>CM071877.1:939999-1539999 GCA_036759885.1 Tetranychus piercei
TTTTTCTTGATTGAAATCTGGTTATTTTCCAGGGGGGATCGATCTTCCATCAGCTCATTTGCAAAGTAATGCAGTATATTTTTGAGAAGAGATTAGCTAGAGAAATAATTATCGGATTTGTAAATGCTCTGCATTCAAGTATTCAAATTATTCAGCTGTATTAAATGCTTAAATCCACAACTGGGTTTGCAAGCACCCTTGGAATTCTTTTGAGACTTAAAATTGATAGCTTCGAAGTATTAAAACTAATCCTAATGATATTCTCTATCCTTAATCGCATTGCAATTTTGAAACGTGAGAGCTCTTTCATCATCTAGTTTACAGACGTTAGTTAGAACTAGAATTAGTTAGAATAGATTAACTAGAGAATAAAGTATCTTCACATGCATTAACACCCTAAGGCAATGCATTAACTGCCAGAAGGTCACACATTTTTGGTTACAAATCTCTCAATCCTGGCAACTACTGCTACTGCTCTCTCACGTCTAGATTTTGTATAAAACTCGAGGTGTTCAACACAAGTAAATCATACCATCTCCAGTCTTCAAAAGAGAAAGTTAAACTATTTCCTATCTTTTCTATATACCAACTTTCAAAGTTAACTTCTACCTCGAATCTATCTTCAACTATGAGTGATCTACGAAAATCGTGTGCCCATTCCGACTTTGACCGTCAAATGAGCAAAAAAGAAAGAAGCAAATGCGAATGCTATCGTATTGATACTTTCTATTGTGATATGGATCAATGGCCAATTGCTTTTGAAAAGATCTATGAACTAGCAGCCGATGGATTTTTCTATACCGGTTGGGGTCGAATGGTAGAATGTGCCTTTTGCAGATGGATCTACAACACTCCTTTACAAATGGATCTACACTGGTATGAGCATCGTAAAGCTAAACCTGATTGTCCTTTTGTGAATGGGAAAGACGTTGGTAACATAAAGTTTCCATGTAAAGCTATGTCAGAGCCAAGAAAAAAGAATTTTGGAGCTTTACCGGAGACCAAACTTCCTGCAGATACTCCTGCTCCTCCTGACACTGAAGTACCAGCTTCTTTATCTCCTTTCAATGACCCTGGTTATGAAGGAGATGTACCAGAAGGTCCTGCAGGTTCCGAAAAGGAAGTATCCGAGGGTCTTGTAGCTTCTGAAAGAGATGTACCAGACTGTCCTCAAGGATCCACTTATGTTCATTATGCTTCTCTTCAAGATGATGCTCGTGAAGGCTGGGAGAAGTCTGAGCATATATTATCTCGTTCAAATCTCTTCAAAAGGTTGGCTCCATATGAACGAGCATATTGTAAACCTTGTGCTCCATTGTCACCTCCAATCGTACTATCAGAATGTGGAGGTTACAAGAGAACTTTGGATGCAAAAATTGTGTGTTTCTCCGCTGGATACTTTGCTTGCAATGAGTTTGTAGGTAAATGCCATCACCCCATGAGAAGAAGCCTTGAAGACCACAAGACACGACGGGATACATTTGACGATTGGTGTCTCGAACAAGTTGTACCTGCAGAAAAACTTGCGGAGGCAGGTTTTTACTATCGTGGTTTGTTTGACATTGTACATTGCTTTCACTGCGATGGTGCTCTCCAAAACTGGGAACTAGATGATGACCCCTGGATTTTACATGCTAAGGCTTTTCCAAACTGCGGATATGTTAGAAAAATCAAAGGCGAATCCTTTGTGAAAGAACACTGCAAAGAAGAAATGAAATATGTCAATTAAAATTTCATTTTCTTAATTTCCTTTTCCGTTTTTTCCTAACCAATCGGTCAAGGGCGGATCTTTGAATGTACTTCTGCTAATGCGCATAAAAGGCGCTTTTACTTACTTATTGAGAATAAAAACTTTGAAACAATCATTCTTCTGCTAAACTTTGTGTTGTTAACTTCATTTCATAGTTCGCTCTCTTAACTTATACCCTTTTCCAACTCTCTGTTAATATGTCTATTTCCATTTCAAATATTGCTGAAACACCACGAATGGCCTCACTAAATGAGCGACTTGGTAGTTTTCTTACTATGCGATCACTCTTGGAAGATTGGGACCTTAAATGGAATGAACGTTCATGCCTTGCTGCGGATGGGTTCTTCCATACAGGAGAGAATAGAATCATCAAATGTGCTTTCTGCTCTCTGGAACTAAATGTTTTATTGATTCCAGGGTTCCATCTTGTCCAACATAGGATGGCTAAACCAAATTGCAGATTCGTGTTAGCTATAGATTCGGGTATTACAATGAATACCATAGGAAGTGATATACAACCGATTTTTACTGATTCCGAAACCAACGCCCGAGATCTATGCAAAGAAGACAATGCGTTAAATGTTGTAAACATGGATAATGAAAGTCTCTTAGTATTCAAAGACGATGATAGCTATCAACGTGTCATTAAGATTGAAATGTTAACAAGTATGCTACCTCACCCTAAACATCATAAACCAAAGCGAAGACAATCTCATGGAATTGAAAGAGCTAATGAAATAATTGGCCAAGCAAATGTTTTCAATCGAATGGTGATTTTTCAACGAAAGATTTATGCTGGTAGTAGTCCAAAAACATATCGTATGAAGGAGGATTACACTCATATCAATGGTATACAACTCGATAAGAGAATTGTTGGTATTTCCAGAGGCTACCCTAATAGAAGATCACTCCAATATGTGCATGGAAGTTATACTACATATGAACAGAGAATGGCTACTTTTAAATCTTGGCCCCTGAAGGAAATATCTCCTCCAGAAAAGTTGGCTGAAGCAGGTTTTTTCTATTCTGGCTTGTTCGACATTGTTCATTGTTATCATTGTGATGGAGCTCTACAAAACTGGCAGATTGGAGATGATCCTTGGGCTGTTCATGCTAATGCATTCCAAAACTGTGCTTTCATCTACATAAAACGAGGAAAAAGATTTTTAGCTGACTGCAAACACGACTACATCAACAAACCCCATTTTGAGCTCCAACCGGAGGCAAGTATTTCTAGTATTTCGCGATTTACATGTAAAGTTTGTTTAACAAATGAAATAGGATGTGTGCTATATCCATGCTCGCATTCAGTAACTTGTAATGATTGTACTTTGAAAATCAAGTCCTGCCCCTTGTGTCGAGCAGATATCAAAAGATTATTGAGACTTTATTTAGTTTCATGAATGTTTATTGCTGAATAAAAAATACATCAATTTATCATATACAAAATTCATATCTGCAATTGTTTTAAATCCTGTGAATACAAGCTTTCCTGTATGGAAGACAAGTACTTTTGCTGTCATATCAGGTAGTTTAAAGTAAGCAGCTGGATAAAGTTCAGGGAAAAATTGAAAATATTTAGGAAACTTATTTTGCTGTGAAGCTAAATCAATCCTTTCTTCCATGTCAGAGCTAGCCACTAAGTTGACAATAGTTTTTTCGTAATTACTTCCAGGTTGTTGAACAGCTTCACAAAACCCTCTAATTGCGTTATCTGCTTGTATTTCTGATTTCGCTCCAACAACATTGATTCTTCCATTCCTGAAAACAAGTAAACAGCAACCAAAGTCTTTCACTATTGCTCCATTGAATCTTTTGACGCGATAATCAACATTTTTCACTAGAAACTTGAGTAGATCAAGTTTTATGTTAAAGGGTACTAAATACTTGATAACAATATTGCAAATTTTAAATGATCTTATCTGCTCCATGGTTGATAGTTGAATGAGGCTCAAAAGTTATTCTACAGTCTTCTCATGCTTTACACATGCGCGCGACAACCCTGTCATTAGATTTCGTGTGTCTACTGAAACTGCTGATGAAATCTCTGAATGACTGTTTCCTCATTCTAGCTTTCACATATGAAATACAGAACTCGCCACATGTCTTAGATTCCGGATGTTGTAAGCATCTTCCATTCCATTGTAACTTTCTGTTTTGATACAATTTTCGGAATTCAGGATAGATAGGTGGAACACCAAAAGAATCAAAATACTCACACTCATGACGAGTGCATCGAAAAGCAACCCAGTGAGTACCGGGTTGCGAAGCTTTATCGGTGCTGACAATTATATAGAAAGGGTAATAATTTATTTGCGGAATCCTATCCCGCGCGAAAACTCCTGCAAATGCAGATGAATTTTCAAGACACATAGCAATTTCAAAATCAAACATTAAGCTTTATTAATTATAATCAGTTGTTACATTTCGTTCTCCATCAATTTCGATCAAATTATCAAACTCACAATAGAGAATAACATCAATAACTTCAGTGATGGGCTGTTTGAAACGCAAATATACCCTTAGTGTACCTCTTTTTATAGAGTTCAAATGACCAACAACACCACAACCATTTGATAGATCCGGTGCAAAGTTGAAGCCGAAAATAGTCTTTCCATTTTTGAACTCTTCTCTTGTAATATCGATAGTAGTTTCAGTAGAGTTCATGTTCATACTTTGAAATAGGCCATTATATTCCTTAACGTAGAGATTATTTGCGAAATCGGGTTGATATGCGTTTGAGGGATACTGAACGCCATCATAGAAGCAAGCTGCATAGCATATATCGTAATGATTGAAAACAAAGGGATCAAGTTTTCGGTTTCCATTATATGCAGCATTTGAAACACAGGCTATGAAAACACGTCTTGGTAACTGTCCTATGACAATATTATCAAGCATAGCATCCATTGAACCACTTGGTATTGCTATCTGCTTTAACTCGATCCGTGTCACAGGATACTTAGCTGATGCTATAGCAAGAGCCTTTGTGTGTGCTGTTGCAAGTGATGGATTTGCACGAAGTCTGTGTACGAATAATGAACAGTCCAAGAGTTTCAAATTAAGATTATAACCAACAGGATAGTTCATGAAGAAATCGATACTGTTAGGAATAATTTTTATTTTCAAATCACAACCTCCAACAAGAGCTTTCCCTTGGAATGTTAGATCTATATGTAGCCTTCCATAGAGATCTACAACGTTACTTTTCGAGCCTCCATTAGTAGGCTGAAAGATCTTTCTCCTTTTATCAACATCATCCATCCATAAACATGATGCAAGATGTGATTTCTTTGCACTTGATGAAAACCCTAAAAGATTGTCAAAATATGCGCGATAAGCATACAAATTATTTGCCATGTTCACCTCTTTGTTTCCAATGGACAATGTCACTCCCTTAATCATCGAATGAAGAAAGTTATTGGTAGGTGTTATAGTTTTCCATTCTTCAGTAGTGAGTGCTTTTCCATCAACTTTTTCAGCTTCAATTTGGAATTTAACATACATATAAGTTTCATGCAAAAGTATGTACTCATCATTAGATGTTGGTATATGGAAGTCAATGTGACTGTTTGCATCTAATGCAGAAACGGGTCTATGTTGAGTTTCATACCCTCTCTCAATAGATTTTTGGGTAGCTGGTACTGTAAATATATCGAGTTCAGGAAGAAAGGCTTCACTTGAGAGTTTATGTATCGGATTCATTTTAGAAAATCGTATTTTTCACGCTTCACACTCCTTTTTAGACGTTTAACTCCAGAACCAGATTGATGCTCTTCTTTCTTTGGAAGTTTTCTTTTTATAGCCTCTTTAGCCACCTCGTTGACAGTATCAATAACTCTATTAGTTGCTGATGTCTTTATATCTTCGAGAATAGCTTTACCAGTACCTAAAGCTTGTGAACCCAGATATCGTAAAATAGGTAGAATGTGCGTTGAAAATACACGCCCGAAAAACCCAGATCCTCTCTGATACTTTATACCAGTATATGTTTGAATTGGTAATCCATCACCTGCTTGCTTTAAATAATAGCTTTCCATTTCTTTCTGAAATGCAAAGTTACTGATACTCGTCCAGAACGTAAATCCATATCCTTACCACTATCATCCTTTATATTGATTTTGATTCTATCTATTTGGGTTGTGGAAAGTGGTCTATAGTAGGGTTTCGTGAATGTCATGTTAACGTCATCTCCATGTTTAACCTGGCTACTAATAGGTATTGATCTTAATAAGTTAGCATACATATTACCTACTATCGATGGTGCTACTATATCAGAGTATATCAGCAGTGAATGTATACCGGCATTCATATCTGTTCCATTTGCTCTCTTTGGCTTAAATTCATTAGATTCAAGTAGAGTGAATATTCCAATATCTTTCGACATATCTTCTCTATTATATATCTCTCCTCTCTCTTCTTTTGTCCTTACAGAAGTATCAAATCCTAACATGGCTTCAAGCTCATACCCTAAGTGTATGAGTAGGGGTAAGCCATGCTCATCTTTATACCCCTCTTTCTGCACATAGTATCGACCTTCTTTCATAACTAATGAACGTGATATTTCATCATAAACTAGTAGCGGAAGAATGGTACGTCCATCAGCCCATTCATCTCTTATAGATTCGTTTATTATCTGCACAAGATTTTGAATGGATGCATAGTAAGAGGGTTTGATTTTTTCCATTATCTTAGCGTTGAGAACTTGCACAGGGTTATACAGCGTAAAATAGGGAGTCTGCTGCACGTTGAACCAACTCTTTGTATATGTCACCTCAGTCAGAGCAACTACATAATTTTCAGATAAATGTAATGGAGCAGGCAAATACGTTGTAAAATTTGATATTTTATTTTCTGGTACATTTAATATATTGCTTGGTAGGGTGAGATAAAATGAATTCATCTCGATATATTAAATTCTAAATGAAAGTTTACGAATTTAGATTTTTTAGGGTTTTAAAACAGTGTCATTAGGTGCATTGATTGCAATGTTGCTTTTTATATTCATCTTCGGGGTTGGTAGAAGGCAGCCAAGAGAAATAGATAGTAATGAAACCCAAAGCTTTTGATCCCCTAAATTTAGTGATAAATTTACAAGAGAGGCAGCAACTATGATGAAAAGAGTGGAAATTTGACCAATGAATAGAATCATTTTCGATCCATTCAGGTTAACGTCTTCAGGTCTTCCAAATTGATCCATGAGTTATATGACGCAGGGTAGCCTAACCATTTCACGAGGTATTGTATCTTTCCTTTATATATTCTCCTACTAACAACGTTCTCCACTCTGTGTAAATCTGCGTTTACACTCTGTAGTTCTTTGTCATAGAACTTCTTATCTTTAACCTTATTCCCCGCATGATCCTTTATTTCATAAACAGCATTGCCTTGATTCTTATCAATGGTATCTATTTTATAAGTTTGGTCAGTCCAATTAGGGTAAAAAGCTTTATCAAATGGTTTTAGTTTGTATTTCATTCTAACTTCCTGCCCTTCATTTAGTTTTGGACTTGCTTTATGTTTTCTATACAGAGCACGCAAAGAGTCCACGCCATATATATTCCTGAAAACATCATCAGAGTTATTTGCATTAACTGCAAGCGGTGCCATTTTGATTGTTCGATGATAACATTTGTTATAACCATCGATCAATGATTGTAGTACATCAGTAAATTTACGAGTGCCCTTTGCAGTGAAAAACTTAAACATTTTACTTTTTAATGTCCTATTGAATCTTTCAATTATAGCACATTTTATATCTCTATTGCTTGAAGTGTAGAAACGTATATTATTATCTTTCAGCAATTTTTGAAAGTTTGAATTAACGAACTCTTTTCCTTTATCTGTGCGAATAGAAACAGGTTTTCTCATTTTGAATAGCTCAGCAAATACTTTAGTAACAGCAACTGATGTTTTCTGCTTGATTGGAAATGCCCATGAGTATTTACTGAAAGAGTCGATGACTGTTATGATATACCTGTTTCCATCATTTTGGTTAGCAAATTCTTGCATTTCAACAAGATCAGCTTCCCATTGCTCATCAATAGAACTAACAATGATTCGGTTTCTAAGAAAATTTCTTCTTACAGGCTTGTGAAGAGTATATGTTAATTGCGATTTTAACCATTCAATTACTTCCTCTTTCTTGATTGATTCATTGATCGTTCTAGCTTTACGAAAAAGTTTGTCAGCCGATGAGAAACTTGCTGGATTGTCAGGAGTATAATATATTTCCGATAGTAATTTTTCATTCGTATAGCTTAATCCATTTCTTGGCATTTCTTAAGTTATAGGGGCTTGGTTCCTGTACCCGTTTAGCTTTCTTTCGTTTTCCTTTACTCTGACCTGTTTTTTCAGACAGATTTGCTTCAGGTATCTGCAAAGGTGACTCTGCACAATAAGTTGAAGGTTGAGGGGTTTCTGGCGGTGTCGTGTAGGTTGCATGTGACTGAGATGGTGACAATTGCTCATGCAGTGCACTTTCTGTGCATTTCAATTCAGAATCATTTTCAAAATTAGCATGAATGTTAGTGAAAGCAATAGGTCTAATTATACTACCCTTACGCTTATCAGCTGTTGAGGGCTTCAGAGAAATTTTTTTGCGTACAGCTTTACTAGTTATAGTGGCAGGTTTCACACCACAGTTCTTCAGTACTTGTAAAAATTCTGAAAATCCAGGACAATTAGTGCCTTCAGTAACAACTGAGTGAATCAAATCAACAATGTTTGTTTCCTGAAGGGTTTTTTTCTGATAGATCAATCTACCATACAAGTCATATGCTCCTTTAAGTGCAAGTTTGAGTGCGATGACGGTGACTTGGTTTATTAGAAACTTAGAAGGTACTGAAGTTATAATTTCTTTATGATTCTTTTTTATCAATTTTGCATTTTTCCTCGGCTTGCAGCTTGGCTCAATTGCCCCTCCACTTTGAGTTGAAACATCTCCACTTGAGCTTATCTCATAAACCTTTTTTGTTATTTCAGCCATTAATCAAGGAAGAGATTATAGATAGCACAGTTGGTATTATTATAGGTAAATATCCACCAAATTGAGTGATGTGTCTTAGCCTTCTAGTTTTAGCTTTATCTTTCACAATATCAACGATAGACTTTTTATGGCGTCTAAGTTTGGATTTCTGTTTTTCATCGAGGGGGATATTCTTATGAACAAGATTGACAGCGATTTCTTTGATTGCTTTATATATTTGAGGATTTCTCTTGAAGTAGTCTGATAAAAACTTTTGTCTAAGTTTCAATCTTTTGATCTTTGCAGCAACATTCAGAACTGAAAGTGAATCTCTCAACTCACTAGAAATCATATTTCATACACGGTTACAGTAGGGTTGTTCTTATGAGTGACAAGAATTTTAGCTTGTATACGCAAATTTTCAGGAGTTTTAGGTGTCAAGTCAACCTTTAAATAGCTGTAAGGCTCTTTCGTGGCATCCTCATATGCTTGAATGAATTTTTTGGACTTTGTAGGATAAAGCTGTCTCGCAAGGCAATAAATTTGGGATTTGTCTCTCGGGTTTTTCATAATTATCAAATACTGACAATTGAGACTTATACCTCTCATATTTTTCGCTTGATGAAATATATTTTGTTCGGTGAATATAACACTTATGTTCATATGATGACTCCCTTTCGTGAATAGATTCAGTAAGCGGTTATCAGCTCCTAGTTCATTCATCAAGTCATCAACAACAATCAGGTCATATGACTCAGGGTCTTCAACTAACCCATCATGATATACTATATCGCCTCCGCTTTGGTATCGATCTTGCATTTGACCATGGCACCAAATTATTTTTGCAGAGGATGATAGACCTTCAATCATCTTCTTATGATTTTTCAGTATAGATTCTATTAAAACTGTCTTACCACTTGAAGTGGGTCCAGCTACCATGCATGTGAAAGGATGTACAAACTTATAGAAATTCATGATGTCAAACAAATTTTATTCGAGAAAAAAAGCAATACATTCATAGGTTTACATTCATGAAATTCTTTAAATATATTTCTTCTGTCTTTTACGTTGTCCTTTTCCATCAAGATTTTCCACCTTCCATTCTTCACGGATTCGAGCTCTAGCGTTCATCAAAGCAAGACCAACCATGTTTCGACCAGTCCATTTTCCTGGATTTTCGGCATTGACATCTTCCTTATCAAGGCCACATGAATACCAGTCATCTTCTTTGCGACAGAATACAATTAATCTCGATCCTGTTGAAAGAAGCATTTTTCTCATCGCAGGACTGACTTTAGATTTGGAATAGTAGCCATTGGTCAGATGAGGGAATAGATGTTCTTTGAAATGATCGTCCAAATCTTCAAATTTTTCCTTCTCGATTCGGACCCAATTCCAGATATATTGTTCAACACTGGGGTAAGATAGATCATTTGGAACAACAAAAGAACAACTTTCATCGGTGGGGGAAAGAAGGCTCCAATCCTTGTCTTGCGATCCAAATTTGAAGATAGAAAAGTCCGGCTTATATTCAGATCCATCTGCACAAGATTGTTGTGATGTCGAACCTCCATCACTCAATTCATTTTTATTCTTACAACTGATGTGATACCAAGTGTTTCCAGGGTAGCGTTTATGAGGTTGATCATTTGATTCGCTCATTTTGAAAAGAAAGTTGTCAGAGAAAAGCAGAAATGCAAAAGGCACAATGTGAGAATACTGAGTTGAGCAGAAGAGAGAACTTCAGAGAGTGGAAATGTAATGACTGGAAATGGAAATATATTGTTTTTAAATACAAATTTTCAAGGGAACTCTGAGTGACTCCCTAATTTTTCCTATGTTTCTATTGGTCAGATAAAAATATCGCGCATGGTCATAGAACCAAGTAAAATCTGCTAATTTGGATACACGCCCTTCTTTTTCGCTCAAAGACTTAACCAGTGATGATTTTTTTTGTTTGAATGTTTTGCGTTCAATACATTTTGAGTAAAACTTTCCTAGGTTTTATACATTATTTTTCAATTCCGATTAAACTTTGTACAAATTTGGTAAGAATTCAATGAAGGAGATACATGTTATTTCAATGTAAAGTATTTATTTTGACTATTTGTGAAAAAAGAGAGATACATTTCATCATTTTTTTTTGAAAATAATATATTTGAATGGAAAAAAAGAAAATTTTAATGTTTATATCCATATGGTCTTGTATTGTTTGCTTCAATCCTTCGTTTTTCTGAGACTGCTCGATATATTTTTTCAAAACATCTGGTGCGAACAATATGAGTAAACTTGTTCGAGGTGATGTTTGATTGTTGAACAAGCACCTCATCTTGCTGTCCATCAATGTAGTTTGTTATCATTTCAACCAGACGTTCAATGGTTATTATATCAAGAGCAGCGGCAGTAAGTTTTATTCCTTTCACTTTAATAGTAGCCTTGACTTCTCCATTAGGGCCAGTACATTCATACCCATAATTTTTAGGACCCAGTGTTACAAATTGACTACATTTCCAACCTGGTTCTATCTCATCGGTCAATTCTCCAAGGTAATCTCCACACTCTATTTCTGGATCTCCGTCTCTTTCGATAAACACTACACTGTCTGTATCGAAGTAAAGTACACGTCCTTCTCTGTGATTTTCTATTCTCTGTATCAGTCTGAATAATTCTAGTCGAGCATAAGCTGTAACAAAACTAGCAACTGCAATATTTGTTTTTCCAGGATTTACTTTTTCTATTGACTCTTCATTGAATTTATGCTGAACTACGATTGTGTCCTGATTTGCTTCAAAAAGACCCAGAGTTTCGTATTCAGGGTTATTCAGAACTCCCCAAAGATCAGCATAACTACGTAGAACATCAGTTTTAGGCATATTTTGATTCTGTGCGAGTTTTCCCCAAAAACTATTCAACATTAGTTTAGCAATACTACGCTTGCCAGGATTTTTCTCAATTTTAGAAGGATCAAGTTCAACGTCTTCGGCAACTTTATACTCAGAAACATATCTGACTTTATCATCCTCCGTTTGACACCAGGAAGGCCAGCCACTTGCTTCTTGTTTGATTTTTAACCACATTCGAATATAATTAGCAAATTGAGAATCCGAAGTGTCTGGTTTAGGATATTGTAATACTTAGTAAATTTTCAGTATCCGATATCCATTTTTGACAGCTTCTTGTAGTTCAATTGATGTCCATGTGTTTATAATACATCTGTCACTTTCATTGTGATAACACTCAGAATTTGACATTTCATTTGCACAAGTCCTGCATAGAGGAAACACCAACTTTTTCCAATTCTTAGGGGTAAAATCGCAATATTCAAGTTTTGTGGCGGTAGCACTTTACATTTTATGAAACCGAAGTATGTATCTATATCGCTAAAGTTTTCTTGAATTAGTTCCGGGTGTGCCATAGGATATTGATATTTTTTCAGCACATATGGGTAAAGTGAAGTAAAGTCCAAATACCTTATGCGTTCATTTTCTACGCATTTATGATGAAATTTTATATTGTTAGTCCGTCCACCAAAGAAACTTTCTCTTATATTTATTTGTCCGATACTTTTGATTTGTCCATAGTACGAAATTCTTGAATGAGTATATGGATCACTTTTATTCAGCTCATGTTCCCATATCTCATGTAAAACCATGCCTCTATGTGCATAGTAGTCTCGCTTCAATTGTACGCGATCATACAAAACTTGAACACAGATGTCTTGATCTCCGATTCGGATAATTTGTGCTCTATCCTGGTAACACATAGGACATCCATGGTAATAACAACCCCAGAACTCAAAAACTTGTTTTGTTTCAGGAATGTATCCATCAGCGTAGAAGTTACCAATCCTGTGTTCCCGAAGTATCTTCTTATCGAACAACCTTTCTTGACTATCAAGCCATGCAGATCCAGGTATGGAATGCTTGCGATCTGCATAGCCAATAGTTGGAGTCACACCAAGAGAATCTGACTTTAGCATATTTGCTCTAAAGGTCTCCATTGCAATAGAAGCCAAAGTAAATCCTCTAGTTATTGGATTTAAACCAGTAATCGATTGAAAAAGAGCAACGAATTTAAGCATAGATGTCTGCAGAATCTGTACATCAGACCTACAATACTCAATGATTTCTTTATTAAAATCAAATTCAACCTCGGATTGTTGTTGATACCATTGCGAAAACTCTAAATATTGTGCAGGTTTCATGCTTGCTGGATCATAAAACTCTGTTTGTGGCATTTGGCCTACATAGTTTTGATTTTCTGGTGTGTTGAAACGAGGAGGGAAAAAACCTTTCTTCAACTCTGAAATATTGAACGATTTGCAAAGAGAACTTAAAGGTTGCATGAAGAGACTGAGAGAGTCAATGAAACGTAGATTCTCAATTGAAGCAAACAATATTTTTGAACCAGTCATGATCAGATTTGGGGTAGCTTGAAAATCACGTTTGTAGAAATCTTGAATGATGAAATGTCCATCATAACCTCTCTGGTTGTGAGCTACAATAGTAACTCTAGCTTTCTTTTTGTGGGCCCTTGGTGCGATGTAGTTATAGATGTAATTGCAGAACTGTTTAACGCATTCAGTACCTTGAAAAATGTGTTCTAGTTGTCCGCAGCTATCACAAGTTGGTACAGTTTTCGAGAAAGAATTATAATCAACACATTCATTGCAAATAGTATGACTTATCAATAAGTTTGGTTGATGCTCATACTCTGAGTTTGATAGAGGAAGTTGCATTGATTCAATGTCATAACAGATCATGAATGATGGTTTTTGATCATCTTTACGAAGCTCCTCTGGATCCAAAACTTTAATGTGACAATAGTGAGGCGACTCAGTATAATCACAATTGCAGAGTGTACACTTATAAGTATCACAAATATGAGGCTGACCAACAGTGTAAACAATCCAACAAGTTTCGCATTTAACCTTTCTGATGCACATTGATTTTTGAATATGTGTATCATAACATGTTTGTGAATTGAATTCTATGTGGCATTCATCACATACAATGGGTGTTTCGATGGGACATGGAGTTATATTCGAACACTTTGAGCAAGTATCACGACAGAAGTGGTTAGCTTTGTTTCCTTTGACCCAACAATGTGTACAAAAATAATTACAATCCATGTATCCAGTGATATTGGTGATGACATTGAAATGACCTGGCTGAGTATATTCTAGAAAAATTTGGCGTTCACGTTCGGGCCCACCAAAAATTTTGAGTTGTGTTCTTTGATCGACTGCGATAATTTGATAATTTGTAAGTTTTTCTTGGACTTCAGCAAGTATATTCATATCAACTGGTGTTTCGCAATCCATATTGAGAGACATGAACAAATTTGAAGTTATCCTTATACGATGATGATCATATCGCCGTAAACTTGCCCAACTTCCACCCAAATCAGTATCTCCACTCGTGAAATCAATGAGAAATTTACCAATAGCAATAGCAATATATCCACATTTTTGATCATCGTTAACTATTTCAAATACGCTCCTTTTGAGATGAGATCGAAGTGAACCTGGCTGCAGTCTTGATATTCTGTTAGCACCCCCAGAGAGACATTCCACAATTTGAATCTTTATCTCAAATATATTACTATCAAGGAAGTTACCAGCTGATTGAGCTAAAGCGTATGCTCTATCCAAGAATGTTTCCTTGTCAAAATTCCTTTTGAGAAATGCAACGTATAATTCACGATTTTCACTCGTGTTTCTGAAAGTTATGTAGATCATATCATTTGCAGATGCATCTGAAATAAGTTTCTCTACAAAGCGTTCGTAGGCTGTATCAATAGCTGAGGCAACTTGAATTAAATCAATCATCATATTTTCATCGTATACAAGCTTCGCTCGTAGTAATTTGGTTTTAGAATGGAAGGTAGGGTTAGATCTCCATGGTCCTTCTTCAGTCACCTCAAAATCTATTTGAATATCATGCATTCTTTCTTGTTGTTGGTCATTTGAATCAAAATTAGAGGATGGTGCTCCATAACCAACTTGAGGTTCATGGTTTGATTGTGGTCTGCTAACTTGCTGATTATCTATGACCATAGAAACAGTGTTAAGTATTATGTTATCTATCTCCATTGTTTCTTCTAACATGGCATCAAATACATTTTCTTCTCTGACATCTTGTTCTTGTATACTGCTTTCTCTAACCTCTACTGGATGCCTTAAGTCTTGCTCCATGATAAAATCAAAGTTAAAATCATCATCAAGTAGACCATCTAAATTCTCTTCTAAAACTTGTCTTTCATAAATTTCGCAGACTTCCATACAAATCTCATCATTCTCGCATTCTAGTTCTAAGTCTAAAGCTAATTCATTTATTGAATCTAAATCAATTGATATGTTGAAAACTGACTCTTGACTCATTTTTAGTATTTGTGTTGTAAACTAAGAAATAGAAAAAAAAACAAAATTGGTAATTAGTTTCCTTAATACTAATAATACAATGATAGACTCAAGTTCAATCTAATACAGTGCAACTAAATCTCTATTTTACTAATTCTAAAAGTTAAGTATTATTTCAAAAAGACGAATAAAAGAAAGTTTTAAAGTTAAATTCAAAGTGAAAGTATATTGTGAAATTCAAAGCAAAATTGTACGACGAATAATAAAAAATGATGACAATTCTATGTAAAACCCAATGTAAAAGACAATGTAAAAGTCAATGTAAAATTCAATGTATATAGTTTATAATGGATAAGAATAAATCCAAAGTAAAAGAAAAAATCTTAAGTGTAGTTCAATGTGAAAACCTAATGTAAAATTCAGTGTATAAAGATGTATAAGAATAAATTCAAAGTAAAGATTCAAAGTAGAGATTCAAAGTAAAGATTCAAAGTAAAGATTCAAAGTAAAAGTTGAATGTAAATAATTTTATGTGTATAAATGAGATTTACCTTGAGATGAAATTGAATAAAAAGAGCGAAACGCAAAAATTCAAATAGACCAAGTATTGTGGGCAATGTATGTATAATTAAACCGAAATTGAGTGTATAATTTGGAGTAGAATAAATAGAAGTATGAATAATGCGGCAACAATAAAAAAAATAAATTGAGTATAAAAATTTGATGTAAAAAAGTCAGCAATGCTGATAGTGATAATGTTGATAATGGTAATAATGGTGATAATGGTGATAATGTTGATAATGTTGATAATGTTGATAATGTTGATAATGGTGATAATGGTGATAATGGTGATAATGGTGATAATGAGCAAGTTGCTGGTTGAGAGGAACAATGGTGAATGAACGTTTCTGTTCAGACAAGTGAAGAAAATGAATAGATTCATTACTGAGCATGTACATGAGTCGAAGCAGAAGAGTCTTTCTAGAAGATTCTGAAGTTAAAGCGGATTATTTTTCTTGCTTCAGAAACGTAAAAGATAATCTGGAAGATAATCTAAAAGCGGTTTAAGTTTGTTATTGTTTTTAAAAGCAAAAAGTAAAGAAGATTAAATCAGAGGGAGCACTTGCTTAGAACATAAGAAGCTTTATTCATTCGTATAAAAGAAGAAAGTTTTACATGTTAAAACTCATTCATTTCACTCTTGACTATCATCTTATCTACTTTGTTTACATCGTTTTCACCACCATAGTCTTTGACTTTTTACTTGCTCTTTATTGTCCTAAAGAATTATTCTCATTGTTCTCCATAGTCTTTGCCTGACTTTTCATTGTGTCTCCATAGTCTTTGCTTGACTTTCTCATTGTTCTCCATAGTCTTTGCCTGACTCTTTCCGCTCTCTTCCTTGTTCTACATAGTCTTGTCCACTCCATATTCCATTCGTTCTTTTTCCTTCGTTATTTGAACATGTCGTCAGTATCATCATCATCATCATCATCATCAGGTCCAAAAATGCTAGTGGCTGACTGCATTACAACTATACACTGCATCATAGAACGCATACATCGTATGACTCCTCAGAATCTTCGTAAATTCTGTGAGGAGTGCATTTACGACATTGAGGATGACTATCCCACCTCACCTTGTGAACCATCCTCCACCACCACCGATATCACTGAGTCTTGTGTTGGCCAATTTCTAGCTTCAGGTTGTTTCCTTGAAAGGGCTTCAACTGAACCAACTTCAATTGATTTGGTCGGGGAAGAAGAAGAAGAAGAAGAAGAAGAAGAAGAAGCACCCGTTAATAGAGCTTTCAAACGATTGAGGGCAGATTCTCTTTCGTTGTCTGACTGCAAAAGGTTCAAACCTCTGGACCTTTCGAAGTCACGTTTTTCTAGGCTCTTAATAGAAAAACTATTTCTCATTTCGGTTTGCTCATAGAGCTTAGGTTAAAGTATGTTTGAATAGAGCTAAGGAATAGCTTCAAAAACATATATGAAACATGAAAGTTTGTTGGTTAAATTTTTGTTGATTAGCATTTTAAAAATTTTCAGTAATTAGTAGTGGGGAATGAAAATTTGATTCAATATTGAGTTATTAGGGACGTTTTTTATATAGTTAGAAAGCGCTTAAAAAGCGCTTTAAAACAATGTATTAAACATTAATTGGTTAGGTTTAGTTGTTGAAATAATTAAGTAAAATAATTAACATGGAGGTCTATGGATGGGGTATATGTATATCTTCTGAGCATGTTTTCCCCCTATTTCAGGGCAAAAAATAAGCTCCGCCTTTTTCGCACAATAGTCAACCTTTACTACTCCCAAAGTTTACTAATTGTTTCGTGCCATTCTGGTACACAGAGAAAGATATTCATTTAAACAAATTTCACCATTTAGGCACGTATTTGTATTAAATTGATACAAGCGATAATAAATTATCAGAAATTTACAATACGTTCAATCCACAATGAAAAGATTCAGAGATGAGGTTTCCTACTTAAGTTGATGTAGTTGGATCAGCTCTTTCATGCTGTATTATTTTTTGCTTAGAACCCGCTCAGTCTGGTCACAATCCTGACGCAAAAATTCGATACATTGACTTTATATATTATATGGGTTCAATTGTACAAATCATAATCCTTTCAACAAAAATTAACGCTTTCCTTTGAACTCTCAGAGCTTAGAACCCAGTTTATTTAAAGACTTATTTTCAGTGAGTTGACTCGTCACCCACAAGCCGAACCCGTTTCCTATCCATTCATATGTTAAGTAATCTTGTGTTAGTTTTGATCATCTTAATACGATCGTCATCAGCTGAAAATCAAGGATAAAACTGAAGAAAAAATTCATCAGCTTATCGCCTAACAATGCAAAATAATTGGATAACAATTCAAAAGACTGGAACAAAGGAGAGTCAGATTGTTAAATCAACGGTCATCTTGACCAACAAGAGTAACCAGTCTACAATAATAACAATGAGCTTTTTAAACTGTTAAACCACAAAGAATACATCGAAAGAATCGAAAACATCTCTAAGTGTAAGTACATCAACAATCAACAATACATGAGCAAATTTTTCACTTTTAAAGTCACTAAAGTCTGATTAAAGAAACAGTAAAATAATTTGAATAAAATGAACTTCAACCAACTCAATGATAGCTTGTAAAATTTCAATAATGCAATTAACAAAACCTACTTCTATTAATCTTTCAGATCATTCAAAGTGACTCGAAGTGGTTCACTAGTGATCCTTACCAAACACAGTATAAATGAGCTAACAAATCCAGCCATCAACTAATCATTTCACTTTTTTTATTATTTTTGTACACATTATATCAACAATAAATTACCACACCTTACACTGCCATTCTCACGTTATGCTCAAAGCATTTGATTCTGAATTTCATCAACTATTTAATTCAACTTTATTTTGTTCATTATCTTGTATTATAACTTGATTTTTATCATTTTTCAATTTCATTGTTTTCACCATATAATTCGAGTATTTTGTTTTCATATCATTACATCAATCCTTTACCGTACTAATCATATTTATATTTTATTTTAATTAAGATGCTAGACCTGATCACCAACCATTTATATGAAAATAGATCAACTTTATTTAATCGTGAGCTGATCAGAAGCCGCAATTCATGGCATTATTCAAATATAAATCAACACTAAATAGTGTTATTAATCACTCAATGGGATTCATTCAATTTCCAATCGCTCGGTTAGCTTCAACTAAATTCAATTAAATCCCTATCTGATCATAATCTTCTCATTACACGAAGCTCAATTGGTTTAATCAGACCTTTACAATTTCGCCTTGATAAGTTTACAAAATGTTTAGTTGTTTGAAATGAAGCACAAATCCGAACAGATTTTGGTTTCATATCAGCTAAACAATGAACAACAATTAACTATTTTACTTTAATTAATTTTCTTATTGAAGTTGAGATACAAACAAGAAATTAAAAGCAATTCAAAGAGCAAACTAGCAATCAAAAGCTCATTTTCTTGCAACACCGACATATTTTATGAGATTATACCATCATATGGATCTATATCACTAGTTAATTTGAGATGGAATAGCGAAAGTGACTGGAGTTAACTGGACTCGATGATTGATATATTACCTCAATAAGCGCCATTGGATTATTTATCAACAAATTGATTTTATCCACTTTAGTGACCATTCAGTGAAATTTTAAAAATTGTGTCAATAGATGTCGCAATCTAAAGTATATTGATCTCTGATACAAATGCCAAAAATTAATTACAATTTTTGCGTCATTTACAATCATCGGATAAAACGGTGGTAAATGGGAAATGTCTAGAAAGGTAGAAATAAAAGAAAATATTGAAATGTTAGAAGAGTGATCATAAAAAGGCCAAAATGTGATTTATTGTGAGGGTTAGGAATCCAAAACTGGTTTCAATGAACCGCAGAGTAAATTACCAAGCCAATTGTGTTAAATTTGAAAATTTAAACCTTACCGATTCTCTCACCTAGAAACTTCCGGAGTTTGATTCCATCTGAAATTGTAAAAAAGGTAATAATAATAAAAGGCAGTTATCATCATAATCATTTTAAAAGCATTTCTTATTCGGCTTTTCTTGTAAATATACAAAATATCATGAGCTTTCTCTTTCTTTCTTCTTTTAGTTCTTTGGGTTCATTTCCTGGTTTATAAATCTACTTACCAATAACATCTTCATTTTAATAAAGACATTAGGAGAGAAAACAAAAAACTCATAACTGTATTTGATTGAGAAAAGTAAATAACCGAGCAAACAAAAGACCTTAACCTTACCTGGTTTTACCACCTTCATCTGTATCAACAATATTTTTAACAGCTTCTTCAGGCCATAACCGTGACTCTTTTAAGATGTTTCATTTTTTATCTTAACTTTTTTTATAGCATTTTGCGTTTCTTCAATCAACATTTGTATAATAATTGAAATATAACATTCAATATAGTCATCTACTGAAATCCACTTCTTCATGTGGAAGTATTTTCTCACTGTTTGTGTTTTCCTGTTGTTTGGTCACCTTTAAAGATCAATCCTTTGAATATCTTTTGTCCAACTTCTGTCCATCTAACAATAGTCCCAATTAAGATCCATTTAAATCAAATTGGACAACTTGTTAAGAAGTCTATCTTGTTAACCTAAAGGGAATACAGAAAGCAAAAGAAATGAATAAGTAAACAATGAATCTCACCAAATGACTACTTTACAATTAAATTGTAATAAAACTGTTATATTATTTTAATTAGGATTATCAAGACCAACAGTTAACATGATGCTACGTTAAATTTGAACAAAAAATAGAAACAATAAACTATTTAGAAAAATTTCTCATTTGTACTTGAATTTAAGAAATAAAAAACTTGAAGTTATCACTGTGTGTAATTATACTCAAAGGTTCCCAAAAAAGGTTTAATTAAATATTAAAATAAATGATTGTTATACCAATGGTTGGTTGACTTTGATTGGTACGGTAACTAATTTAGTTATACAATATATTTAACTTAACTAATTTCAAACTTGGGATAAATCTTAATTAAATTGCTAGCGTAAAAAACGATGATCTCTCATCGTAGCCAGTGATAATTTCAAGGGACTTTTACTGCTCTAGTAAAGCTGAAGAAAGGGACGGTCTGTGAGAAGATCTTAATTACGCTCAGGTAGGTATTATTAAACGGGATAAATTAGTATGTTATTTAATAGGGAAAATGAAGCAATTGAGCTGATAAATGAGACATGAAAATTAATGTTTGCTGCTTTGATTTTAATTTACACTAAAAAGCTAAAGAGGGAGAAGCTGAATTGAAAGCAAATGAAGAGGCATGAAAAAGTAAACCAAGTTAGACTTAAAACAGAGAAAATGGGAAGATGAAGAGAAGGCAAGAATAACAATGCTAATGAGGAGGTGGAGGAGGATAAGCTAACAAAGTTAAGACCACCTCGGTGAGTTCAGTCAAGTCTCTCGTCAAATTAACTTGGTGGCCATAATAAAGTCAACATTTGCTTTTCCTCCTTCGGAATAAATTTCATCAACAATCTTCTGTTGGGTTCGCTTTTCCTGTGTTAGACCAAAATCACGGGTAACAGGGTATAAAGATAGTTAAAGGTCACATTTAAGGTCACATTTAAAACCACATGCAAGACCACAACGAGGATCTAAAAGCCAATCAAGGCCTGGACAGTCTTAAAAAAGATGATGTTTGCTTTTGTTGATTCAATCTTGATTTATATTTGACTTATAAGTTGATTTTGTAAAATTGATAAAGATGATGGTGATTGCGTTGATGATTGTTATTGTTGCTGAAAATTTCGTTACTTTCACCAAAGTCAAATTGAAAAAAAACAGATAATTAAGATTTGTGTTAATTGAAAAGACGCCTCAACATACCAGCAGTTTAACCCGCCAAACCAATACAGTATGTTAATGTCGTCAACTCTCAGCATTGTTTAGCGGTCAATTTAAATATTGTGAGTGGGATTAAATTATTATTATTATTATTGTACTTTTGGGTTGATTGTTTAATCTGCCATTTTTGACAATCACTCTCTCTCCAAGTTATACATATAATGCTAGTTTGATTATGATTGAGATTGATTGAAGTGAAAACAAAAAATCGGTTGACCAAACAACAGCAAAAATTTTCACCATAATTTGAATGTAAATTAACTTTTGCTTTACCCTGATTGTTAACTATTATTAATATTATTTCAATTTGCTCTTACCATTTTCATCATCACCATCTTTGATGATAAAATTTCAACTGCAACTCATTTATCATGTAAACTGTTTTATTTGCAATACTATTATTTCATTTTTTGAGTGTATGCTTTTCATGTTTTACGTTAAACCATTCAAATGATTTGCCCACATACAGCGTAAAAGTTGAAATTATCTTTAACTTTATTCTCAATGATTGATTAACTTGAAATTTTAATTAACTAAACCTTAAATTCAATCAATGATGTCAATGGTAACATTTATAAATCACGATCATTGGTAATTAAATGCGTCAACAAATGATAAACCTCTCATCATTGAACCTCAAACAGAGTCAAACTGATTGTCTAAACCAATAGTCAAATTAAATATTAAAATGTCTCTATTGAAACATCACAATGAGATAATCATTGCAAGCAAACATTCCAGGTCAACCACCAGCAGGTCAATTCAATATCATACTTTGATTAACACATCGAGTCTGTTGTAATCAATGTTTATTGCCATCCAAACTTAAATAATCTGTTGTCATTGCTATTTCAAGTCTAATGGCCAATTGTGAATCTTGAAGCAATTTACGCAACAATCGCATGTTGATCATACTTATAATAATCATAATCATCATCATTGTATTCACCACGATTTACAGTTACATTGTTTACTGTATCAATCATGATTATTGCAATGAGCAGCAAAAAGTAATCAAAAATTGTTAGGTAAACAAAAAACGGAAAGGCCTTTTACATCATAATCAACATCATCTCAGTCCTTTAAATTAAGCCAAAGCAATTTCATGATGATTGTATTTCGTTGCATTCTTCTCAAGGTAATCAAAAAAATTAACTTTTTTAATTAAGATCTAAGAATTTCTAACTTAATTAGGTTTAAAATGAGAAGAGTGGAATTGATGAAAAATCTAATTCGATGATTGTACAAAAGGCGAACGGAGTTTGATCCTTGAAAATGATTGTCTCAAAACCGGCCGATGTAAGAAGTTTATCGATTACCCAATGATTTTCATGCTCCTAACCAGGGCTTTTCATTTTCTATGCCTTTCGTCTATCTTTAGTCTATGCTTTTAGGCATAAAGATAAACCTAAGAAGAGTCCATTGATTTTCAATAGGAAAAATTATCAAAAAAGTTGGTTGAAAAAAGGTGGTCTATCTTTTTACCAGCGCAGATTGGGGTTGATAAAGTTGTAAAAAGAAAGAAAAGAAAGGGAAAAGATATGCATGGGCATAAAAATGCCTTTTTGATTAAAAATATGACGACATGCTAAATGAAAAGCCCTGCTCCTAACGAACCAAGTCTTAGCTCAAGAATATTTGCATGAACTCTGAGAAATAAAACAAAAGAAAAGCAGAAAGAAAGAATAAAATATGAAGATGGAAAAGCTGGGGGAACAAAAAAAACAAAATCGAAGTATGAGCATGAAGATTAAATGAATCCGAGAGAGTATTTTGTGACCAAAATGATATCGAATGCATTAAAAGGTTATAATTTTTCGAACAAAAAGTAAATTCACAATCTGTTTGTCCATAACATTAAAACTAATTTTGATACAAAAATATTAACACAAGAAACATTTAAGTTCAGTTGACATTGGAAATTTTCTGGAAGATCAAAGGTGGCAAGTTAGATGGACGTCGCGATAAACCGAAAGTTGATTCAGTTGATATTTTAGTTCCTGGTTCAACTTTGACTCGATACTTTTGTAATATACAAACTATATACAAAAATATCTCAACATTGGCTAAACTTTCACCTGGACAGTTCCTTTTACCAGCGCTGAAAGGTATAAGATGAGGTGGTTTCACTACTTTGCTGCCATTTTCAGTGAGGAAACGAGTTGGATCAAATTTATCTGGATTAGGCCATAGTTTAGGATCGCGATTAACTGACCAGAAGTTGAATATAACCAAAGTATCTTTGGGAACATTGTAATGCCCAATTTTTGTGTCACTTGATGCTCTTCTGATCAGATTGTTAGCAACAACAGAACCATGTCGATGTATTTCATTAATAAAAGCCATTGTAAATGGCATTCTGTTTCTGTCGACATAATCTGGTCTCCTTTCAAATCCAATAACATCAGCTATTTCTGAACGTATTTTATCTTGATACTCTGGATACTTGACGAGATATATCATTACCCATTCCATTGTACTAGTCACAGTCTCAGTTCCCGCTCCATAAAATGCACCAGCATTTCGTCTCAATATATCAAAAGTGAAATTATCGCCAATTGTATTTCGCTTTTCTCTGCTTTTCATCTCAGCAAGATAACCATCAATGTAATCAACAACTTCTTGGGAATTTTTTTCCTGATGTTTATCAATTTCATCTTGAATGTATGAATCAACGACTTGAAAGCACTTTTTCAGTCTTTTTACATTGAACAATTCAAATTTGAACACAAGGCTCGTCAACCATGGTAGAAAAGCCATTACACCGGCAAAACTAAAACCCCGTCCGACTTCGTAATTTGCTGTTGAAATTGCGATAGCTGTTGGATCATTATGCTCATATTTGTGGCCAAACAGTAAAATTGAGACGTTATTTGTTATAGAATGAGAAATTGTTTTGTTAAAATTAACAGATTTCCCTTTATTGTCCAATGTTGAAAGAAACTGGTCAATCTCTTCTTTGAGCAATGTTTCGAGTGTGCTCTTTCCAAGACCAATATCACGTAAAATATGTAGTGACAGTCGTCTATGTTCACGCCAAGGTTCACCTGACATTTCAGCAAATGATCGTCCATCAACGGCACCAGGGAAAAATGTTTCATGCTGTCGAGCAAGCAAGGCATCATTGGAAATAGCTTCTTTAATGTGATTCCAATCACAAACCAAGACCACATCGAAATCACCCAATTTTAAACTATAAACTGGTCCATACTTTTTAGTCAATTGGTCAAACTTGAGATAAACATTATCTCTTATGAAAGGCAAATAACCAACAATAGGAAGACCCCAAGGACCAGGTGGTAATGATCGGATCCTTTTAATTGTATTAAACAAATACTTTACCAGCCAGAAGAGTGACACTCCAATCAAAGTGTTAATAACAGGCTGATATGATAGTAAATTATTAATTAAAAACATATTTTCTTACAATCAAGCAACAAAACTAAACTAAACTGTAAACTAAGCTCAATGTTTACTACAATTGAGCTTTATATTAATAGCATTTTTTATCGACTTGTATCTTGACAATCCATGTTATCTTAATAACTATTAAACGCCTTTTGGGTCTTCAATATCATAATAAATCAAAAATTTTGTTGTGTTTTAGATTGATTAGTAATCAATGATTTCTGAGCTAATGATTATAATAACTGCTTAGGCTATGTTGAGTGAAAACAAATGCAAGTTCACAATATGTGTTTGATTTAAACAAATAGATAATTGAGATAAATAATAAGAGGTTTGAAGTTCAATTGCACGGAATAATCTACATGGTTTGAACAGTTCAAATGAAAGGTTTCGATTTTTTGCTTAGATTTTTTAATTTAAGAAAATCATTTAAGTTTTTTTAGAAAAAAGCAAATACTATGAGAAATCAATAATTTCACTCTACCATAAACGCATAATGTTAAAGTTGGACTTTTTCTGGAAATTACTTTGCGCGATAGGTACATAGCTGTATAAGTCCCTCGATCACGATATATGAAATGAAAGATGACCAAATAAATTTTGTAACTCACAAAACCCTATCAAAACCTGTCCCATCATTTCATTTCAAAGCCCTCATTTGAACTGTTAATTATTCCGTGCAATTGAACTTAAAATTACAAACATTATGCATTTTTTATCTTACAATTGTTAGCTGTAATGAATCTAACACATATTGTGTTTTGAAAATTGTTTTCACTCTACATTACACAATGATACAAATATTACAAATTGAATAATACTAGACATGTTTATAACAGTAAAGTCTGAGCGTGCATCTGACAAAAAAATTCCCTTTTTTGTTCAGATATGAATTTCTAACCCCGCTTTATTAGGCATGTGCATGGAAAGAATTGAATTGATGAAAGATCTCATCAAATAACTCTACACAAGCGATCGAAGTTTGAGCTTTCAACATGATTCTCTCTCAATCTGTCGATGAAACGAATTTTGTCAAAATAATATTCATTATCATCCTCTTGCAAGCTAACCAAGTCTTAATTCTTAGTTAAAGAGTTTTAGAAAAAATTCTTTGTATAGAATGAAAAAAAAAACAGAAAGAAAGAGCAAATATGAGGATGAAGATGAAAAAGAAAGAAAAGGAAAAGATAAACTAGAAAAGAGATAAAAAAATGCAAGAAGAGGTGATGCAAAAGCTCAAACAACAACAACACCATTAGCCGAAGCATGCAAATGAAGCCAAGATGGATCTATTTCACGGTGAAAACAATCTCAAATGCTTAAAAGGTTATAATTAATTGAACAAATGGTGAATTCACATTCAGTTTATGCATCACAGTATTACAGTCATAAAAATTTTTTGAAACAAAAATATTAACACAAGAAACATTTAAGTTCAGTTGACATTGGAAATTTTTTGGAAGATCAAAGGTGGCAAGTTAGATGGACGTCGCGATAAACCGAAAGTAGATTCAGTTGATATTTTAGTTCCTGGTTCTACTTTCACTTGATACTTTTGTAATATACAAACTATATACAAAAATATCTCAACATTGGCTAAACTTTCACCTGGACAGTTCCTTTTACCAGCATTGAAAGGTATAAGATGAGGTGGTTTCACTACTTTGCTGCCATTTTCAGTGAGGAAACGAGTTGGATCAAATTTATCTGGATTAGGCCACAGTTTAGGATCGCGATTAACTGACCAGAAGTTGAATATAACCAAAGTATCTTTAGGTACATTGTAATTGCCGATTTTTGTGTCACTTGATGCTCTCCTGAGCAGATTATTTGCAACAACAGAACCAATTCGATGTATTTCATGGATAAAAGCCATTGTGAAAGGCATTCTGTTTCTGTCAATATAATCTGGTCTCCTTTCAAATCCAATAACATCAGCTATCTCTGAACGTATTTTGTCTTGATACTCTGGATACTTGACGAGATATATCATTACCCATTCCATTGTACTTACCACAGTTTCAGTCCCAGCACCATAAAATGCATTAGCATTCTGTTTCAATATATCAAAAGTGAAATTATAGTCAATTGTATTTCGCTCTTCTCTGCTTTTCATCTCAGCAAGATAACCATCAATGTAATCAACAACTTCTTGGGAATTTTTTTCCTGATGTTTATCAATTTCATCTTGAATGTATGAATCAACGATTTGAAAGAGCTTTTTCAGTCTTTTTATACTAAAAAATTCAAATTTAAACACGAAACTCGTCAACCATGGTAGAAAGGCCATTATACCGGCGAAGCTAAAACTTCGACTGATTTCGGCATTTGCTTTTGAAATTGCAATACCAGTAGGATCATTCAGATCGAATTTATGACCAAACAATAATATCGATACGTTATTTGTAATAGAAGGATAAATATTTCTTGCAAAATCAACAGATTTCCCATTATTGTCCAATGTTGAAAGAAACTGGTCAATCTCTTCTTTGACTAATGTTTCGAGTGTGCTCTTTCCAAGACCGATATCGCGTAAAATATGAAGTGATAAACGTCTATGTTCACGCCAAGGTTCACCTGACATTTCAGCAAATGAACGTCCCTCAATGATACCAGGGGCAAAAACTGCATGCGGTCGAGCAAGCAAGGCATCATTGGAAACAGCATCTTTCATCTGATTCCAATCACAAACCAAGACCACATCGAAATCACCCAATTTTAAACTATAAACTGGTCCATACTTTTTAGCCAATTGGTTAAACTTGAGATAAACATTATCTCTCATGAAAGGCAAATAGCCAACAATAGGAAGACCCCAAGGACCAGGTGGTAATGATCGGATCCTTTTAATTGTATTAAACAAATACTTTACCAGCCAGAAGAGTGACACTCCAATCAGAGTGTTAATAACAGGCTGATATGATAGTAAAATATTAAACAAGAACATATTGACTTAAACTAAATCGAATAGAATAAAACTAAAATAAATTGTTTACTACAATTGAGATTTATATTTATAGCATTTTTCAACTACTTGTAATAATTATTATATGTTTGATGAAAACAATAGTCAAGTGCACAATTTGTGTCCGATTTAATCGAATAGATAATTGAGATAATGAATAAGAGGTTTGAAGTTCATATGCAATGAGTAATCATCAGAGTTGCATCAGTTCTTATGGAGTGAAAATTTCAAAATTGCTATTGTATCATGGTCGTGATATAGTTACAGCGCAAATATTAGATTTTGAGAAAAATTAGTTTGTCCGGGCCAAAGTGGCTGAACGTTAATACAAGATATTTTTGTCAAGGCAATTCGTGGTCACTCAAATTTCAGAATTTTACAAAATTATTATTACAGAATTACACAAAATTGATTTTGAATAGTTTTTGGCTAAAATGAACATTAATTAAAATTATGAAGAAGTTGATTCAGAATTCAAAAATCAAGAATTTCACCTCTTTAAATAAGTCTGTAGACTAAACCTGAACTGATAAATGCATGAAATTAATATTATGCGTCTCATCTTCTGTTATCGAATCGCAAACTCATTTTTAAACAAAATTAAGCAAATTTATCAAATAATCAAAAAACAATTTAGCGAGCAAATTTGAAGGTCTCTTTGAATTTGCGGAATTTTTGTCAAAATAAAAATACAGATTTTTCATTCAAAGGCGTATAAATTCATAACTGAACCATATTTTCCTGTTCTATTTGCAAAATAATTCTTAGCTATTTAGCTATCACTGACCGAAAATTCATGAAAAAATTCATAAAGATGCTAAATTAACAACAATCAAACTTCCGTCATTTTAGCCCGGACAACCTAATACATGTTGTTCATAATAAATACTTTTAAGTAAAAGACAGCTATGACAAAAATTAATGTTGAAAAATCAATATTTTTACTCCACTATTAACACATTATTTAGTTGCAAAAAAATTTTGTAAATACTTCAAGGTTTATGAAGTCGCTTTATTCTCAACTGATTATAAAAATGAAAACATCGAAGAAGTTAACTTATTAATTCGGTGAAGTATTCTGTTGAAATGTACGGGAATCTTCTGCACTTTTGTCGATTTTGGGCTGTATGAAGATCTTTCCGGATGAAATGAATTTTGTCAATGAGGTTAATGAGGTTTTTATTCACCTTCAGATGCAAAGAGAGAATTGAAGGAATGTATTAGAACTCTCTCCATGCATCCTGATGGCCATCATCTAACGCTATTGAACTTTTTTAATGAGTTCGTTGCAAATGAGATGAATAAGCAATGGTGATGTATGAATATATTTATTCAATAGTCATGTCAATGTGATGTTACATCTGTAAATCAACATATTCGTTCTAAATAGTATCTGATACACAATAATCTTGTCTTGAATTTCATGATGGATTGATAGAATTAAGTTGGAGAAAGTGTTTGGTAAAGTAATTTATGCACTGAAAATGGGCACAAAATCAAAGCGCTTTAAATCTGAATCTGTGTCATATTTTCCGTGCATAGATTATTAGAACCTGCAAATTTTTGCTTTAATTTTTATTATAATTCGAAGCTGGATTATTATACTTCCCTTGTAAGAGTTTCTAGTCCCACTCCATTAGGCATATGAATGAGAGGAATGGAAACGATCAGAATCTGATTAGAGGTGGGATAGTTTAAATGGAAATCTATTTCATGCTATTGTTAGGGCCCATTGTAAAAGGAATTGATTTACATCATGTAACCATGGCCATAACTGACAAAAACATGACTTTAATGAATTAGAAAGCAAATTCAAACTTGAATTCGAATGTGTTCAGAGAAAAAAAATCATCTTACATTACTCATCCTTGGAAAACAAATGACAAATACTAAACACCAACTTTTAAATTGCGAAGATCTTTGAATAATTGCAATCGCTCTAACAGCGCTCATCGAAAATCAAAATGCCTCTCGCTAACTGTCCACGAGTACAGCACGTATTCATGGGAAAGAGTGAGATAATTTTGTGCTTTACCATTTAATGTCTTACATTCAAACCTCGATTGAACACCTTTTTTCACTTCAGTAATATGAATGTTCATTTTTTTATTAGATGATGTGTAAAAATATTGAGTCTGAACTCTATTTGTGACTTTTTTCATCTTAAGTCATCGCTCAGACAATTATTTGATAATAACTCACGAACCTGTAGTTTTATAGCTGTAAATATAACAATTGATCGTGTTCAATTAAAAGCTAATTTCATCAAGTTAAACTGAAATGTCCTGTGAGCTTTGTTTACATTTCCAGTTTATCTGGTAACAACAATGGATATATTTTGTCAGGTAAGTTCAATCCAATCTTTTTTTATCTCCTTTTCAACAATTAAATTCCATATCATTCAACTTTGTTCAATTGTAAATGCTAATTCCATTCATTTTCTCATAATCATGTAAATTATCAGGATCAATCATCGGTAAACCGGTACAATCATATTCAAATGTAGATGTAAACATTGGTCACTTTTATTTTCATTTTCAACTCTAAACCTGATTTAACCAATCTCACAACAATCATCATCAACATTAACATCAACATTAACATCATCAACCTCAACATAATTATGATTAGTGGAAAATTGATCAACAAAACTCGGATATTCAAAAATGCTGAACAAGTTGGGTTAAAAGGTAGGATCCCAATGAAAAGGTTAGGCCTAACCTGAAGGTGTTTTCATTATTTTGTGTAATTTGTCATTATTATTAACACTTGTTGATTAATTTGCTTCTAATTAGAAGTGTATTAAGTATTATTTAACAATGATAATTATATTGAAAAGTAAAATTCAATCCTTGAGCGTTAAATTTAGACAATGATAATAGCTTCATGATTCTTCATTTAACTTCATTAACAGTTAATTGTTAATCTTTAGCTTTCCTCTTTTTCCTGTCTTTATCACCTTGTGAATGGAGGATCAAGTTTATTAAAAAGATGCAAGTTAATTTTACTTTTCAAAATTTTAATCAGATTAATCAGGTTAACCTACAAACGGAAAGAAATATAATACAATAATCAAATGTAAACCCGTTTCTGAATGCAAGTGCATATCTCATGGTAATACAGAATGTATTTTGAAAACAAAAGACTGAAAAACAACTAAATTGTGTTTTTGTTTTGCTTTTGCCTTTTCTATTAATTTGATTACTCAAATCCTTATCATTTTGGATATAATTTGGTAACAATCATAATAATAATTATCAACATCATCTTTTTGTTTCCATTTGAAACGTGATCTGAAGGATTAAACTATTATTTTCATATTAACCAAATTAAAATCTTCTTTTGGATTATGGTTCAACATTTTTAATAGCAATTGTAACAATAAGCTTAAACAATAGAAAAGGCTTTAGTTGATTTCAATTTAATTCACCTTTTTTTCCTGATTTAATGTCATTGAAGGTTCAGCTAAATTAATCTAAATCATATTCCAAGAACGCAATTGAATACAAAAACAGGAAAACCTGCAGTTTTCAGTTTAAACATGAAGCTTTTGGCAATTTAACTTGCAAAATCAATTAATAGTTCATTGTTTCTGGTATAATTACGTTAAGAAACAAATTAATCAATTGTTTAATAGCTATTTTACCCAATCAAGATATACTGTAAGATAATATCGCCTACGAGTGAAAATCTGGTTTCAACCAAATCTGGATCAAAGAATTGACCGTAGCTATTCAATTGTTATCAATTTAAAATATTATCCTTGTAAAGATTCAAGCTGAGAATTATTTTCATCATTTTAAATTAAAAATAAGATAAAAACAGGAAATTCAAAGGTAATAATGTAATCATTGATGCGTCTATGTAAATCAGCTGTAAGCCTAGTTTAAAATAGCAATGTCAGTATTAAACCTGAAAATAGTGATTGGCGTTAAATTAATGTTTACAATGTCAATAGAGATTGACTTTCACCGGCTTACATGTTAATGCCAGTTGAAATCAATTTAGTTAAGGTTATTCAGCTATTTTCATGGATCCAGTTGAGGGTAAACGTGATAATCCTAACTGATTGGATAAGGTATATAAAGCACCAGATGAGCAAGGTTTAACCACAGGGTTTACACTAATACTATTAGTTAATCATTTTGATGACCACAAAATCCTGGTTCAATATTTTGGTTAGATTTTGTTCACTTTTAAATATTAAGTTATATTTTATTGGATCCAAAATTTTCTGGTTAATATCGTAATATAATAATGTAGTACCAAAATTCCCGGCGGTGGTCTCACGATTAAGTCTTTAGTTAGATTAAATCTATCAATTTTGTTCCATGGAAAACAAAAATGAAAGTTTAAAATGATTAACTGCCAAATATAATGATGTCCTAATCAAAATGGATATTGATCGAGCCTGAAAAGGTAAAGATAATAAAGATGTTATTAGTTTTGATGAAAATCATAGAAAGTATTATGAAAACGAGAAAATAATATCTATTAATATTTGAGAATAGACAATCAATGTCTATCAATATTATATGTTCAGGTAATAATGACTATTGAATCCTTTTTTGGTCATTTTGCCCATTCTTCATTTATATGCCCAAATCAATTGAAATATTATGCAGAGGATTAACACAGTGACCAGTTTTGCTGTTGATGATAAAAACAACGCTTCAGCATCTTAATCTAAAGCTTCCTCCTTTTTTCCTCTCTTTCCTTGGTCAAATGAGTTAAAACCACCCAGATAGTTAAAACGTGATGGGTAAGGTTAGGAAGATGATGATGAAGAAGAGAAATAACTTTGAAGTAAATGAAGATCTCAAAGGTAAAGAAAAATATCTCCAAACTTATTGACAGTGATGGGCCATAAGGTAGGCAGGAATTAGATAAGGTAAAGATGAAAATGATAATGTTGCTGTTGTTGATAATGATGATGAAGGAATCTGAGGCAAGGAACATCGTTGAATCGGCTAAAATCAAAGGTTGAATATGGGTTAGGTTCATTGATATCAAACTTGCCCTTAAAGTCGCTGGTTTTTGCTAAAAATATTACAAAAGTTTTTACTTCTTTCACAGCAAAATAATATCATGTTTATACATCTAACCATTTTTTTATTTGGGTGGGCCAAATATTCCTAGCATTTTTCACCACTATTTGGCTCTGTTATTGAAAGAATCGAAAAATAATAGCAGCAATAATGATAACAATAATCACATGGGGAGTTTGAAGGTAAATCTGACCAAATTAAGACATTATTTTAGGTGTTTTGCTTTCTTTAGCTTTTAGCTTACATCTTTAAGAAACAGTGTTCCTCTTGGTTGGGTCAAGTCGGTGAAGAGGAGGTGGATGGTGAAGATGATGATTGGGATGAAGATGAGGAGGGAAAAAGAGAGTTTGAAGAGAGGAACAAGGAGAAACCATTAAGGGTAACCAAGTTTACAGGTTAACGAGTAGTTAGCTGTTGGTGGTCAATGTCCTAAGGTTAAATAATGGTCACTTTCTCATGATGAAGTTATTGAGATTAGTAACTACACTTGATCAAATTTAACAAACTTAATTGAGTTATTATTGAAAGATAAAGTGACTTAAGTCAAAATACAAAACATGAAAATAATGAAAGTCGCTATTGATACATAATTTATTGTACTCAAAGCTTAATCTCTCAGATGAAGACAGCTGAAGACTAGGTGACTTAGAGACAATTGAATCTCACTTTAGCAGCACTTAACACACGCTTAACGCGTACAGACACCTAAAACTCTCAACAGTTTGATTGTTTGACTATAAATGAATGTACAAGAATCCATAATCAGTTAAAATCTTAAGCTAACAGAGAAAGTGTTTCAAAACATGAATGGATTAACCCTAAGCTGACTTGAGGAGCTCTTGGTTTTTACTCGATATTCAATGGTGATTTCAGTGGATTTATAGCTGCATAATTAACAATGTGACTTGGAAATCGAATAGGAAAGTGATTAAAATGTAAAATAGCGATTAAAGATAAACCCAGCTGGTATCAAGCACTTTCAATGCGCTTCTATTTGGAGTAACTTCAAGAGCAACAAATTTTCATCAATCAACAATCTTACAAGTTGTTACTCTTTATTTTCCTGCTAATTGTTATCTGATTAATCGTAAACATTGATGAAGTTGTAATTCTTGCGAAGCAATGGCGATGATTCTGATGATAATGTAGATGTTGATGAACATCGTGACTACATTTTGTGGCGCATCTTCAATTTGTGTGTGTTCACTGAGAAACAGAGGAAAGGAAAGTGGATAAGCAAAGTGAGAGGGGTTAAAGATGAAGAAGAAAAATGATGATGAGGAAGAAGCTAGGGTGGGAAAAGACCACCGGTTTAAAGGCAGGGTGGAGCACGATTCACCTTGACTTGTGAGTTTTTGAGGTTACAATGGTTATGATGGTGTGCCGGTCAAGAGACAAGCGTTTAATTTGTTATAACATATGAAAAGATACTCACCAGCAACATGATAATATTTTGACATCTTCACTTGAAGACCAAGAAAAGGCCTAAGGATGATAATGATGGTTCAAGATAAAATATGAAATGCCAAGAATCTTCTCATTTCTTTGCAAGGTAAGAACATCATTCTTCATCATTGAAACATGTTACCATCTTCATTATTATTATTCAATTTTCTAGGTTAATCAAATGGTAAATGGTTACTCTCGATCCTTAAACATCTTCATCTTGCCTTCATTACTTCTCCACCTTTTCCAGACCGTTAGAGGTTCCAATCTTGGACGTAACTTGCTTGGTGGTCTTTCAATAAATTACAGTCTGGTTACAAAATTTTGGCCAAAAAAACATCATCTTCATCTCGTTCATCATCCTTGCTTGGTCAGCCTAAAAAAACTCAAAAAGCCATTCAACTTCTCATTGTATAACTTTCATTTTTAGCTATTTGCTTCTTATGTTTATTTCGCGATTCTAATTTTGTTTACCTTGTTTCTGGTGAGATAATTACATTTATATTTGTATTATGATCATCATTATTATTAATGGTTCCTTTGGGTAAATATTTAAATCTAACATTTATATAACATTTCAATTTGCAATTCAATTTTAAGGCCTTTGTGTCTGTCTTGTTATCAGTCGTTAAAGGTTAATCTGTTAAATTGTAAACTCTTCAACAACTTCGTTGATTGATATTAAACCTGTTTTTGTTGATTTATCCAAGTATCTGACATTCAAATGTATAAATGAATAAATCAAAAATGAAGAGTTTCAATTTCAATCGTAAATTGATTTTCAATTGTTGCCATTAAATTTACAAATACATTTTAAATTGAAAAATATACTTCTTTACTATTCATCAATTTAAATATCGCTTGATTAATTATAATTGAATTTTGATGAGTCAATATTTTTACATTGTTTGAATACAATAAGGTTTCAAGAATTCACTTTCATCTGGTTCTGGTATTTGATGATCATTTTAATCGTAAAATCTGTTGATTGTTAACACTAAATAATTAAAAATCATAGGAAATGTTGTTCTGTAAACGGAAATTCCTATTGTAATCAACTAACCGAGACTTTACCTGTCAATCAAATTGTCTACAAACTTGTATTCAATTGAATGTTACCTTTTTTGGTCAATGTTTGGCTCTATTCTTGAGTCAAAATATCAATTTAAAATTGTTACTTCAATTATAGTCACAGGTCTTTGGGTTATAATTGGATGAAGCACTAACCAGATAACTCAAGCTTCCAAGTTTATAATCATGATAGTAATATGATGATGATTCTAATGATGAAGACAGGTAAGATGGATAAACAATAGCTTGTAAAGAAATGTAAAGGTAGAGAGAAGAATAAAAAAAGAAGAAGAAGAAACAAGTTAAAGTAACAAATGAAGCGAATCACTATTTTATCAAAGGTCTGATGAACCTGATTTACTGATTATTATTATTTTTCGTACACATTTACCTTCTCTGTTATTAACAATCCAACATTGAATGTAATCTTTATTTCCACCTTAATTTTTACAACATTTCAGTAGATTCACAGTTATTGATGGTTATGATGGTGATTAGGTTGATGATGTTGATATTGAGATGAATGTTGAATTTTCAATGGTGGAATCCCATTAGCGATAGCAATAGAAATGGTAAGATTGAAGGGCTGAAGACTCATCAATTGACAATCAAATTTCTTGATAATGCTTTTCAATCTGTTTGCTTCTGTAATGAGAAAATACTGGATTTAGTTAATTGTTTATTTCAAGTAAATTCAGCGATGACAATTTTTGGGTTAATCATCTTTTTCTGGTTTATTAGGTTTCAAAATTTTATTGTTTTATTGTATGACCTGGAAAGAGCTTTTATATGCAATTTAATATAAGAAAAGAGTTAAACACAAGTAAACAATTGGAAAGACTAAAAAAAGGTTGTAACAATCAGTACGATTAGATGGTGAAAGAAATACAATTTATTAATTTATCATTACAAGTTATTGCAAGGTTAAGTTGAGTAAAAATAAAGAGTTATTTGTCTTTAGCCGGTTGCATCAGCTGATAGAAAGATGATCTCACTTTTTTTGGGTGAACCCGATTTAAACAATCAAAACAATTGATTAATTATTGAGAAATGATCGATGAATGATCATTACTGTTAACAATTAAAAGTGTACAAGGCTGTGTGAAGGTGAAAGACAAAGGCTAAGTGTTGATCAAATTGTTACATCTTTTTGTATCAAGTGATCACAATGAGATTGGATGTTGTTGTATAATGATATTGACCCGTTGTTTTTAGACTTTTATCTGTAATTAGAATTGAAATTTTTTTTATCTGCTAATGATCATAATCAGGATAACAATGAGTATAATAAAAGATGCTCATCTTGATTCTGAGAAAGTGAATCAAGTGATTGCCGAAAGGGCGAAATGTTTATGTTTTCATTTCGCTTTTCAATAGGAAAAGGTAATTGTTGATGATTAGATTATCTTGATTATCTGTGTGATTAATGGGCAAGTTAAAGACTAATCAACAAAATCATTGAATTTATGGTTTTGAATTGGATTCATGAATATCACGTTGTATCTCACTTGATTTAATGATAATCTCGTATTAACAGCAACAATTAAAAGATGTTAAGAAGTTAAATCATTTTAATCTCGAGATTCTGCTAAATCACAAATAATGATTTTGAGTATTCATTGCATTCTTGTGCTAAGTTAATCAAGGGAAAGTTAAATTCGTGATCAACAGTTGATTGATTTGATAACCACAGTGTAAATTAAGGTGAATGACTGAAACAATTCTGGCTACAATTCAATGTTTACAATCAAGTAAACAAACCTAGTTATTTGCAGTCAATTATTAAAAAAATTTAGTCTCAATTAGAGTTGAAATTTTCAAAATAGTTAAAACAATTTATGATTGATTCTGGTTTAATTTGTTTGAATTTCTTTTGATTTTTCTTTTGAGTTCAAAGTTTTGCTTTTAATGAATGAATAATATTACCGGATGATTAACATAACATTTAATAACAATTATTTAATTTTTGTTTCATTGTTAAACCATCAAACACTCCTTAATCAGAATGGTTTCATTTCACCTTAAAGTCTAGTTATAAACAACCCTTAAAATTAATCAATCATCATCTGTTTAATCAAATAACTTTCCCAATAAATTCATTTCACATTATTTCAATTTATTGTTAAAGTTTTCCTTTTATAATAATTTTTGCTCTGTTTAAAAAGGCTATACAATTAGCCAACAAAGATAATCATTAGTTAATAATGATATTTAACTGATGATTACTCTTGCTTCAGGCACATTTGTATTATATATTAATAACAAGAAAGAAAAATCTAATTTCTATTTCACATCACATTAAAATGAAGTCTTACCTGATAGAGTAGCCATTATTTGGAGGATTTTTTGGTTAAATTATTAAATGGAACAATCGACTTGTGAATGCTAATTTCTATCAAAAAAGGAACCAAACAAGAGGTTTGACCAGCCATGGTTGGAAAGGCTTTGGTCATTTCAAGCATTTGTTGTTCAAAAATGGTTGACCAATTATGTTAATCAACAAAGTAAACTTGCTAACTTTTGATTGAATAGACTTGATTGATGATTAAAAACAAATTGCTACAAAACTTGACGATTTAATTTGATTGGCGTTCATCGTGATTAGGATTCCTTGTGAATGTATCATATGATTTATTTTGGTTCATCACACCATCACTTGGTTATTGGATTTGAGCGATTTTGCGTTTTCCAATCCTCCTTCAATAATAACTCTTTGCAATTAACGTTGAGCATCTCAAAGCGGTTTACAAAATATTGTTAATATAAAAATAAACACGATCTGGATCAATGAAGATTAGATGATTGATCATCATGATAATCTAGTGATGAGAGAAAGGGAAGAAGAAAAAGGAGGAAAATAAACTTAAAGCTCAATCTTTTTTTGGCTTAACCATTTACTCAAGGTAAATCAAATGAGATTATAATGATATTATTGAATAATCATTCTTAATCTATTCAGTATCAATTATCTTACCTTTAAAAATGAACATTTAATGAAATAAGCAGCAATTTACCAATATAAGTCAAGTTTAACAGTTTGTTGTCATCTTTTTTGGCGTGATTGAAGCGACCAAGCAACGGTATGAGGATCCAAAGACAATCATTAGTTGTGCTTTAACTGCTTCAAACCTTGAACTTGATTTGTTTAGTTGATTGTTACAGCTGAGATTAGCGTTAAAGATAATCATGATAATGATTACACAATTAAAATGAAAGTCCCAGCAATTAATATGTTCAAATATTTTAACAATTGAAGTGTCAGAATGTCAACAAATCTCAAGCAAAAGACAAAAAACGGTTAATAAGATATTCAAATTTAAGGCGCAAAAAACAAACTCAACTTAACAGTCTTATAAGACTTTTATTTGTTGACAAAAATATAATTTGACTTTAATTGTGAACATTAATTTGCTACAATCAACAAGATAATTAAGATTATCATCAGCATGAGCTGCAAATGAATAAATAAATAACAACGCAGTTGATACGTGTCGATGATTGAAGCAATTGATAAAATGAACTTTACTGACCAAATTATTGGTTGGAGTGAGAGTGACCTGAGATCCTTGAATAATGCCATTTATTGTTTAATGCAAATTTTAATGATAATAATGGTCATAATGATAATCAAAATGCAAGATTTGAGAACAAAGTGACAAACTTTAAGATGACCAAGCAAATCTACTGTCCTTATTGCGGTAGTACCTTTGATAATAATACAATAATCAACTAATGATTCAAATGATGGACAAGAAGTAAGATTATCTCTCTTTTTTATTCAGGTTATCCAACAATCTTATATCGCCTCTTAGCACGTCTTTTTTATATTCAGCAATCCAACATCACCATCATTATCATCACCTCCTCCACCTCCTTCATCAACATTAATTTGCTTATATTCACATAATCTTTTGTTAAATTTTCAATCTTTTTTCTCAGTCAATTTTCATCCAAATTGTTGCCAACAAAGTGTTATAATTGATTTTCCGTGCGGACTTGGTGACCTTCTGTGTATATCTGTATATATGTTTGTCACTCAACAGGCTCCAGGTTGCTGGTGGTGATTATGATGGTAATGATGATGATAATGATAGGATGAAAATAGTCGATGGACAGTTTAGCTTGAATAATGTGGCTCTTATTTTGAGTTTGTTTTGTACACACGAAGTAACATGTTAGTTGCTATGATAATCAAAATTGATTGATGATGAGAGAAATATGATGATCAATCTGAATAACAATCCTTGTGTATGGTCTTGGCTTTGTTGTTGGTGCTGATTATGGTGGTGTGGACAATCATCACCCCTTGAATAACCCAAAAAACCGTGATTTAATGAAATTGCCAGAAGACCATGTATGAATATAATGTACATTACACTTCCTAATTGGTGTCAATTCAGAGTTGACGGGTTGCTGTTGCTTCATTAATTTTGATTTAAAACTTGTTGCTCTTTGCCAATTGTACAGCATTGAATAGGATGTGAACGTTCCAACACTGAATTCAACAAACACTTGTTGCCAACAATTATCGTAAAACCAACAGTAAATCACCAATGCATTTTATATTCAATCACTTTTACAGTTAGATCGATCCAATTGGATTCAGATTGTCAGCAATTTTTGGCTCCAACATGAAAAAGGTTAGATAAATTCCTGTTTGATTGACTGATTTGATGCTTTTGCCTTTACGTACTAATCATAATGTTGTTCATGATTATAATGATGGTGATGGTGAAACTTACTCCTCATCATTCGAACTTTGTGTTTCTTTCCTTTTGATGATCCAACTTGAGCTGTACTTTTTCAAGGTTAATTCATTTTCAATTCATTCTTCCATCAACTTCACATTCTTTTGCTGCTTCATTAAGTTTCATTTTGCTTGCGCTTTTTGACTTGTTTTCATTTGAAGTTTCTTCATGGTTAGTTCATTGAGATTGAACAAAATTGTAAATATTATTAACCGTTAAATATTATCAGCCCTTTGATGGTACTTTTTACGCAAAGTACACAGCGTCTAAGTACTTTTTGTGTTAATTCAGAATCCAAATTAAACTTTTTTCAAAATCTTTACCAATTTGATCCAATCGAGCATTCCTGATACATTTGATTTAACACTGATTGATTTTGGAGGAACCAAATCTGAAACAAAAATGTAACAATCAATTAGTTGAATCTAAAAATGCGAAAAAGTAAAACAAAAGTACATCAAAAATATACACACATTTTCACCTTTCTTAATTTCACAATCAACTTTGAAGTCAACTATTCGAAGCACGTTAATTGTCAGTTAACTTATTTAAAAATTTGGAATTTTACCTTTTATAATGAACTAACTAATTAATTAATTGTGACCAGACGAAAAAACACAAACGCAAACACAAAAGACAATTGAGCGATTGTCTTTAAGATTGAAAGACATATAAACTTGATATAAATAATGTTAGGTAGACACAAGTTTTGAGAAAATTTATGTTGAAATTGACATCATAAAACGCTCAAAGAAAAGTAATCGTTTCAAACGTAACTTTGTATTTAATCGTAATCAAAATAGCAAACCATTAATCCATTTAGAGAAGATGAAAGAAGTAATTGTTGAACAACAATTTATAAACGTCCATCCATTAAACCACACTGGACGGGCAGAGGAAAGCATAAAATATGGAGATTATGATAATGTTATAACATTAGACAACAAAACAATATCACTTTTAATAGGTGTTACCCTCGATTGTTGATTAACCATAAACACAATTATTAACTAAAATAAAGGTGTTTTCCTTCCAGAAAAGTTAATTCATTTTTGATGATCTCAATAAATAATAATGCAGCAAAAAATTAACATAACAATAAGACAAATATCGAGCGGTGAAAAAATGTAGCCAATTGACCATATGATTACGACAAGTACCAACCCCATCTATTGTGAAATGTAGCTCAGTGTAAATCTAAATTTACTCTGAACAAAAGCAAACTGTGATTTGTATGGATTTAACAATTTAGCATTTTTTAATTTAGATATTAAATTTCTTGACTGTCATCTTTGATTGTTATTACACCCTAAATAAACCATCAATTATATCTTGTATTATTGTAAATGGTTACTTCATCTGAACAACATCTCAAGTGTTTATAGCCATTAATATCTGATCCAACTTAAAATTTAAAATGGTAAGTGATCATTTTAATATGATAATCTAATAGTTCTTATACAATCGTACAGATGAAAATAAAAGGAAACAAACAATCAACATGTAACCATTACCTGTATTATTATCAAGAGCAAATCAACGATTAAATTTATATATTTACCTTATTTTAATGTTGTTGCTTTGGAAGTAAAAAAAAGATAATCAATTTAAATATCATTGCTCCATACAAAGAAGGTATAAAAACACGTATTGTTCAATGTTGGTCAAGGAAAAGGTTATTTGCAACAAAAAATTGATTATTAATGTTAAAAGATGTTAATTTTTCCTTCAATCCTTAATTTTTGTTATGTTCATCTTCACAAATGCCAATCCCTTAATTTGTTTAATTGTATTATTTACTGATTTCCTGGTTTGATAAGATGACTTGAAAACATTTGTGATCGTTATTACGGATAACCAATTAGTTGATGTGCTTATGATTGTTACTGATTGTTTGTTGATTGTTGATTGTGAAAAAGTGTTTGCTTATATTTTTCCCGACCGTTTACAGCAATATTAATCATAATAATCTTCAATTTAGATCCAATTGTATAGTAATTCAATACAAATCATATTTGGCGCTTCAAGTATCCAATCTTGTACGTAAGTAACGGTCAATACTCGTATCTTAATCAACTACCAATACGGAAGTTATTTTCCAATTGTAAGACTAAACCATTATTGTTGCTATTAAATAATAAAACAGTGACAACAATCAACCAACCAAGTAACACTGGATTAACCAAACCATTAATTATCAATTAAAGAAATGTCCGAAGAAATGAAGGTAAATTTTCATCAAAATCAGCTTGTCTTTCCAGTCAACATTCAAATCATTTCCCTTTTAATTTTCAACTGATGCTTTCAATTTTATGCTTTAATTTATAAATTAACTCTTCTACTTTTGCACATTTATCTACTTTAATTAAATGTTAACCGCCTTAATGTTAATTAAAATTAAAAAGTTACTTTTGGTTATTGTAAAGACAAAAATTTAATCGAAAGGCATTAAAAGCATAAAAAACACAAAGCATAATAACATGGTCGTTACTTTCAAACCGCGTGTTTACTTTGATAACCGCGTTTTAGCCAATTTGTTTCACCATTGCTTTCCAGTTTGTCTTCATTGGTTAATTATATTATTGTGAATTTAAAAAACTTTAATAATTATTGTTAATGATCAAAGCGAAGAGATTAATTATGATATTCAATTATAATTCCTAAATTTAATACAATTTATCAACCTTTCGTGAGAATCAACTGCAAACGTAACAAAGTAAAATTACTTAAACTTTGCGTTCTTTATTTGGTCAACTTGCTTTTCAACTATTTGCCTCTTCATAACCAACTCTTCCATCTAATTAACATCATTTGTGCAAATTGTCATCAAACTTCAATTGTATATTAGACTGATAACTTGTTACAGACAAAACAGGACCATCATAATTATACAGGACAACAGACGTTAGTAGTAAAGGTTGACTATGGACCGGAATGGGAGGAGCCTAATTGAGGGGGGGAACAGGGTGTGAAAAGGGGGAAGCATGAGCAGTAGATTATCAAAGTTGAGTATTGAATAAGTGCATTTCGGGTGGTTTTTTCAACTAATCCTCTTTGGTCAATCTTCATTACTTGCCTAAGAGAATATTTCATTTCAGTCACAGGCGTTGAGATTATAAACAATTTCAAAAGAGATTAGAAGTTTAGAGATTAAAAGAAGTAAATGTTTCAATTATATCCTGATGCTCTCTGACTGACACATTCATAATCTACCTAAAGCTCTATTTCATCATTCTATTTCATCATTCTATTTCATCATTCTATTTCATCCTTCTTTTGACAAACCTTAGGGTATAATTTGACAGGGATAAACTAGAAGGAAAGGTTTCACTGATAAACCTCATATTTTCGTTGATATTTGTTCTGTACTAAGACACACACTTTCTTAGCTACTAATCTTATGATCCTAGCTACATATAAGTTCCATTTCTATTTTTTGTATAAAAGTCAGCCTTTTTATTTTAGATATTTCATTCTATCTTCAGTCTCCAAAGAAGAAACAAAAACATATTTTTGCCTTTCTAAGTTCCTAATTTTCAAAGTTTTTTTACTTATTTTCAAAAATGTGTTCACATACTGACTACTTGTCTAAGTTGAATAAAAAAGAAAGAGTAAAATGTGAAAGTTATCGTATAAGAACTTTCCAATGTGATATGGATGAATGGCCTATCGCTTTAGAAAAGATATACGAACTTGCAGCTGATGGATTCTACTACGCCGGTTATGGACGTATAGTTAAATGTGCTTTCTGTGGATTCATGTATAACGCCCCGTTACAGATGGATCTACACTGGTATGAGCATCGTAAATCTAGATCAGATTGTCCTTTCGTGAACGGAAAAGATGTTGGCAATCTGAAGTTTCCACATTGTAACGATAAGCGCGTTTTAGCCAGATCCGATGAACAAAAGAAATATGGGGTTTTACCTGACTGTGAGCCCCCCGCAAATACTCCAGCACCTCCTGACACTGAAGTACCAAAAAATCTGTGCACCTTCAAAGAGTCCAAGTATGAAGGTGATGTACCAGAGGGTCATGAAGCTTCGGTTAAATGCACAACTGCCCAGGAAAATTTTTTACAAGTAGAAGCTCGTGAAGGATGGAAGAAGTACGAACACATATTGGCTTGCTCAGATCTATTCAAAAGACTTGCTCTATGTGAACGTTCATATAAATCTCCGAACCCAATATCACCCACAATCAGGCTAACCGAACTGGGGGGAGTCAGAACTTTGAGTACTAGAGTTGTCTGCTTCTCTTATGGGTACAATGTAAATCCTGAGTATGTAGCAAAAGTTATACATGCTAGAAGACCGGATCTAGCTGAAGTCAACACGCGGTTGGAAACATACAAGGACTGGTGCCTTGAAGATATACTACCAGCAGAGAAACTTGCTGTAGCTGGGTTTTACTACCGTGGATTGTTTGACATAGTGAATTGTTTCCATTGCGATGGTGCAGTACGAAATTGGATCAAAAATGACAATCCGTGGATCATTCATGCTAAAGCTTTTCCTAATTGTGGGTGGTTGCAGAAATCAATGGGCGAAATATTTGTCAAAGAGCACTGCAAAGATAGTTTAAATTATGTCTAATTCCCTATCTAATCTCATTTTCCTTTTGTCCTCATGTGTCTAAATAGACAAGGCGTGTCTAAATTTGTAACTCACCAATGCGCAAAATAGGCGTATTCTGATATTTACTTTTCAGCAATAAAACAAATGAAATAAAACAATAAACAATCATTCTTTTTTGAAACTCTGTGTTGTTCATTTCACTTTATACTCTAATTACTTTACTTGTGCCTTTATTATCTTTTTACCAGCAAAACATGTCTACTACTCTAGCTAACGATGCAAATCCACAACGAATGGTCTCACTAGACGAGAGACTTCAAAGTTTTCTCACTATGCGATCGCTCTTGTTTGAGTGGGGCCTTAGGTGGAGTGAGCGCTCAGCACTTGCTGAAGATGGTTTCTACCACACAGGAGAAGATCGAATAATAAAATGTGCCTTTTGTTCACTGGAGCTTAATGTTCTATTCATCCCAGGTTATCACCTCGTTCAACATAGGAGATTCAGCCCACACTGCAGATTTGTATTGGATAGAGATTCAGGTGTTGTGATGGATGCGGTTGGTAGTAATGTACTACCTGTTTTCGGTGCTGACTTGGACATCTCGCAAGGGAAATGTAAAGCCAAAGATGAGCTAAATGTTGTAAACAATAATGCTGGTAGTCTTTTGGTGTATCGAGATAATAATACATCCCAATCTATCATCACGATTGAAACCATCACAAACATGCTACCACATCCCAAACATACTAAATCCAAGCGGAAAGAGTCACACGGAATCGAGAAAGCTAATGAGATTGTAGCTCAAGCAAATGTGTTCAACCGATTTGTTATTTTTCAACGTAAAATATATGCTGGTAGCTGCCCAAAAACTTATCGCTTGAAGGAAAATTACACTCACAAAAATGGATTGCAAATGGATAAGAGAATCGTTGGTATTTCTAGAGGATATCCTAACATAAGATCACTTAAATATGTACACGAAAATTACACTACATATGACCAAAGAGTTACTACATTCAAACATTGGCCATTGAAGGGAATAATCAATTCGGATAAGCTTGCTGAAGCTGGATTTTTCTACTCAGGTTTTTTCGACATAGTTCATTGTTATCACTGTGATGGTGCTTTACAAAACTGGCAGATAGGCGACGATCCATGGGCTGTCCATGCTAACGCGTTCCAAAACTGTGCCTTTATTTACATAAAACGAGGCAAGAGGTTTTTAGCTGACTGCAAACTTGACTACATCAATAAACCTACTTTTGAACCCCCACCGGAAGCAAGTGTAGCTAGTGTTTCACGCTTTACATGTAAAGTTTGTTTAACAAACGAAATAGGTTGTGTGTTGTATCCATGCTCACACTCAGTAACTTGTAATGATTGTACTCTTAAAATCAAATCCTGTCCTTTATGTAGAACAGATATCAAAAGATTGTTGAGACTTTATTTAGTTTCGTGATTGTTTATTATTGAATAAAAATTGCATTAATTTATCATATACAAAATTCATATCTTCATTTGTTTTGAATCCTGTAAATACAAGTTTTCCTGTATGAAAAATTAGTACTTTAGATGTCATACCAGGTAGTTTGAAGTATGCAGCAGGGTATATTTCAGGAAAGTATTGAAAATATTTAGGAAACTTATTCTGCAACGAACACAAATCAATTCTTTCCTCGATATCACAGCTAGCTACTAGGTTCACAATAGTTTTTTCATAATTCTCCGCAGATTGTTGGACTGCTTCACAAAATTTCCTTACAGCGTTATCGGCTACCATTTCTGATTTCGCACCAACAACATTGATCCTTCCATTTCTGAAAACGAGTAAACAGCAACCGAAATCCTTCACTATTGCTCCATTGAATCTTTTAGCGCGGTAATCAACATTTTCCAAAACAAACTTGAGCAAGTCAAGCTTTATATCAAATGGCATCGTATACTTGATAACGATGTTACAAATCTTAAGAGATCTTATTTGTTCCATAGTTGGAGGTCAAATGAAATTTTTATAAACCATGCTATTCGAGTCAAGTTTTACACATGCGTGTAACAATCTTGTCATTGGATTTTGTGTCTCTACTAAAGCGGCTGATGAAATCAATGAATGATTGTTTCATCATTCTACCTTTCACATATGAAATACAAAACTCACCACATGTTTTAGATTCAGGATGCTGTAAACATCTTCCATTCCATTGCAATTTTCTGTTTCGATACAGCTTTCTGAATTCAGGGTAAATAGGTGGTACACCAAAAGAGTCAAAATACTCACACTCATTACGAGTGACCCGGAAAGCAACCCAGTGCATACCAGGTTGGGAAGCTTTGTCTGTGTTTACAATTATGTAGTGAGGATAAAAATTTATCACCGGAATTTTATCGCGCGCGAAAACTCCTGCAAATGCTGGTGAATTTTCAAGACACATTGCAATTTCGAAATCAAACATTATACTTTATTTAAATTTAATCAATTATAATCTGTTGTTACATTTCGTTCTCCATCAACTTCAATTAAATTGTCAAATTCACAGTAGAGAATAACATCAATTACTTCAGTAATGGGCTTCTTGAAGCGCAGGTAAACTCTTAATGTACCTCTTTTTATAGAGTTTAAATGACCGATCACTCCACAACCATTTGATAGATCAGGTGCGAAATTGAAACCAAAGATAGTCTTTCCATGGCCGAATTCCTCTCTTGTTATATCGATTGTAGTTTCAGTAGAGTTCATGTTCATACTTTGAAATAGTCCACTGTATTCCTTAACATAGAGGTTATTACCAAAATCAGGTTGATATGCATTTGCAGGGTACTGAACACCATCATAATAACAGGCGGCATAGCATATATCAAAATGATGGAAAACAAAGGGGTCAAGAGCTCTATTTCCATTATAAGCAGCGTTTGACACACACGATATGAAAACACGTCTTGGCAATTGTCCTATAACAATATTATCAAGCATAGCATCCATTGAACCACTGGGTATGGCTATCTGCTTTAATTCTACTCGAGTGACTGGATACTTAGCTGATGCTATAGCAAGAGCCTTTGTGTGAGCAGTGAGAAGTGAAGGGTTCGCTCGTAATCTATGAACAAATAGTGAACAGTCTAATAATTTCAAATTTAAATTTAGATCTGGCGGATAGTTCATGAAAAAATCCACGTTGTGAGGTATGATTTTGATTTTCAAATCACAACCTCCAACAAGAGCTTTGCCTTGGAAGGTGAGGTCAATATGTAATCTACCGTAAAGATCTACAACATTGCTTTTGGAACCTCCAATAGCAGGTTTGAAGAGTTTTCTCCGTTTACCGACATCTTCTATCCACAAGCATGATGCAAGATGTGACTTTTTTGCACTTGATGAAAACCCTAAAAGATTGTCAAAATATGCGCGGTAAGCATACAAATTATTCGTCATATTGACCTCTTTGTTTCCGATCGACAATGTTACTCCTTTAATCATTGAATGTAGAAAATTATTGGCAGGTGTTATAGTGTCCCAATCTGCCGTTGAGAGTATCTTATTATCATTCTTTACAGCTTCAATTTGCAATTTCACATACATGTAAGTCTCATGTAGAAGTATGTATTCATCATTAGAAGTAGGTATATGAAAGTCAATGTGACTGTTTGCATCTAATGCAGAAACGGGTCTATGTTGAGTTTCATAACCTCTTTCTATAGATTTTTGTGTGGCGGGCACAGTGAATATATCAAGCTCGGGAAGAAAAGCTTCACTTGAAAGTTTATGTATTGGATTCATTTCAGAAAGTCGTATATGTCACGTTTCGTACTTCTTTTTTGCCGTTTAACTCCAGAACCAGATTGGTGATCTTCTTGTTTCGGTAGTTTTCTTTTTATAGCCTCTTTAGCTACTTCATTCACAGTATCAATCACTCTATTTGTGGCCGATGTCTTTATATCTTCAAGTATAGCTTTTCCTGTACCCAAGGCTTGTGACCCCAAATATCTTAAAATAGGCAGAATATGTGTTGAAAATACACGACCGAAGAAACCAGACCCTCTTTGATACTTTATGCCTGCATATGCTTGAATTGGTAAGCCATCACCTGCTTGCTTTAAATAATAGCTTTCCATTTCTTTCTGAAATGTAAAGTTACTGACACTCGACCAAAACGGAAATCCATATCTTTACCACTATCATCCTTTATATTGATTTTGATTCGATCAATTTGTGTAGTGGATAGTGGTCTGTAGTAAGGCTTAGTGAATGTCATATTAACATCATCTCCGTGTTTCACTTGATTACTAATTGGTATAGATCTTAGTAAGTTTGCATACATGTTGCCTACGATTGATGGAGAAACTATATCAGAGTATATCAGTAGTGAATGTATACCGGCATTCATGTCTGTCCCATTCGCTCTCTTCGGCTTGAATTCACTTAACCCAGATTCAGGTAGATTAAAAACTCCAACATTTTGTGTGAAATCCTCTTTCAAAGAAGTTTCAAACCCTAGCATGGCTTCAAGATCATACCCCAAGTGTACGAGAAGTGGCATACCATGCTGGTCATTGAAGCCTTCTTTCTCAACAAAGTATCGACCTTCTGTCATAAGCAAAGAGCGTGATATTTCATCATAAACAAGTTGAGGAAGATTATTGTGACCATCTGCAAACTCTTCACGTATACTTTCATTGATTATCCGTACGAGATTTTGAACAGACGCGTAGTAAGAAGGTCTGATTTTTTCCATTTTCTTAACAGTGATAACTTCTACAGGATTATAGAGTGTGAAGTGAGGAGTCTGCTGGACGTTGAACCAGCTATTTGTGTAAGTTATCTCAGTAAGAGCTACTTCGTAGTTTTCTGATAAATGTAATGGAGCAGGCAAATACGTTGTAAAATTAGATATTTTATTTTCAGAAACATTGAATGTATTGCTCGGTAGAGTTAAATAAAATGAATTCATCATGTTACAATTAAGTTTAATAAAAATAGAAAAATGAATAGTCAGGCTTTCAAAGCAGTATCATTGGTATCAGTTATGGAAATGTTGCTTTTTATATTCATCTTCGGTGTTGGTAAAAGACAACCGAGAGAGATAGACAGTAAAGAAATCCATAGTTTTTGATCACCTAAATTCAGTGATAAATTCACAAGAGAGGCAACAACTACGATGAAAAGAGTAGAGATTTGACCTATAAACAAAATCATTTTTGATTCATTTAAGTTAATGTCTTCAGGTCTTCCAAATTGATCCATGAGTTATATGAAGCAGGGTAACCTAACCATTTAATAAGATATTGTATCTTCCCTTTATATATTCTTCTCTTCAAAATCTTTTCGACCCTATGTAAATCTGCATTGACTGTTTGTAATTCTTTGTCATAGAATTTTTTATCATTGATTTTATTTCCATCGTAATCCTTTATTTCATAAACAGCGAGATCTTGATTCTTATCGATACTGTCTATTTTATATACTTGATCAGTCCAATTAGGATAAAAGGATTTATCGAAAGGTTTGAGTTTATATTTCATTCTAACTTCTTGGCCCTCCTTGAGTTTTGGACTTGTTTTATATTTTGTATAAAAATCGCGTAGAGAGTCAACACCATACATATTCCGGAAAACTAGATCAGAGTTATTCTCATCAACAGCAAGTGGAGGCATTTTGATTGTTCGGTGATAACTTTTGTTATAACTCAACATCAATGCTTTCAGCACATCAGTGAATTTACGAGTTCCTTTTGCAGTGAAAAACTTAAACATTTTACTTTTCAATGTTCTGTTGAATCTTTCAATTATAGCACATTTGATATCTCTATTACTTGAAGTGTAAAAACGGATATTGTTATCTTTCAATAGCTTTTGCAAACTTGAATTAACAAACTCTTTTCCTTTATCCGTACGGAGAGAAACAGGCTTTCTTGATCTGAATAGTTCAGTGAAGACTTTAGTGATAGCAACTGCTGTTTTCTGTTTTATTGGAAATGCCCATGCATATTTACTGAAAGAATCAATAATGGTAATTATATATCTATAACCATCATTTTGATTAGCAAATTCCTGCATTTCAACAAGATCAGCTTCCCATTGTTCATCAATAGAACTAACAACAATGCGGTTTCTATGAAAATTTCTCCTGACGGGTCTATGCAGTGTATATGTTAACTGAGATTTCAACCATTCTATCACTTCTTCCTTTTTGAGTGATGCATTAATTTTTTTAGCTTCTTTAAAAAGTTTATCAACGGATGAAAAACTAGCTGGATTCTCAGGGCTATAATAGATATTCGATAATATCTTGTCATTCGTGAAGTTTAATCCATTTCTTGGCATCTCTTAAATTATAGGGACTTCGTTTAGAGAATTTTATTGGGGCTTTACGTTTCCGCTTAGTATTCAGTCTCACTGAAGACTCTACTGCCTCATTTGTCGAAGATAGTTGATCAGTTTGCGATAATGAAGACTCTAAAGGTGATTCAGGGGGTGTTGAGTAGGTCGGAGTTGATTGTGATGGCTCTAAATTTTGCGATGACGAGTTTTCAGATGGTTCACTTTCACTCAAAGTCGATGCTGGTTCATAATCAGCATAGACATTTGGGAATACGTTCGGTCTAATTATACTGCCTTTACGTTTATCAGATGTCGAAGGTTTTAAACAAATTTTTCTTCTTATGGCTTTATTGGTGATAGTAGAAGGTTTCACACCACAGTTCTTCAGCACTTGTAGAAATTCTGTAAATCCCGGACATTTATTTCCTTCAGTTACAATCGAGTGAATCAAATCAACAATGTTTGTTCCAGGAAGTGGTTTTTTCTGATAGATCAATCTACCATATGAGTCATACACTCCTTTAAGTGCAAGTTTGAGTGCAATGACAGTGACTTGATTTATTAAAAACTTAGAAGGAACTGAAGTTATAATTTCTTTAGTGTTCTTTTTCAGTTTTTTTGAATTCTTCTTTGGATTTACATCTGCTTCAATTGCACCTCCATTTTGAGTTTCAACAGTCCCATTCGAATGCACATTATAGATTTTTTTTGTTATTTCAGTCATTGATAAGCGAAGAAATTATTGATAACACAGTTGGTATTATTATTGGTAAATATCCCCCAAATTGTGTGACGTGTTTTAGTCTGCGTGTTTTAGCTTTATCTTTCACAATATCAACGATACACTTTTTATGTCGTCTAAGTTTAGCTTTCTGTTTTGCATCGAGTGGTATATTTTTGTGTACAAGGTTTACAGCAATTTCCTTGACTGCTTTATATATCTGAGGATTTCTTTTGAAGTAGTCAGATAAGAACTTTTGCCTGAGTTTCAAACGCTTAATTTTGGCAGCTACATTTAAAATTGAAAGGGAATCTCGCAATTCATCTGAAATCATATTTCATAAACAGTTACTGTAGAAATTTTTTTATTTTTAACTAGAATTTTGGCTTGTATACGCAAATTCTCAGGAGTTTTAGGGGTTAAATCAACCTTTAAATAGCTGAAAGGTTCTTTTGTAGCGTCCTCATATACTTGAATGAATTTCCGTGACTTGGTAGGATACAACTGCCTTGCGAGACAATAAATCTGTGATTTATCTCTAGGGTTTTTCATTATGATTAAATACTGACAATTGAGGCTTATACCTCGCATATTTTTAGCTTGATGAAATATATTCTGCACAATAAATATGACACTGATGTGCATATGATGACTTCCCTTTGTGAATAAATTCAATAATCGGTTATCAGCTCCTAGTTCATTCATTAAGTCATCAACAACAATAAGGTCGTAGGATTCCGGATCTTCAACTAATCCTTCATTATAAATTATCCCACTACCATCTTTGTACCGATCTTGCATCTGACCATGACACCAAATGAATTTCGGAGTGTGCGGTAGACCTTCAATCGTTTGTTTATGATTCTTCAAGATTGATTCAACTAAAACTGTCTTGCCACTTGAAGTTGGTCCAGCAACCATACATGTGAAAGGATGTATAAACTTGTGAAAATTCATGGTTAAAAAAAAAATTTTATTCGTGAAAAAGTAATACATTCATAGGTTTAAAAGCAATCATCTCTTTAAATATCTATTCTTTTCTCTGTCTTTTACGCTGTCCTTTTCCATCAAGATTTTCTGACTTCCATTCCTCGCGAATTCGGGCTCTAACATGCATCAATGCAAGGCCAAGCATGTTACGACCAGTTCATTTTCCAGGGTTTTCGGCATTTATGTCCTCCTTATCCAGGCCACATGAATACCAATCGTCATCTTTGCGACAAAAAACAATCATTCTTGATCCTGTTGAGAGTAGCATCTTTCTCATAGCGGGGTTGACTTTACATTTAGAATAGTACCCTGATGTTAGATGTGGAAATAAATATTCTTTGAAATGGTCATCTATATTTTCATATGTGCCTTTTTCAATTCGAACCCAATTCCAAATAAATTGATCAACGCTTGGATAAGATAGATCGTTTTCAACCACAAAAGAACAACTTTCATCTGTGGGTAAAAGCAAACCCCATTCCTTATCAGTGGATCCAAATTTGAAGATTGAGTAGTCTGGCTTGTATTCACTTAAAGTTTCACAAGGCTGATGCGATGTAGAGGCTACATCAACTATCTCATCTTGGCTCTTACACTTGATATGATACCAAGTATTTCCAGGATAGCGTTTGCGGGGTTGTTCATTTTGTTCACTCATTTTAAAATATGATGAAATTAACTAAGTTTAAAAACAGAAGCAGAAATTCACAATAGTAAACTAAAGAGAGCTTCAGAAAGCGGACTTGAAATGATTGCAATTTGAAATGTGCTGTGAATAAATAGGAAAAAGTTAGGGAGAATCGAATGACTCCCTAAATTTTCATGAAATACTATTGGTCTTAAAAGAGGTAACGCATGCTCACAGACTTATGTATAACAGCAATATAGCTTATTACACGCCCTAAATTTTGAAACAATAAATATTCTAGTTTGACATTGTATGTTAAGATGATGACATTTTCGCTAAAATTTCTGCTATATTTTACATATTTCTTGCATTTTATCACAAATTTATTAGAAAAATTTACATGTTATTTGAATACATTAGTTTCAAATTTTACAAATTCACGCGAGAAAAAAAAATATTATGTACACATTTTGAAAATTTATTTATTCAAATATATATTTCTGAAAAAAATTATGAAAATTCATCATGATTTGTATCCATATGGGCGAGTGTTGTTTCCTTCAATCCTTCTTTTCTCGGATACTGCTCTATATATTTTCTCAAAACATCGTGTACGTACAATGTGAGTGAACTTATTAGATGTTATGTTTGTCTGGTTAACCAACACTTCATCTTGTTGACCTTCAATATAATTAGTTATCATTTGAACAAGACGTTCGATGGTAATGATATCGAGTGCTGCAGCAGTCAGTTTGATTCCTTTCACTTTGATTGTGGCTTTTATTTCCCCATTCGGACCAGTGCTTTCATATCCATAGTTTTTGGGTCCCAATGTTACGAATTGAGTACACGTCCATCCGGGTTCAATCTCATCAGTCAACTCTCCAAGATAATCTCCACAATTTATTTCCGGGTCTCCATCTCTCTCAATGAATACAACACTGTCTGTGTCGAAGTATAATACCCTTCCTTCTCTGTGATTTTCAATTTTTTGCATTAACCTAAATAATTCTAATCGTGCATAAGCTGTGACAAAACTTGCAACTGCTATATTTGTCTTTCCTGGGTTGACTTTGTCTATGGATTCCTCATTGAATTTATGTTGTACTATGATAGTATCTTGATTTGCTTCGAATAAACCTAGCGTTTCGAAGTCAGGGTTATTTAAAACCCCCCAAAGATCAGCATAGCTACGAAGAACATCGGTTTTAGGCATGTTCTGATTTTGCGCAAGCTTTCCCCAAAAGCTATTCAACATAAGCTTAGCAATACTGCGCTTGCCGGGATTTTTTTCAATCTTATTTGAATCAAGCTCAACATCCTCAGCCGCTTTGTAATCAGCTACATATTTGATTTTATCATCTTCAGTTTGACACCAAGAAGGCCAACCACTTGATTCCTGTTTGATTTTCAGCCACATTCGAATATAGGCTGCGAATTGGGAATCCGACTCATCTGGTCTCGGATACTGTAATACTTGATAAATTTTCACTATTCGATATCCATTTTTAACAGCTTCTTGAAGTTCGATTGAAGTCCATGTGTTCGTTATACACCTATCATTCTCACTATGGTTACAGTCTGTTGATGACATTTCATTTGCGCATTTTCTACAAAGTGGAAACATCAACTTCTTTCCAAATCTCATAGGTAAAATGGCGATATTCAAGTTTTGTGGGGGCAAAACTTTACATTTTATAAATCCAAAATAGTTTTCTATTTCGGTGAAGTTTTCTTGAATCAACTCAGGATGGGTCATTGGGTATTGATACTTTTTTAGGACGTACGGGTATAGAGAAGTAAAGTCCAGGTACCTTATTCGCTCATTACTTGAACATTTATGGTGAAATTTGATGTTGTTAGTGCGCCCCCCGAAGAAACTTTCTCTGATATTAATTGGGCCTACACTTTTTAATGTTTCATAGTATGAAATTCGCTCAAGAGTATATGGGTCCCTTTTATTTAGTTCATGTTCCCATATTTCGTGTAATGACAAGCCTCTATGTGAATAGTAATTTCGCTTAACTTGCACACGATCATATAGAACAGAAACGCAAATATCTTGATCACCAATTCGTATAATCTGAGTTCTATCTTGGTAACATAGAGGACATCCGTGATAATAACAACCCCAGAATTCGAAGACTTGTTTAGTTTCAGGGATATAACCGTCAGCATAGAAGTTACCTATCCTGTGTTCTCTAAGTATCTTCATATTAAACACTTTTTCTTGAGAATCAAGCCATGAAGCACCTACGATTGAATGTTTACGATCTGCGTATCCAATTGTAGGTGTAATGCCAAGAGAATCAGGTTTTAACATATTTGCCCTGAATGTTTCCATAGCTATAGATGCCAGTGTGAATCCTCTCGTTATGGGATTTAGACCAGTTATAGAAGTGAAGAGAGCAACAAATTTAAGCATGGAGGTTTGAAGAATCTGTACATCAGATCTACAATACTCGATGATCTCTCTATTGAAGTCAAACTCAACACCCGATTGTTGTTCATACCAATTCATAAACTCAACATGTTGAGAAGGTTTCATGCTTGAAGGATCATAGAATTGTAGTTGAGGTATTGGTCCTACACAGCATTGATTTTCGGGTGTATTGAAACGATGCGGGAAAAATCCTTTTTTCATTTCTTTAATGTTGAAAGATTTGCATAGTGAGCTTAACGGTTGCATGAAAAGACTGAGAGAGTCTATGAATCGTAAATTAGCAATCGAAGCAAACATGATTTTAGAACCAGTCATTATTAGATTTGGCGTGGCTTGAAAATCTCGTTTATAGAAATCTTGAATTATGAAATGTCCATCATAACCTCTCTGATTGTGAGCTATAATAGTAACTCTTGCTTTTTTCTTGTGTGCTCTTGGTGCAATATAGTTATAGAGGTAATTGCAAAAACTTTTCACACATTCAGTCCCTTGAAAAATATGTTCCAGCTCACCACAACTGTTGCAAGTTGCATTATTTTTAGCGAATGTATGATAATCAACACATTCATTGCAAATAGTGTGACTTATTAGCAGATTAGGTTTGTGCTCATGCTCTGAGTTGGACAAAGGGAGTTGCATGGATTCAATATCATAGCATACCATAAATGTTGGCTTTTGATCATCTTTTCGTAGTTCTTCTTGGTCTAAAACTTTGATGTTGCAATAGTGAGGTGATTGACTATATTCACAATTGCATAGGGTACACTTATAAGTATCACATATGTGAGGTTGACCAGCAGTGTAGACTATCCAACAAGTTTCACATTTAATCTTTCTAATACACATAGATTTTTGTATATGTATATCGAAACATGTTTGAGAATTGAATTCTATATGGCAAACATCACACTGAATTGGTGTTTCAATAGGGCACGGTATGATGTTTGAACACTTTGAGCAGCTATCACGGCAGAAATGATTAGCTCTATTCCCTTTGACCCAGCAATGGGTACAAAAAAAGTTACAATCCATATATCCTGCAATCTTAGTAATGACATTGAAATGATTAGGATGTGCATATTCAAGAAAAATTTGACGGTCTCGTTCAGGACCCGAGAAAATTTTCAGTTGTGTTCTTTGATCGATGACAAGTATCTGATAATTTTCAAGTTTCTCTTGTATATTTGCTAGGATGTTCATATCAAGAGCTACCTCGCACTCCATATCGAGAGACATGAACAACTCAGCTGCTATTCTTCTCTGATTCCGTTCATGCCTTCGTAAATTTTTCCAGTTTGTTGATAGATTGGAATCACCATTCTGCAAGTCTGCAAGGAATTTACCAATGGCTATTGCAATGTATCCACATTGATTATCATCATTAATTATTTCGTGGACACTTTTCTTGAGGTGAGAGCGTAGAGAACCTGGTTGAAGTCTTGAGACTCTATTGGCTCCTCCTGAAAGACATTCTACTATTTGTACTTTTATTTCAAACACATTACTATCCAAAAAACTACCAGCTGATTGTGCTAAAGCATATGCTCTATCTAAAAATGATTCTTTATTAAAATTTCTTTTGAGGAAGGCAACATATAGTTCCCGGTTTTCACTTGTATTTCTAAAAGTAATGTAAATCATATCATTAGCAGATGCATCGGAAATGAGTTTCTCTACAAAACGTTCATAAGCCGTATCGATAGCTGAAGCAACTTGTATAAAATCTATCATTCTATTTTCATCATAAACAAGTTTAGCTCTTAATAGTTTGGTTTTAGAATGAAATGTAGGGTTAGACCTCCATGGACCTTCTTCAGTAACTTCGAAATCTATCTGAATTTCTTGCATTCTCTCCCGTAGGTCATCATTCGGATTGTTACTATTGGAAGATGTAGCTCCATACCCTACTTGTGCTATACGTTCTGGTTGATATTTAGCAACATGCTCTATAATTTCATCTGATGCTTGTCTCATTGCTACATTACATGGTAGGTCAACTTCCATCTCGTCATTCAACATAGCATCAAATATATCTTCTTCCCTGATATTTACTTCGTGTATATCTTCTTCTAAACTAATGAGGATATTTTCTATTTCTCTTACTTCTAATGGATGGTCTAAATCACACTGCATATCAACGCATTCGTCAAAATTGAAATTATCACTAAGCTGTGCATCAAAGTTAGCTTCTGAAACCTGTCTTTGGTACATGTTAGAAACTTCCATACAGATTGCATCATCATTTTCACATTCCAAACCTAAGTCGAAAACTAATGCATCAATTGACTCTAAGTCAATTGAAATATTGAAAACTGAATCTTGACTCATTTTGTTTCCATACGTAAATTTATGAGTTAATGAACTGAATAAATGAGTGAATAGTGAATGATATTAATAAATGATTGAATATACACGAAAATTACCTTTAGATGAATGGACCAGAATGAACGTAAAACAGAATTGTCTCCTGGCAAATTTTGAAACTTGTAAAGATGGGTAAATAAAGTTGAAGAAATGTTGGTGATTAAGTATAAATACTATGCATTCAAAACAACACTTAAGACAAAGTTGAACTAATGTTGATGGGTGCGAAGAACATTGAGGAATGATTGTCTCTCTCGTGGAACAAGAAAATAATGAGACGAGTTTGAATTGAGCATGCTTATGATTCGAAGCAATACTTCAATCCTTTCTATATTATCTTTTTTCAAACGGACAAACAAACTCATAAGCGGATTATCTTTTGCCTTCTCCCTCACTAGCAAACAAACTCTAAAGCAGATTATCTTTTACCTTCTCCTATTCTCCCTCACTACCAAACAAATTTTAAAGTATATTATCTTTTCTTTTCAAAAATTGTCAAAAGTATATTATCGATTCTTCTCCCTCAAGGAATAGCAAGTAATAAACTGATTAAATTGAAGGAGTGAGAGAGCTTCTTCATAGAGAGTAATTGAAACTTTATTCGTATTTAAGTCAACAATTTGACAAGTCAATTCACTTCAGTCTTCGTCTTTACGAATATCACAACTTCAAATTTGTTTTTGTTTCTTCATCTCCACTTCTCTACCTTCAAGTTATCACCAAGCTATTCACCGAGTTATTCACCAAGCTATTCATCAAGTTATTCACCAAGATACTTATCAAGTTATTCATCTAGTTATTCTTCAAGTAAACATCGAACAATCAAAATGTCATCTCCATCACCAATGCCATCATCATTAAAAATGTCAGCGTCCAATTGCGTAGCTACGATCAGATGCATCATTGATCGTATTGATCATGGATTTACAAGTGAAATGGTCAAAAAGTTTTGTCTTGAGTGCATAAGTGACATCGAAGATGACTTTTTGTACGATTCACCAGAGGAACCATCTTCAACCACTTTAAGTGAACGACCGATCGGTCATTTTTTAGAAGCATGTTTCAAAATAAGATCTATTGAAGATCCGGAGATAATTGATTTAGTTTCCGTTTGCGATGTGGAAGAAGAACAAGAACAACCAGAACAACAAGAACAACCAGAACAACCAGAACAACAAGAACAACAAGAACAACAAGAACAACAAGAACAACAAGAACAACAAGAACAACAAGAACATCAAGAAGCAGAAGAAGAAATAGCCGTGCTGATGGATCGACCATTCAAACGCCTGCGAAGTGACTCCATTAGTTTATCTACATGTAAACGCTTCAAGCCTTTGGATCTATCAAAAAAGTGATTTTTCTTTCAATACCCGGAATATGGATACTTTTCTTGACGATTTTTGCTTTTTTCATACGCTTTTTCATTCTGCTTAAAATTCCCTTTCTTTTTCTATGTATTCCTTGCTCTTTTGGGAAAAATTTAACTAAATTTTGTCATTTCTTTTCATTTATTTCAAATTTCAAATAAAAAAAATTTGCTGCACAATTTTATTTTTACATTTTTATTAATCATTGCTTTGAAGAATAATTTTTCTTTTAAAGAAACTAAAAAACAAACACAAAATAAAAGCTAGTTTAACTTTAACTCTGACGATAATTAGAGATATTTTAATTTTCTGAAGAAAAACTTCTAAAAGAAACTAAAATTAAGAAGATAGATGATTGCTTTTCATGACTTACTTGACATTGCTAGATAGCGTGTAAAAATTACTTTGAAATGCTATGTTGAACATCCTGTTCAATATGTTCACTTTCTGTTTTTTGAAAAAAAATCATAAATTTTGCATGTATATTTTGAATTTTTTGTCAATAACTTAGCTTAGGCATCTCAGATCACAACATGTAGTATACCATTGAAAAGAGCATAAAAAAATACACTAGAATATATGGTTAAACCTTGTAAAAAGTTAATTCAAAATTAGTATTTATCATATCTAAAACTTTTTTGTCGTGCAAGTATGAAGTCCCCGCACTAGGTAGGTAGCTATTTCCCGGGTATCCTTACTAAAAACCCCTCGACCAAAAAGGGCCCTGTTTTTCAACGCTTCGCTCCCCTTTTCTTAGATCATACGTGCGAAAATCGCAAAATTTACCCCTCAAAATCGCGAAAAAACGCTTAGTTTTCGAGATATCAGCGTTTTTTTGAACGAAGAGGTCAATCGTTACGTATCATAGTTCATTCGAAAGAGCTTTGCAAGCGCTTTAAAATGGTGTATAGGTCGTATGTTTAAAGTCATTCAAACAGAAAATATAAGGAAAAAACTTTATTAATTGTATACCCCATCCATCCTGCGCAGATCAAATTTTTTTAAACATTTCTGCGCATGCTTCCCCCTTTTCACTTCCCTCGTTTAGGCTCCTCCCATTCCGGTCCATAGTCAACCTTTACTACTGACGTTCTTTTCAAATGTGATTGACGATTGAAGCTTCCGAGTTTTCAAAATTTAATGACATCTCTTGAATCTCGTTGGCTTGCTGATTTACTGGATCTTGTCAATTGTAAATTAAACTTTAAGGTGTTGATAAATTTTATTACTGTCATGTTACCGGTTCACACTCAATTTGCCGTTATTCAAATGATTATCCTGATGTAATATTAATGTGGTAGTAAAGGTTTAGGTTGAGATTATTCTCAGGGAAAAGTGAAGACAAATCTTATCCTTTTTTGTTGTTGTCACACCAACCAAATAGGAAAATTTACTCATGAAATTCATCAACATCATCAATATTAATCGCGAATGAAGGAATGATTTTATTCCAAGTTTGAAAAGGAAAAAAAGATTCACTTGAAAGTCAACTATGATCCTGTAAATAAACTCAATCCGTGCTCAATTGTTATCAAGTAGCAATACTGAAGTCTCAAAGTTAATGTTGGAAAACATTTTTCAGATTGGATTCTCAAGAGAAAGGTTAAAACTGGAAAATCAAGGCAAACCTAACTGTGATTAACTGATTTCCCTCTTTGCTACTGATTAAATTAGTAAGGTTAAGTTGTCACGCTTTCATTTACAACTCTTAATCAGTAGTTTCAACTTTTATCGCTGAATTCTAATTAAAATGAATTACCATAACCATCAAAATTCACTCTTTTTTTTGTTGATTGCCATCAAATTTTTGCCTGTTGGCTGTTCAAATACTCATTATTGTCAATAATCATCCATTGGATCAACTATGTATTGCTAAACAATCAACATTACAACCAATATTGGAATCAAGATGAATAGCAACAATTGAAACCTTGTAACAATGTCAAAGTGAAGATTGGCACTTAGAATCAATTTTATAATTAGTTAAGTGTAAAAACAAAAGATGCTGTTAACGTGAAACAATTAATAATTGAATGTTGTCTAAAAAAGAGTCAAATCAAATCAACCATTTGCTGTTATCCTGAAAGCTGTGAAAGTGGATTGAATCTTGCAAAAAATTGCATCTTATGAATGGATAAGGATGGTCAGTATTTAATGATGATATTGTTGTTGGTGGCTGTGAAGTAAATTGGTATTCAAATGAATGGACAGCAGTTAATTATTTAGGTTGGAAGAAGATGATGATGATAAATAATATGATAGCAAAAAAAGAAGAGATGATGATAATAATGATGAAAAGATTTGTAAAATACAATATGACTTGGTTATCGCTAGGAAAGTAAAGCCTTTTGTTTCAATCTTTACGTTGACCTCATCGTTGTTCCCATTTACTGACACTGACCACGATCTTTTTCCTTTCTTTTCTCATTTTCATCTTCTCTTTTTTTCTGGTTTCATCATAATCATCATCTTCATCATCATTGTCTCACTTAAATGCTACCAAACAACTCACTTGAATCTCACTCTCTCCAGTCTAACTGAACACTGGCTTGCTTTACCAGTCTCACTGATCTCTTTACACCAACCAAGTTAACTTTCCATTCCGTTTACACAACTAAACTTTGCTGATAAACACAACTTTATTTTTGTGATTTACTCAGTTAATTATAATTTGTTTTGATTATCAACATGCTTTAATTAACGGCTAACTCATCTCAAATGATTTGACTACTTGAAACCTTTCAAACATGCTTTCAAGTCGTTTGTAAGCAGAACTACTGAAAATATCGTGTATCATAACGTTTTTCACTTGATTGTTCATCATTGTTCTAATTGTTTAATTATTGATTTCTCAATCTATTGATGAATAGAATGAATTAAACAGTTTATTTCGATATTGATTGTTGTTTTGAATTCAAATTTTTCTTTTGTTTTCATTCTATCAACAATTCTGTTCATCCATATGTGCATCCAATATGGAGACAGTTGATTCCATACAACCTATCATGAGGATATTGTGGTTAACTTTATTAATTTCACTTATCGGATTAATACCAATCAACAGGATAAATGGAAATTTAGACAGTGATTATGGATCTTATCCAATGGATGAGTGTAAACCATACTCCAGGCCAGAGCCTATTGCTGTGATTGAAAATGACGCCGATATTTATTTGAATGCTCTTCTCTCGGTTCACTCATCAAGTCAAAGAGGAATTTACGGTTGTGGACCGATTTCACGAAAAGGACTAATCATATTTCAAGCTCTTCGATGGATAATCAGTACAATTAATCAAGACAACGGGTACATCAATGGAAAGAAAGTAAATCAATCGTTGATTCCCGGAGTTAAATTAGGTAAATACACTTCTAAATTGATCTGTTTTGCTTTTACAATAGACTATGAACAAGCTATATCAAACTTAGTTATATTTTATTATATTCAACTTTACAATTTTTCATTCAAATTGTGATACTAAACATAAATTAATATAAAATTGCTGCAAAATTTTTAAGCCGATATTCAGCAAAGTTAGACAACCAAACAAAATATTTTTAACCTTCTTTTCATGTTAAATTATGGTCAATAATGTTCGAAAATTTGAGCATTTTGAATATAATATTGGATATAAGTAGACTTCAATTGTTAACAATTAGCTTCGCTATTTATTGACAGAAAGAAATGCTAAGGTCAAATTATTCGTTCCATTGCTAAGTTTTTATTGATTCTTACAATAAATCAAACTAAGGTTATTTATTAACTCTGATATTATATATGCCAATCATTTCTCCCATTTTGATCAACATTATGCATTATGAATGGACAAAATGAACTTAATCAGGTAACTAAATCAATCATTGAATCAATCATCGACTATGATATGAACAAAATCGAGAATAAAATGAAAACTAAAGTTAATTGACCAAACCCTGTAATAACATAACCAGTTGATTATTATGATTTAACTATCAAGTAATCATCAACAGCAATACTAAAACTTTTGATTTATAAGATTAATATGATATTTCAATTTTCTCAACCTTGACACCTTTCAATTGATTCAGCAACTTTAATATTTAATACTCTAATAATTGTTATTATTCAATCAGATATGATTAAATAATCACAGTCTATTTTAATTAAGACATTATCTTTTACATGATAAATTCAAATATTTACAAAATATCTTTCAAATGATTCAAATTTAAGTTCCCAATTTAAACTTCATTTAAAAATTTCTCACTCTTTTAACGCAATTGTAATTCCATTAAAAAAAGGAAAAAAACTGATTGATTTTTGATCAATTTATCATCAAATTTACGGGGAAAAACGTTTATTCCAAACTTGATCAATTAGATTGTTGAAAAAGCCAATAAACTATGGGAAAACAGTTAATAGTCGATTGAAAAATTAACATAATTAAGGTTCTAAATTTGAATCACTTTCATGAAAACTAATTGCCATTTTTTTTCGCATTCAGGTATGAGAGTATATGATACTTGTAACCATAAAGATCTGGGAATCAATTATTTAACCAAAATATATTCAGTTTTGGAACGAGGATCAGATGATTGTGAAGACAATTCGCCAATTGATTTGGGTTCATTAACATTGATTGATATGTTTGGAGTTACCAAGGAGCCTAGATTAATGGCCTTAGCTCGTCATTATCATTTGCCGATAAATCATTTGACTAGTGAATCTTTGGTTACACCTGAAGTGATTGCTAAAACACTGTCATTGATTGTAACTGATTTAAAATGGACCCAAATTGCAATTATTCATTCATCCGATGAATACTCTCTTCAAGTTATTAAATTGTTGGGCCAATCATCGTTGAAAGATCGCTTCTGTTTAACATTGGTACAAACACTGCCCAAGTTAATTGAGGGTGAACCTTACAATGATTCAACAAAATCATCTGACTCGGTGGCTTATATCGCCGTCCTTCGTTCGGTTCTTTCCATGGTTTCAGAAGATGTTCCCATTATAATACTAGGATCTGATCTGTCTGTGAGCCGACTGATTGAGGTCATGTCTGAACGTATCAGTGCCATTAATCGACACCAATGGCTGTTCTCAACTCCTCCTGATCCTAAATTATTGGCTCCTTTTGTTAACTCTTCAGTTTCTTTTTTCACTTTATCACCTTTTCCTGGAATTATTGACTCATTTGAATCAGCTTGGTCATCAGCTTTGACCAACTCTTTCTCATCTGAATCATCGCCATGGTTTGATGAGTATAAAGCAAGTTTAAATGAGCAGTTGGTTAAAAAAGATTTAGGACGAAACAATATTGATATACTTTGGCGAACAACTCAAGTTTTACCTGTGATTCAATTATTATTCATTATTGGTCAATCTCTTCGAGAAGCCTGGTTCAACCGATGTTCAGGTCAACCGGGATTATGTCCTGATTTGGTCAAGTTAACTCGTAAAGAATTTGAAGCTGATTTTATGGAGCTACGATTAGATGAAGGTTTAGGATCTCGGACAAGAATAGTTGACAACAGATTGAGAGGTTCAGTGAGTGGTGTAACAGAAGAAGGCATTCAACTTGCTTTAACCAAATTAACATTCAATAATGGTCGTTCAACTTCACCCTTTGCCTCGTTTTCTGGCTCTGGGTCTTCATCAGCTAGCTCAATTACTTACCAGCATATGATTTCATATGATTCTGCTAAAGGTTCATCTCAGTTGATTGATGGTTCCGTATCATACCGACCATCTCCATGTCCACCTACAGGTTGTGAAAGATGTCTCAAAGTCCGTCAGTCGAGGATAATTGATGGTCATCATAGTGGAGCCAGGGATATCGGTTTGGGTAGAAGTGGAAATGAACCACCAATGGTTTCTTCAGCTTCAGAGCTTTCATCAATTCCAGTCACCAATTCGTGGACCTTTGAAAAACGTTCTGATCAACCTTTATCATCATCATTCAATCCTATTGGATCAGGATTGACTTCATTGCGCGATCAAGAGTGTCTAGCTAGATGTACTTATTCTTGGAAATATGGACATCAAAAATCATCGTCTCCATCCACCGATTTAAAAGTAACTCAGCCATCAACAACTGATACAATTCATTTTATTCCTCCTGGATCAGGATTTTCATGGGAAACTAAATTAGAAACAATCCAATTAAGTGGTCCTTGGCATTTAACTCTTGCCATTGCTTCAGCTCTTGGCGTTATCCTTATCATCGTTTCTGGCTTTTACTTCATCCTTGTTTTTCCAATTTCATTAGGAACCACCGTTTTAGGCTATTTCACTCTATTCGGTCTCGTGGCTATGTATGGAGTTAACTTTGTCTACCTAAGTCCAATTTCATTTACAGTTTGTCTTATTCGTCGACTTGGAATGTCGTTAGCTTATACAATGGTCCTTTCTGCTCTTCTAGTTAAAACAATGAACATTTGGAGGTTGAAAGCCCTTCGAGAAACTGGAATTGAGAAACTTAGACTAACAACACCTTCCCGTTTATTGCTCGTCTCAGTTTTCCTGTTGAGTCTTCAAGTAATTGTGACACTTATCTGGCTCATTTTTATACCGCCTCAGCCTAACGTGAAACACCAAGCATGTACTTGGCCTCCATCACAATCTTTGATTCAAACTGAATCAATTGTCTCTTTAGTTTATATTTTGATTCTTGGATCAATCAACATACTCTTTGCTCTCCTTTCCTGGACTCAATCAACCTCACCTCATGGTTCAACTGTTGTAGTAACATCATCTCCATGTTCAGCCAGTTCATACACCTCATCGACACCCTCAGCTTCATCTTTATCAGCTTCAGCAAGAGAATCAAGATGGATTGCTATCTCGTGCCTTTTAATTGCCGTTGTATGGTCACTGTGGGCTGCTGTAGTTACATATTCACCTAAACTAGCTACAGTTAATGGCAACTTAACCATTGTAGTTGCCAATTTGGCCTGTGCAACAATCCTTCTAGTCTGTCTTTATGTTCGTAAAATATCTTCATATCTTGATGAACTGAGTAAATCGCGACTTGGAGAAATGGGCAACATAAATTCAAACCTTAAACCCGCTCGTAACCCTTCCTCACGAGTGATTCACTCATCATCATCTTTAGCTGGCAGTTACTATGGAACTCTTCCTAAAGCTCAAAAGCTTTCAATCTCATTGTTTGGCCAAAGTTTAATTAATGGTTCCTCACAAGCATCTTCACCATCATCATCTCCGTCTTCCTCCTCCTCTTCATCCACTTCATCAACATCTATTGTTGCAACAACTATACCGGCAACATTATCAGGATTAGCTTCAGTTAAATCACCCTCACCAACATCTCAAGTTAATCTTTCAAGAGGCATAACCTCATCATCATCATCTGGATCAACATTATTACGTCGATCATTAAGTGAAGATCACGAATCTAAAGGATCATCAACATTAACTAGTTCAACTTTTTTACCTTCCTCTAGAGGTAACTCAAAAGGAGATGTAACCCTTGATGATGCAGCCTCTTCATGTGCATCAACATCAGGATCTATTCAGGTTCAAGCGGAAGATTTATATCCCATGGAAGTCTATGAAGGATCCAACTCTTTACAACAACAGTATCACTACTTTGCTAAATCGTGAAAAAACAGATGACGATGAACAAAACTAAACACTCTAAAAATCAGTGTCGCTATATAAGATCATTTGATGAATAGTTAAGCAAGTTAACCTTTCAATCAGATGTAAGGAACAAAGAGTAAGGTAACAAGAGAGGGCATGAAAGTGTTAAAACTTTCAAGTTAAGATTTATTTCTCTAGTTCAATCTCAGATGACGCTGACATCCAAAAGCCCTTTGATGAACCAACCAGATTTGTCGGATCAAAGAGCCATTTGAAAAGGTGTTTAACAAACATTTAATTGGGCAAGTTTTTTAATGTTTGTTACTCATTACTTTACTCTTTGTTTGTAAATCAAATGATAATTAAATGGATTCTAATTGACCATTGATTGTTAGTTAAGATTGTTAGTTACATTGTTAATTCATTGTTGAACCAATTTAAATCAAGTATTCCTAAAGAAAAGATAATAAAATAAACATTTGTTTTTAGTTTTGCTATTAGAATACCTAATTGATTACTTTCTCCTGTTTTACATTTAATTACAGTGACTCTGATTTTGTTTTCAGTGTAAAGTTAATATTATTTCAAGCAATTAATAATGGATTCAGTTGAAATTAGTAAGAATTTTGTTGAAACTGATTTATCTGATTCAATGATTTTGGTCCAAGATGAAGCTGAAGCTGCTTTGAATCCAAGCGAACCGGAACTGTGCAAAGTATATCACTCATGTTGTCTCCATGATCATGTGATTAAGAATGAGGATTTTTCTAATGAAAATGTTGACGAAACCGAACAGAACGCAGACGAAAATGTTCAGGAAGATGAAGATGATAAAGGTCAGGAGGATGAAGGTGTTAAAGGTCATGAGGATGAAGGTGAGGTTGATGAGACTATTGGTGAAACCTTGGCTAACCTTGACGAAGATGAGTGCATCGAGTTGAAGACACCTGAATGGACAGAGGAAAGAGTTCACAATCAGGAATCTATAACTGACTCTGACTGTGAATCTAAAAGCACAAATGTTACCTCTCTGGATGATTCACTAGTGGCCACATCAAGTCAACAACAGCTAAATGTTGAGCAACTAATTAGTAAAAATACAGCAGAATTAACTTTAACTGACAATACAAGTGATCTTGAGGATAAAACTGATTTATCAAGTTCCCATGGTCTAGACGAAGAGATTGGTGAGGATACAGTTGATTCTGGTCCAGTTTTAAATGACTATAATGAGGAGACTATTGGTCTGTTAAGCAGTGATCAATCTGATCAGCTTGGAAACAATATTACAAATCCTTTGGATAATGACCAATTGATTAAAGATAAAATAGAAATTCATACAAAAGCGATTCTAATCAATCTGACTGATCCCTTGGCTGGTAAAAAAGATGACCAAATGAGCCTTGTGACCAAGCATTCGACGCAACTTTATCGGCATGCTAATTACTCTGGAATGTCTTCGCATACAGCTTCAACTTCTTCATCCTCGAGTTCAACCTTTACACACCAAGTAATGTCAACAGCAACGAGCACAGCCAAACGAGTTCGTAAAGCTGTGGTTAAACAAGTGTTTAACCTCCTTAAAAAAGCACCCAAACATTTCAAGTAATCATATGTTCTTTCCTTTATAATTGATTATTTCAACTCTCATTTATTTATTTAATGTATTCCTTCACGTAATTATTTCCTCTTGTTCTTAATGTCAACATGATCATTTGTTTTTTTCATTTCATTTTTTTCACTTTGATTATTTCTTTAATCCTCTATACCTTTTGTTATGTTAACTAAACGATGGTGAACAAATAAATATATGTATATTTAAAAATTAACTGAATACAAAATTAGCACAATATTAGTAACTTCATATAGACTAGCCAGACATCCAGAGGATAACATTTACAGTGATTAATTTAAACAAAACAGTTGGGCAACTGTGATTACTTTTTTCTGGACAACAATTTACAATACAAAATCAGTTTAGGCAAAAGAAAATGAAAAACTTAAATGCAAATCACTGTGTTTCGGATGAAATATCCGATCCTTTTGGGGCGAAGAAAAACATTCAAAGTATATAAATATTATATGATCAAGAAGGTGATTTTATGGACTTGGGCCATCATTAAGAATCTTCATTATATCGATGTCAATTAGATGAGTCTCTCGATTGGGGGAGGCCGGATGATGTAAGGTATGGTGACTTGATATTGTTCATAAGCTGATGGTGAGTAAACTCCTCTCATGGCTCGAGCTCGTTTTACTTTAATTAGAAACAGGATCAGCAGAATGATACAATAGACAATCAAAAGGATGAGCAGCAATAAGAAATCTTGTTTCAACAAATCTGACATCATTCGCTTATTAGTTTCCTTGGTTTTAACAAGCTTTTAATCCATAAAATGTTCCATTTAGTGCTATCTCTACTTTAAGGTTTGTCTTGATTTTATCTGCTTTCATCTATGAATACACATTGAAACACCAAAATGGAGCACTGGAGCCTTATAAAGACGAAACAGAGGGAAGAAAAAAGATATTAATCTCCTCATTGATTAATAATCGTCTGAGTTGATTACATGTAATTCATAGCAAGAAGAATATCTTTTGTAAAGACGAATAGCAATTATTATATCTTTAGTCTGAGGTTTAGACTCTGCAACACAGTTGGGCAAAAGTTTCAGTTAAAACTGAGGTGGATTAATAAAAGTTCAAACAGTTTAAAAATAGTAAAACAATTTAACTTACATTAATAAATTCTAAATCCTGACGCGATTGGAAAAACAATTGGCAATAATTAACGGGAAAAACTTTTCTCACATGATCCACAGTGACACCTATTGAATTCGCAGAACATGATTCAATAAGTTAGCTTTTAAAGAAACTTATTTTAAAATTAAAATCTCAGAATCTTCAGAATAATTGACGGTTCATTTTGTTGGACAGTGAAGAAACAGAATGTCTAAGAATCACCTTGATAAGACTCAAAGCAAAGTTTATATTTTACCGATAAATTGATTATTACTATGGTTAAAATCATCCTCATATGCAATCTCGAGTAATCATAAATTCAGAATTGACGGTTATGCTATCGCCCTCTTTTAAGGCTTTGATAAACCATTCTGTACTGTTCCCCTATATTGTAGTAACCAAAACCTAACTCTTTGTATTCCTGAAACAATTTATGTATTTATCCCTAACTTGGTCCTTGTACCCAGAATGTTCGGATGAGAAAATGTTTCTCTGACTACATGTCGCAGATGTCCTCTGCAGTGGGCATGTATAGGGTGTTGAGAAAGTTTATGTAGGGGGAAAAATATCCCTCAACCGCGTGTAAACAGAAAATTATGTTTTTTCCCCCAAAGTTGAGCATAAACTTTCTCAACACCCCATATGAGACATAGCTTGTGCTCAGCACAGGCAAAATAAAGGTTGATGTTCCGATTTCTTAGATCGATTTTTCCGATCAATTTTCCTCAGAAATCAGTTTTCGATTTCTAAAACACTCAAATAAATGCCAAAAACCACTTTTCTTTGCCATTTTCAGTAAAAAACTATCAATAAAGATACAAAATTGTTTTCTGACTTGAAAGCACGTGTTTTTAAAGAGATCGGTTCTCTCAGGGTTGGGATCGATCAATTTTTGAGTGAGATGAATCCATCAGATCTATCTTAAAATCGGATCGTAGCTCCACTAGTTTATGACAATTTTAACTATCGGATGACTGTTGAACACTAAATTAATTAATCTCTTTATTAGAGTGATTGACTGGTCATTGTTTGATTATAAATCACTTTCTCTACCACTTTTTTGTGATCATGAGGAGATCAAAACATGTCGCATTCACTCAGTTTTTGACTTAAACATCCCCCCAAATTTACTAGTTACCTGGTAACCAAAAGCCTAATCTCTGCCGGAGGCTAACTTTTTACCCGAATAAAACAGTCTTTGGAGGGACCAATTCTTTTTCCTTGTTTTGATTATCAACTTGTTTTTATCGTCAATTTTGTTATGTTCTTAAACTAAGAAAATTATTTATTTTTATAATACTTTTAGCTTTTCATACAATCAAAATTATGAACAGAGATAAGAACTCCCATGTAAGAATCGTTTTTTTTAATTTATATCTGTTTATACTTGTTAAACTCTAAACTCATTTTTAAGTTTTCGGCTGTTATAGACTCAACTTCCTTAAAATCGTTGAATGATTTATTTAAATATGATTTAATTTTATTAAATTCTTATAAATACTTCTTATTCATTTGACTCAAAGTTTGTAAAAATGGTGCCTAATATTTTCCAAAACCCAAAACGTCTTTAACTTTTATCTCGAAATCGCTCTAACTTTTTCTTTTAACTTTTCCTAACAACAGTTTGAAGGTTCTAATGTAAATAATAATGCGCTCCGGGACTGTTCTGGTGATGAAGGCTCAGCAATAGAGGATGATGCTCCGGAAAGTTTTCGAGTTGTCCCTAGATCAGAGCCGCCCTTAGAGACATTTCCAGATTTGCTTAGAGTACCAACGAGTACAACAAACAATTCAGCAACTGAAGATGATACACCTGAAAGTTTAGTACCTGCTTCTATCCAGCCATTCAGACCAATTTCAAAGTCTGTCTACGTAAGTTAATTTTGGTTGTTCAGTTCTTTCCAGTTTACAATAAAAAAAGTAAATTCATTTCTGTTTTCTTTTTAGAGACCATTCACTTCCAATCTTCTGAATCCATCATTATCTAATAATGTTCAAACAAGTGAAGGCACTTCTAGTTGTAACAGAACTTTCATTGGCCCTGATATATCTCAAGTTGAATCATCCAATTCAACCATTCCCATGTCTAGAATACCCCAAACTTCTAGCTCATCTAGAGGCTCATCTACAACAACTCCGCTCATGTTTCATCCAAGACCACTTCCACCTTTACCCGTTGGCTCTAATCTCGATGACTCAAGTCTATTTCCTAGACATCAACCTGGATCCAGTATTTCAAACGAAGTTACGAATCGGATCGCTCATCATCCACATCGAAGTCCAATTAACTGTTTGAATCTTTCCTCAGCTCTATATTCATCTCTTGATTCTAATCCTTCATCATCATCATCTTTACCGTCAGCTTTGGCCCCTATAAATGATGCAATAGCTCGTGTTCAATCTTCCATCGACGCATTAAGTCGAAATGTGAATGAAAGATTTGCTGCTTTAGAGAATCGAATTGACTCATTAACTTCACTATCAAATCCAGCTGCCAATTTTAACATCAATTCCTTAGATTACACTAATGGCTCTGGGGAAATCGGACAAGAATCTCTGAAAAAAATCATCAGAGAACAAAGACAGGTTTGTTTTTCATCTCTTATACCTTACCTAACTTTTACTTTTCTTAAAAATCTAATTCCTATTTATTTTATTATTCAAAAGGAATTACAAAACGAACGTCAGGAATTTCTTCTATCATTTGCCGAGGCTTTGAAATTAGCTGCTGAATCGTCAACCCAAGCGGAAGCATCCATCTCTAAAATCAATGGTACAGGACATTGACATGATTTCTTCAATAAATCAAAGAATCAACGAGAGTTTTTCAATAAGAAAATTTCCAACGAATCACCTTTCTTTAATTGTATGAAATACAATATTTATAAAATTCCTTCTGTATTTATCAACTCATCAACCACCTCAAATTAATTTTAATTTCCGATACTATTTCCGTCCAATCTACCATACTGACCCTAAGTCAGTTCATTTCCACTACAATCTCCAGGATTATTGATCCAGAAAGCAGGATATTATAAAACTACTTTCAATAATCACTCTAAATCAAAAAAGTACAAATGATGTTAATAAATGTTTAAATAATCAATAACACTCAGTCTCAAAATAAAATTAAACTGGCCCTAAACAGTGCTTATTGAATGTCATGCCCATTAATAATAATATGATTAATAAGTTAATAAGATTCAAGGGCCTCATAAGCATCTAATCTGGTCCATGATTATAAAATATAAATCAAATCGGGTCAAAAGTTTTCACTAGAAACAGGAGAATTCAAGCCAATTTAATTAACTAAAACCAGAATTTAACAATTTAAGTTATCACAAACTGCACTGAGTTAGTTCATTTATCTGACCGGACACTTGAAAAAATACAAGTTTGCTGTTGATTAAAGATAGAAACTGATGTAAAGTTGACTGTTTAACTATTAGTAGTTTTATGTGTAAGTTCATTTAGTTACTTTTAGTAAGATGTTAATTTGATTAGTTTTGATCAGTGATTAAACCTTTGTGATCCATTTTGATTTACAGCTGATTTGAAAAATGCCCTTCAAATACATTGTAGCTACCATTTGAATCTTAAAGCATTTTGGATAATCATCTGCTGTTAAGTAACAAAGATTATTAATTGTCATTGCAAGCTTTCCTAGCTTTCCCAGTGAGGAATCAAGTTGAACCTTGTTAAATGATGACGATTGAAAGTAAACATAAAATCAAATGCTTATTTTGCTTTATTCACAAGGTTAATGAACTTACAAAATATGTTAATCATGAGGCAAAAGTGGAGTCAAAATTAGCAGAAATTAACCCAAAATAATAGTAAAAATTATAGTGAAATGTTTGGTTTAACAATGTTTAACTGTTAACGAAGTTAAAAGAAACTGTTTTAGGAAAGCCAAATCTAACTTAACACAATCTAACCATCTAACTACATGGACCATTAATCAACATAATGAATAGATTATTGGTTACAATTCAAAAAGAAAGAGTTAACCTGGAAAATTAGCGTTCAAAATTTATGAGTTAAACCAATAAAGTGAAACTTTTGACTATCAAAGAAGCCAAGAACTGGATTTTCATTGGGTTAATCCTTGTAAAAACAAAACTGTTGAGATATGAAACGTAAACATTACCATTTTGATACAATAATAGCTCTCATTTTACACCATATTTACTCTTACAATCATCTGATTGTTAAGCTTAAAGTTTAACAAATATTAAATTAAAATTAAAACAAATGCAAAAGAAAAATAAAAGGTAAAAATTAATTAAAAAGTTTTATTTAAGTCAAGTTTATTTTAGGTTTGAAAGAGTTTTGAGCGTCTCAAAAAAACAAAAATATTGCTTAAAATTTACAATAAAACACAATGCTATGTATTACAGGTTATTAACATTAGGATCTTAATCATCATGGTTTAATTGTTGTTGATTGCACGTTTCTACGTGATTCAAGTAACCAAGACAATCAAGAGAATCAAAATTGAGGTGAATTTTTATTCACATTTGTTTATTTTGTAAAATAAAAACAATTTAAAAGGCAAAACAAGGTAAAAATGAAATTTGAGTTCAATTTTTTCTTTCTAATAAAATGTGAACCAAATATATTCACTTTTTCAGGTATTAACAATAAATAGCAATTTAGCTTGATGATTATATTATTGGTATTAAGAAAGTAAACAATTAATATGCTGATAGTAGATTGGCATGTTAACGTTTAATGTTTATTATTGGTAGTCAACTTGGATAAGATACAAATAAAGGTAAGAAAAGTGAATTGATTTGTTGCTTCACTTAATTAACATTATTTGAAATAAAAATTGAAATTAAGAAAAATGGCTTCAAGTGATTAGCTTCATTAGACTCAACAATTTAAACTTAGGATAACCCAGGATAAATGGTAATAAGTGAAATAGATTAACAGGAATGATCAGGTGATTGAGTTAAGTGATTCTTGCAATACTAACAATTTTTAAAATGTTTCTTACAAAAATATTTATAAATAAATTTATTGTAACCCATCAAAATCACTATCAACATCACTATCAACATCACCATCACCATCAACATCATAATCATCATCATTAAAAAGCCTTTAGCTAATTTCTTTCTTCACTGTTGAGCCTTTCTTTTCCTTGCTAAATAAGATTTGTTTTTGTTCATAATTAGCAGCTCGATTTTAACATTCAAGGGTTAAATTTTTGGCCTTTTCATGTTCATGATGCTTTATGGTTATCACAATTATCTCAATTAGTTGATCAATCTGTATTTTCAGACAAAGCCCTTCCCTGGCCTGATACACTAACCCATATTTGATCCTTTATTTTATTTAATACTTTGGCTTTTTGTTGTTGCTCCTGTTGTTTAACACTTCACATTAAATGATTGATGTTAGTCAAATTAGATGATGTCGATCATCATCATCATTATTGATCAACAGTTTAACAAAAAACAGTTTAACCTGATCTAAGATCGGTAATCAGTTACATAATTTGGAAATGTAAAGGTAAAATTATTCAAATTGAAAAATGCGACAAGAGTAATCATTAAAAATCTAAATGAGATTATCATTTATCAAATGATTGCCCATTATAATGTTTTCATGCAAATTGTCCTTCATTTTGTCTTCAGGTTGTTTCGTATAATTATTAGATTAATGACTTTTAAAGCAATTGTAAATTGTCAGCGTTAATCAACATGATTGATCTTAATTTTGTTTTGTAACCACATCCGAGCATATTTTAACCAAACATAACCATACATGCATATTTAAATGATTAACTATGATTTCTTTTTCTGCAGAGAGTCAATTTTTGCTTTCATCTTTCAAAAGGCTGCACTTTGTTTAAATATAAATGGCTTGAGAAAGTATTGAATCATCAAATCAAGTGAAACATTGACTACATAGATTCAATTAGCATGAAGACAGCAAAAATTAATGGTAAGTTTCTTTAAATTGGTTTGCTTGTTCATCAATAGTTCCAGAATGGGCTTGAAAGAAACGCCATTGCACCGTTGCTGCCTCTTTCATTTGCCTTTGGTGTAATTAATTGACTTTGGTGTGATTATAATATTTGTATAGTTGATCAGTTTGATTATTAACGGCGTTAAACTTGTTTAAATAACTTTTGAACACAAAAAAAGATTGGTTTGCAATCCAAAGGTGGACCAAAGGCTGTTAAGAGAGAGAGAGAGAGAGAGAGAGAGAGAGAGAGAGAGAGAGAGAGAGAGAAGGAAAAGCTTTTTCAATTTTCTTCAAAATAGAAACTAGGTGAGAGAAATAAAGATGATGATGTTGCTATGACTGATGATAAGGATGATGAGGATGGCGAGAAGAATAAAATGTAGACCCACCCTGAATGCAAATTATCCGTGAAAAACAAATGCGCCTCCTGAGAGGTTTGTTTGCAAAGTTATTATTCCATCTTCTAATAGCTTCGTTGTACTCCTTGATTCTTGTTGAACGCAACTATTTTGTATTATTTTCCTTCTTTACTTTTCCAGTTGACATTTCATTGGAATGACTAAAGAAAAAAGGGAGAAAAGGAAAGGAAATTGTTAAAAAATGTTAACCAGAGGAAAAAAGGTTTTCAGCCGGGAATGAATGGTAATGGTCTTACCATGATTGCGCTAAAGTGTCAAGGTGTATCCAAGATATTGAGTTACTCTGTGAAAGTTAAAACCGCTCAATTATATTCAACTGAAGCATTTATACGCTCATATTTTTGCTGCTTGGTCGTTGCTAGCTTAAAAATTAAATACTACCCAAAACTAATTTTTACTGGTTACTACTGTACACAAAACATGACTATATTTACCTCACAATGTTTTTTCTTGTTTCCTCCTTTTTCATCCTCATCATCTTTTACTTTTTCACAATCTTTTTCTCTTTCTGTACTCTCTTTTTGGGAAGGTAAGATGTTTAGAGAAAGAAAGAGAAACAAGATAAGTAGATGATGATGATGAAGTAAAAGAAGTTTAGTAGTAATTAAACGGTCTTTTCATCATCAGAAGATTATGGTTACAGGCTCATACAAAATCAGCTTGATTGTAATAATAATAGGAATGACTCTCTTGAAAACAAGCTGAAAATGATGATGAGGAGAAGGAGGATCATGATGTTAATGATAAAAGACCTTGAGAGAATGGTTCATTGATGGACATTTGATAGTAACAGACCAGATTATGAATTGAATATAATAGACTAAAGAGAAAGAAGGAAATAAAACAATAGAGGTAATAAAAAATATATAATGACAATCAAAAGATGAGAAGATGAGGCAAAAAAGTTTGAAAAAAGAATTCACCAGGAATAGAATATTGTTTGAAGATAATGCATGAATGGAATTAGTATGCTGATCAATTTATAATCATTATTGCTGGTGATAAAGCTGTATGGTATAAGACATCCAAGATAATACATATTGCCATCAAGGTAGACCATTGACCTGTTTGGAATTATAAAGAGAGAAAAATATTTAGTAGAAGAATGGAACATAATTCTTGCTCAAAGTCAGACTATTTGCTACTCGTTTACTCAATTACTTAAATAATTATTTCATTAATAATCTTAAAATAGTGGTAAATCATAAAAAAAGTATTGAATTGAAATGAGGAAAGGAAAAAATATTGAACGGAACGAGAATCGGATAAAACAAAGAAAGGTTAAGCATGGTGGGATATACGGCGAGGAAAGGAAGAAGGTAATAAAAAGAGGAACCTACTTAAATTTTTTATCGGGCGGGAGAAGATCATAAATCTATGAAAGAAAGTGTGTGAGATAAAAAGAAAAGAGAAAGAGATGATGAGGGGAGACAGAGAAGATGATGAGAAAAAGAGAGTTGAAGCACATGAAGAAGTTGAGATAGCCTAATCTACTTTGCCAAAAAACACAAAAAAGACAAAGAAATTGAAAATGCTGGTTCGCCATTACCATTTAGCAGGTTTCTCTAGCTTAATTTTGCCATCAAAAGTCCCTCGGCTTTGAAACCAATTTGTTTTGTTGGACCATTCAAATTCAGAAAACGTACTTGAAACGCGTCATATTAGCTTTTTAATATAAAAAGCTAATATGATAATAATTTACTTTTCTGTAACCATTAAGATAATATCTTATGTCCTCCAAACAGTCACCAGTCAATCTTGGTAATCGAGGTGTTTTATCATAAGACGCTCACTAAACCTTTAAAAAAAGATGTAAAACATGTTGAATCAAATAACGAACCAAATCAAGAATCAATGTTGAAATTTTATTGAATCCTCTGTTGATATCATTAAATTTAAGTTAATTATTGGTTTTAAAATGTCTACTTTTGTTGCCAACGCGAGTATCTTCAACAAATGTCTATTTATTGATTACACATATTTTAATATGTAATAGACAACATTGCTCTGTAGCTGGAGGAAAAGCTTGTATGAGTTGTTAAGCAATGAATTTGATATGATGTAATACAACCATGAACAAAGGCTATGTGTAGTTCAAGCTATTGAATGGTTGGTTCTGGTTGGAAACGAAGAAAATTATATTTGTTCATACCTCATTGCTTGATTTTATCCATTCCACTCATTATTTTAAAGAATATGTTGAGACCTCTTCCAGGATGATTTCAACAATCAGATAAAATAAAAAGGTTAGATTATTAAACGAGGTAAATAAGAAAGGATTACCATGTTGGAATAAAAAAACATGTTTGACCAAACTCAGGTTGGTTGGTTTGTTTTGTTGGGGCGCCACTGCGCCAAGTGAGCGAGTGAGCTTTGAATGAGCTTTTCTGGTGTTTGTGTTTGAATGAAAAGAGTAACATTTAGACTCTCTCTTTCTCCCTTTTTTATTTGGATGTTCTTATTCAATGTTTTGATCATAAAAATTCAAGTAACAAGATAAATTGACTGTCCGTTTACGGATTACACCAAATTGTGTGACTCTTGTGATTATTGGAGAGGGAAAGGCAATCAAGGTAATGTATATTCCTATCTCTTTTTTTCTGGTTTTTTACTTATTCTCATTTAGATTGGAAATAGAGAAAAAAAGAATTACAACTCATAAGCTTATGTTGTTGTTTCTCTCCCTCTCTTTCTCCTCTCTTTCCTTCTCTCTCAATCTTCTGTCTTTTTTATCATCTCTTTCTTTATCCTCAGTCTTTTTTGTCTTTGTGCTCGTCAAAATTTTTTGTTTACTACATAAACCATTTTTGCTCCTTTTCTATCTAACTTTGCTTTCTCTCTCTTCTGTTTTTCTTCTTGCTTTGCAATATTCATATGTATATAAATATATCACCCTCTTTGGTTGTACTCTGTTGAGTTTGTTTTTATTACCTTTTTCCTCTCTCCTTATCGTTATTTTAGAATATATTGGGAAATAGGGAGAAAGTAACGAAAAAATAACTATATTTGAAAGGAAAACGCAACCAAAACACCTTAAATTGTTCCTGTGGAGGAGATAAAGAGGATGACCACCACATCAACCCTTGTTGAAACGGTTTCGATTGATTATGAAGATTTTACTGAAGGTTTCCTTACCTGTGGTACCTGTTTAAATACTTATGACGGTGGTCAACACGCACCTAAATTGTTAACATGTAGCCATACATTGTGTAAAATGTGCTTGGAATCTATCTGTAGTCAACCCGGAGTACCAGAGATTGGCTCATTTAGATGTCCAATCTGTCGTGAATTAATCCATCTGCCCAGAGAAGGTGTTATAAATTTTCCTCCCTCATTTCTGGTTAACCAGCTACTCGATCTGGTTAGTCGTCAAAGGAGAGAGGTTATACCAAAGTGTTCCAGCCATGTGACCCAAGAGCTTCTCTTTTGTGAGACTTGTGACATTGTTTTCTGTCTACTTTGTAATAATGGATCTCATTCAACAATCAACTGTAAACATACTGTAAGTTAGCAATATTCTGAAACAATTTTACCGTTACCATATCCTTTATTATCTTCTTTTTAGCGAGGCTTCTCTCTTTAAGCATTACTTTCTCTCCAAGCCCGCCAAGAAAGAGGATACGAGATTAAGAAAATTAATCGTAACTTATTTCACAAACTGTCGAGATAACTAAAATAGATACTATGTAGTCTTAATTTTATTATATCTGAATTTAAAGTAAAGCATTTGGTTAGTTCTAGAATCTCTCATCAAATTCATTTCTCAAAATCGCTTTATTCACTTCTTTTCAATCCATCAACTAATCTATAACCTTATAATTTATAAATTACAAAGATTGTATCATCTCAAACTATTAGATGTCACAAAGCAAATTCTGGTTGGGAATTATTGGATAGAAATGAAGACTAATTTAGAATTACCGTTGATGACGAAGTGAAAAAAGAAGCTCTGAAAAAGTCAATATGCATGATCTGTATTCCTATTTTTCTCAAAATCGTCTACCAGTCGGTAAAAATTCTTTGAAAATCTGGACTTTGATTATGAAGCGTGAAAAGAATGAAAGAAAAGGTCCGCGTGATGAAGGAAGATTAATTTGTGTAGACATTTTTGCAGTGTGAGAATATAGATGAGGGAATGTTGGAATAATTCTAGTTCAATCGTGAAAGGGTTCTTTGATCTTGTTGCTCTTTCTCTTCCTTTCTTCCTTTTTACCTCACTACCTTGCAGTTATTTCCTCTTTATTATATTCTATCTCACACACACAAAAATTTTTGTTTCTTCTGCTTAAACTCTCAACTTATTCATTCTCTTTGTTTTCTCAATTTTGTTTGCTCATCATCTTTTCTCACTAATCTTTCTCCTTCTCTCACTCAATTTTCAATCTGTTGATCTTACTCATTCTTGTTCTTTACCTTTCCATCTTTTTATCTTCTCTCTTCTTGATATTGTAGGTAATACCCTTTGCAGTTGCAATTAAACGTATGTCCGAAATATTGATGTACAAAGCACACCAATGCATTGCCAAATATAATGAAGCCCATGAAAACGTAACAACTGAGATCCACAAGCTTGATCAAAATGCTGAACAAGCATTTGAGGATATAAACCGTACATTTCAAGAGATTATTAATTTGGTTGAAAGGAGACGTCAAGATGTTCTTTCTGTTGCGAAAAAAATGAAAGAAGACAAAGTTAACATCTTAGAAAATCAATTGAGATTGATTGAAGGAGAAAAGGCTAAAATTGAAGCTGAATGTGATGATTATTCGCATCAAGTGGACTTGCGAAATATAACTAAAAAAATTGAAGAGCTTAATGAAAAAATTGACTCCATCAATGGTTTACTGGAACCAAGAGAGAATTGTTTCATTCGTTATGAACATCTTCACAATTCAGCTGTACATTCAATACAAACTGCAGTCAACTCTTTTGGTACCGTTCGATCAAGTAAAACATTCCCGCCTCTCTGTGAAGCCAACATAGGCAAATGTGTTGCCAAGCTTCGGACTTCTGCAAATATAATTACTTACGATTATGCTGGTTCAAGGCAAAGGTTTGGAGGAGATCCGGTTACAGCAGAGCTTCGTTGTCTTACCGATGGATCAAATGTTCCAGTTAAGATAGTGGACAAAAATGATGGTACTTATGAAGCTCAGTTTATAGCTCCTAAAGGAGGAAAATATTGCCTTCTTGTGTCAATTTTTGGCCGTCCAATCAAAACGTATCCTCTTGAATTTGAGGCAACTCTTCAAATAAATCCAATCTGTATCTATGGATCCAGAGGCAATGAGCAACACGCTTTCCTTCAACCAGTGGCAATTGCCATTAGTGAGACAAATGATCAAATTTATGTTTTAGATACAGGAAACTGTCGAGTCAAAATACTGTCCCAAAATGATTGTAATAATTCACCATTTACCTGTGTTTCCCACATTGATGGCCTGGATCGTTCGGTTACCGGTATGGCCCTGGTTCCCGAATCGGGTACAATTCTAGTCAGTAATTGGTCTACCCGTACAATAAGTGAACTCACTGATACTGGTAAAGTTTTACGGTACTTTAGTCACCGTGATCTTCGTGAGCCAACCCATTTATGTGTCAATAGTCAGCGTGAAATTATTGTCGCTGACAATGGTGCCCAAGCAGTTTTCATTTTTCATCCGTGTGGTAAAGTCAATCGAAGATTGGTGAACAGTGCAAATGGAACCAGCAAAGCTGGTGGAATGTCTACAATTGGAAATGGAATAGGGAACGGGAAAGGTTTCGGTGTTATTGGAGCTATTACCATGGGACCTGACGATGAGATTATTGTTGCCGAGTCAAGGATTAAAATTTACTCAAAAGATGGATCAACTTTATTAAGAGAGATTGCCTCCGATTCTTGGGGTAAAGGTGATACTTATGGTGGATTGTGTTATGATAAAAAAGGTCACCTTTTAGCCACCAAATCGGAACGAGGCAAAGTTTATGTGCAAGTTTATGATTATTATTCTGGTCAGTTGAAATTAACAATTGACAGTATGGATGCTAAACTTAAAAGAGCCAGTGGATTAGCAACAACTAATGATTATCATGTGATTGTAGTCGATCTCGGTAATGATTGCATAAAAAAGTATCGATATCATTAATATGTAAATGATGGCTCATGAACCAAGCAAGATTGACAGATAAAGAAAGAAGCACAACAGACTTCATTCAACTAGCACAATTGCTTAATCCTGTCATCAATGCCACCGGTATTAATCTGTTCTTTACTCTCATTACCATTACCATTCGCACATCCACCATCATCCAAACGACTCATTATCGCCTCTTTTTTTTGCATTTTTTCATTGTCATCATTTCAACTCCATAATAATCGACCTCCATCATCTTCATTCGTCCATATTATCCATTTTACTTAGGTGTTTTTTTGTGGAAAAAGTAATTCATTGCAAAAATCATCGTAACGCATCTTATTGTGAAAAAAGAAGTTAATCATCTTTTTTTTGTTATTCTCAGTTCATATTTTTAAATCTATTACTTAATTTTCGCATTAAGTTTGTCATCAATACCAAGCTTTTTTCTAGTTAAGAAAAAATTTCAACAACAAAGAAGTAAAAGCAAATTAAATTAACCGTTGATGATTTGCTTTTGTTTTGAAAACGATAACGCTGAAGCATTACATGTGAAAAGAACCATTTCTTTTGTTTGTGCTGTTCATGTCAAAGTTCAGAGCTACAACCATAATGCTTAAAAACACCTACATCATAATTTTCATCGACATCATATGAAGCTCACAAAAACTACATTACAAAAGCTAGAAAACCAACCTATTCCATCTCTTCTCTTTCATTTTTATGCCATGGATCTTGTATTAATTCAAGTGAAACTGTCTTCAAATCCTTTGACTACAATAATCGTATGCGTATCTTATTTTTTTATCAACAAACGGCTCGTTGTTTATTATTAGATTTAGATTGCTATAAACAATCAAGAGATCATTGAACATGAGGTAAATTATAATTCATGTTTTTATCATAATGTTAATGATGATTACTTAAGTTACATATTATCCATTTGAGTTTTTATCAAGGTTACGCATTTGAATATTAAGAATCAAAGGCCTGAACGTGGTCTTCACTTGTTAACTCAAGTCCCATTAAACAAGTCTCTTTCCATTGATTGCTAGTCATCTTGATTGATTTGTCAAGCAAATAACAATAATTAGTTCTATCTTACTTATTAACGCTATTTTAAACTATCTATTCAGATGCATATTTAGTTAAAAGATAATAATTAAGAAACAGCAAAATAAATTATAATTCAGTGCAAAATAATAAAAATAATAATGATGAAACATAAAGAGAAGAGATGAGAATCGAAGCTAGCAAAGAGTAAATAAAAGATGTTCACAATAAAGTAACAAAAACAAAATCTAATTATTGTAAATTAAATTGCCCCAACATTAACAAGCTTTTTCCTTTAAAAAAGTCTTCAAGTTAATCCGGTTCTTTTTATTAAACTGATATAATTTACACTGTAAGTGTGTTCATGGTACATGTTTCATGCACACGAGATTAAGCCATGATTATCAAATAGCAGCAAACGTCTAGATGAGGCTTAATAACAGCTAACCAACAATTAGTGATAAAATAGTTGACTATTTATATGGAGACGTTGGGTCATGCTTAATATAAATTACCATAACGTCTAAATTATTAGAGGCCAACTGATCGTGTGGATGCCAAGATAATCATCTAACATTGACAACTAATATACCATTGAAGTTGATTCATCATGAAAGTCTGATCTTCATCCTCTCTTTTGGTCCAAGTGAAATGATTAATAAATATTGCCGTCGGGTTATCAATTAGAATAACAATTTGAGGTAATGTAATCTGAATCCGGAAAGAAATAATTGGAATTGATTACCTTTTGAATACCAACTACTAAAACCACAATCATCATAAAAGAAAAGGAATAAGAATGGAAACTTGTGAAGATGGAACAAAAGATAAAAAACATGAATTCCAGGGACAAGATGGTCAACATGTATTATCTTTTACCTTATGGGAAATCCCATCGTATTAGTGAAAGAATCAAGAATCAATGGAGTTGGTAAGAAAAGATGATGAAACTAAAGATACCTTCTTCATTTTCTGATCAACAGAAAATTTTTTCCTTTGCTATCTGAAAAAGAAGAACTTAAAAAGTGAAACATTCAATTAGATTTTTTTCACTAAAAAGACTTACGGATATATTATACACTTATTATAAGATTATCGCCTCAAGTTGTAGAAAAAAAATAAAGATTAACCGAAGGGAAGTAATATTACACTTTCTTCATCGTCTTTATCATCATCATTTTATTCTTGATTCTTCAACCACAAAAGTTATACTTACAGTTTTCTGAATAATACACATCATGGTTAGAATCACGAGTATCTTACCTTTCTCATGTGAGACAGGAAGGTTGTTTTATTCAACTGTACATTTCAATGAAGCAAATATCATCTCACCATCATCATCTTCATCGTCATCATCATCGTCAGCGTTATCATTGATTTTGGTTTCCAATTGATTTCATTTCTGAAAAGGTTAAAGCAAGAGAAAGAAAAAAATTAAAGATACTTTAAAGGTGATGGTAAAAAGGTACGAGATTTAAAGTTGATTGAATTGGCAATTTAATACACCATTAATTACAAAAATCTGTACTGTCCCACTCAGGATGAAAGGTTTGTAATTGTAGTTTACTTACATTTTTTTGTTAAATCCAATAATTAATTTAATTTCACCATGACCATGGCCATCTTGAAAACAATCATGAAGGAAAGAGAAATCCCATCACATGTGTTTTCCGTCGGTTAACCTTGGCTCTTTATTTTCCGCGTTTCTTGATTTCCCTCTTTTTTATCCCTTTCTTCAGTCTAACTGCTCATGCTTTCTTTTGTTTTCTTAACTTTGTCCAGTGGTAAGGACTTCTGCATATCACCTAGGATTCTCGGGTTCGAGTCTCTCTCAAGTCTGCATGGATTCTCCTCTCTTTCTCTTCTTTCTATCTTTCCTCTCTTTGTGAAACATTGTAAACAAGTATGACTTGTAATATGAATATGTAATAAGATACACCTTTGTAGTTCGTGAGTAAAGCGAACAGTGCGCCACTGCGGCCACAACCCAATAATAATAAAAACTTTTTTAAAATTAACGGTAAGCAAAAGCAGAAAGTCAGTCGATTTTAGCTACAAATAAAGTGTGATAAACTTTTTCTTTGTTTTTCTCGAATTCAATTAACATTTTAACACCCTGCGAGCTAACTCACTTCAGTAATTTTTCAAATTTTATCCTTTTTCTGTGCACTAGACTAACAAGTTTTTTCAGTGTAAGTTATGTAAGTACCAGAAATACATTGCTTCAGACATACAGCTGCATGATTTTACTCTCTAACATTCATTCTCTCGTTTGGTTTCATATCTACAAATACGCTACGAGCTGTCTAGCTCAGTTAATGATAAATACAATATTTAATGGTGTGAATAAATTATAATAAAATTATCATAAATCTGTGTCTTTTAATCTTCCATTTTGCTCAGGTAACAGCTCCACTTCTCAATGGTATCATTGTATGACGCGAAAACTGGAATAAGAAGAGTTCGAATCACATCTTTTGCAAAAGACAAAGTGTCTGCTCCAAGCTTATACATGTATCTATTATTTTGTAATTATGTCAATTTCGTTATAATCTCTGAATTGACCTCAAATGATTACCAGAAAGTGAAATCCGACAAACCATTTTTGGTTTGCAGTGGACAGACATAGATTTTGAAAACCTCAATGGATACGTCTTAAGCTGTACACTCAACTAATATAATCAGCAATTCAAGTTTTTTTCGTTCATGAATTTTCCAGGGAAGACAAATTACTATGATAATGATGGTGATGATAATGCATTTAAGGTGATTTGTTAGTATAACAGCCTTTTGTTGTTAAACTGTCAGAAAGAAAAAAGGTTTTCCTGTTTGACTTCATTTTTTTACCACCTAATTCAAACTCTCAAGACTTTCCTTTTTTTCTGGTGCAAGAGTTATATCTTCTCATTTCTTTCTATCTATCTCTTATGTCTTGATTATTTCTCAAGAAAACTTATTGCTGTTGATAATTATTTGCAAGAAAACCAATAATCAACTTAACAAAGTTATTCCAATGAAGTGATTTTTGCGCTGCTGTTGCTTCTTGTTCAGTTTACCTTTTCTGGCTCTTGCTGTTTGAGCTTCCAAATTCACTGTTATCCTGTTAACTTGTTAACCCAAAACAAATCGATCTTTTAGGGTTGAGATTATTTCTGATAAGGTTAATAGAGTCAGTTGAAAGTAAACTAAACATTAAGATTTAGCAATAAGGTAAAAAAATTAACCTTGATATTGCTCAAAGGAAAAGTATTTTAGAGAGATGAGAAGTGATCAGATGATGTTTATTACATTTCGCGTTTTTTCAAACACTTTTTGTCTCTTTTTTTCTACCTGACAAGTTCTGATTTATTGATTTACAAATTGGATCATGTCAAATAATGGTTAGTTAAGGTGAAAGTGAATCATCTTTCAGTACGTCCTCAGAAACATTGATTTAAAATACTGAGATTTTTTTGTTATAATTGACTCTTCCCTAACGCTTCACCTTGACTGAACTCAAAGTATTACTTTAATCCTAGACCAGATCAATGATTCATATCAATCGCTACATGTTTAACTAATTGGAGAAGCTAATTATTCTTTTTCATACAATCAAATATTACAAATAATTCATTCAACAATAAAATATAGTTTAAAACCCAATGGATCCAATCCATCGGTTAAGTGAAGTTAAATTTAGTCACAAATTTGAAATGATCAAACCCAAATTTTACTAACTCTTCTTTTGAGGTAATCATAGTTTTCAGTGTTGATTACCATTGACAATGACCATGGATTCACCCTATTTTAGACGTAATCCTGAAGTCGTTAAATGGACTCTGAGATCTTCATACGTAATTTTAGTATTTTATTCATGTTTCGTTTGTTATAACTCAATTTCAGATTGCATTGAATCCGATGTATCTTTAAAATTGTGTTTTCTAACTAGACATCATTGTGTTACTCAAGTTTTACGAGCCTTTGTTATTATTTTTGGTTTGAAATGGTTATATTTAAACAAATATATTACCTTGATTTCAAATTTCAACCTTGACCGAGATCACGAGTCAGTTAGTTTCATCAACAAAACTAGAAGATTGAAGTCAATATTGTTTTTTGCTTTCTTCACTAGCTATTCATTGATTATATTGGTTGGATTTACACCGATGCCATTTAATTTATTCTTAGAGATGTTAAACTTGATTTCTTGGCTTTACCTATTATCCATTATCATTGAGATTTGTATAAACCTTCAAGGTGTTTTCAAATTTTTAAATCGTCAAATATTGTATTTGCATAAAATAACATCAGCTGGTCATATAGCCAGTAGTTCACTAAAATACGAACTGAAAATATATCGTTACCATTATAGCTTGGGTATACACTTAATGCAAGCTGCTGATCAATTCGCACGAGTTTATATAACCTGGCTTTATTCTGAATACGCAATCTACACTATTTGCGAAATTTTTGTTATATTAATATTCAAATCTAATCCATTTCTCCATATTGTTTTTGCTTTAACTAATTTTGTCATAATGTGTTATCTTACATTTAACCTGATTCGTGTAAATACACTATCTAATAATATTCTGGAACAATTGTATGAAATATCATTTAATTCTTATGAGCTCACATTCAGACAAGAAGTAAGTGGAAATTTATCAATCACATTGTAATCACTTGTCTAGATCAAGATCATTCATGTCAATTCAATTTTATTTTTATTGATTCTAGATTGACTTTTGTCTTTATCGTTTATCAAAGCGTAATGTTGGATTCACTTATGGCAACTTATTTGTGATTACACCTAATTTCATTACATCGCTAGCCACAATAACCTTAAGTATTATATTAGCAATACCAAACGTTATGAAACTCAGTGGTTAGAAACGATTGAAAATCATAATTTAGTGTAAATCTTAATGTTTTCATTTCAATCGTATTGATCTTTGGACTATGCGGTTCGATCTTGAATAATATAATTTGATGAAAATAAAGTCAATCCAAATGTTTATATTTTTTGACTATTGTTATCAATTAGCATTATGAATTGATTGTGATTTGTCTCTTTCTGATCAATCATTTTCATCCTTCATTTGTAAGATAAAATGTATTCTGGACATAATGAATAATCAGGTAACAAATGTTTTGTACCTTTCCCCATGCAGCGTTGCATATCAGATGTATCCTCAGATTTATCGATTTGAAACATTTAAGTTTTTGTTTGTCAAAATTGATTCTTGTTTAAATTATTACCTTTAAGGTTTTACTTTTAAACATTGAACCTTCCCAATAACTCATATCAATCACAAATGATTTAACTATTTTGGTAAAGGTAATGATTTCCTTTTGATGCAATCTATCTTTTAATAATATATTATAATTTGGAATCCAATGGTTACACAGATTTGCAGTAATCAAACCTAATAACCCAAATTATTTACCTAAATTTTCATTTCTTTTGGGCAAATAAAATAGTCTTGGTGTTGATTACAGATCAAATTGACCATGGATCCATTTTGTATTAAAAGTGGCTTATCTGGTAGACATAAATGGATTGTGATATCTTTCTTTGTAATTTTATTTATTGTTTCAGTTTCCAGTTGTTTTACCACAATTAAAGTCTGCTTTAAATCGAATTCACATGTATCTTTAAAATTCTGTGTACTCACTTGCCATAATGATTTTATTGCATCTTTACGATCATTGGTGATAATTTTTGGCATTGAATGGTCATATTTAGACAAATTCATTTCCTTGCTTTCCAATTTACGTATCGACAATGATTGCGAATCAATAAGATTCATGAATAAAAGTCGGAAATTTAGATCAGTTTTATTTTTAATCATCTTCCTTAGCTACTCATTAGCTACAATTAAAAGTATATTTACTCGTGAATCTGGAGGTTATTTTATGCCATTTTTCTTTTCAATTTTAGGAGTTTTCGACATTTTTTCTTGGCTTTACCTATTATCCATTATCATTGAGATTTGTTTAAACCTTCAAGCTGTTTTCAAATTTTTAAATCGTCGAATATTATATTTGCATAAAATAACATCAGCTGGTCATATAGCCAGTAGTTCACTAAAATACGAACTGAAAATATATCGTTATAATTATAGCTTGGGTATACACTTGATGCAAGCTGCTGATCAATTCGCACGCGTTTATATAACTTGGATTTATACTGAATACGCATCTTTCAGCATTCTTCAAATTTATGGCAGATTTATACTCAAGTTCGATTCGTTTGTTATATTTATGTTTGATTTAACTAATTTTGTAGTAATTAGCTATATTACATTTAACTTGATACATGTAAATACACAATCTAATAATATTCTGGAACAATTGTATGAAATATCATTTAATTCTTATGAGCTCACATTCAGACAAGAAGTAAGTGGAAATTTATCAATCACATTGTAATCACTTGTCTAGATCAAGATCATTCATGTCAATTCAATTTTATTTTTATTGATTCTAGATTGACTTTTGTCTTTATCGTTTATCAAAGCGTAATGTTGGATTCACTTATGGCAACTTATTTGTGATTACACCTAATTTTATTACATCGCTAGCCACAATAACCTTAAGTATTATATTAGCAATACCAAACGTTATGAAACTCAGTGGTCATGATTTTGCGTAAATCTTCATGTTTCACCATATTTATCACTATGTTTCAATCTTAATATTGATCTTTGAACTGCGCGTTTAAATTTCTCTCTACCTTGAATCATCGTCTTTGATTTTGAATAATTTATTTTGGTGTAAATGTAGTCAATTCAAATGCCTTCTATATTTTACCATAAATTCAAACCGTTCAACTTATTCTATGTCCTTTCCATTATTATGTTAATGAATTGCGTTTAATAGCTTAATTTGTCTTATAATTGACACTATTAGGCCCAATTAAGCTATTTATATGAATGGTGAATAAACAGGCTCAAAACTCGCTTACTAATTTTGGATTGAACCGTGAAGTGAAACAAAAGAGTTAAACTTGTATGTTTTTGTTTTGTTAATTACTTATTGATGCTGATATTTTCAAGGAAATTATTAAATTAGGTAAGTGTTAACAGTCATTTGCAAAATTAGTGACTTCTCTTGTTGACTTGAGTTGATTATCACTCATTTTCGATTATTTAAAAAGTTTGTTTTCATTTTATCAACAGACTTTACGTCTCTTTTGATGTAATCATTTTTCAAGGGCTGAATCTATTAACTTCCTTACTGAAGGTAGTTTTCCATGAGATTCATCAAAATTAGTAACGAACTGGTTTGGCGTAAGTTTGGTTTGGTTTAGTAAAATAAAAATTCAACCCTGAAAATAATGAATAATTAGGTAACAAAGATTTCGTCTCTCATGTTTTTTTATTCCTTGTTGACTTTGGTTTCCCGCTTCCTGCTTTTTGGTTATTTTTTTAACCATCATCATCAGCTCAGCTTAAACCACAAGTTAATACGTTATATTTGAATACTAATTAAGCTTGATACAAGTTGTTGATTCAATAATGTTACCAAGTAGGATTTTGCAAATTGCAAGTAATAGCCAGATGCATTGTAAAACATGGAGATATTCACTTTGCTATCAAACAATGAACATGATGAATAGATATGATGTAAGAATAATTTGAAGTACAAATTGACCACATAATTACGTATAATCTTCATCTTGCTTTTTAATATTCTTCCTGTTGTACAGGTCTAGACGGTCTCAGTGGCCAGTGTTGGCTGAAATTAATATACAATCATGTAAATATTTAATCAAAATTACCAGGTTTGTTTCTAAAACTCTTATTATTCTGTCAACTCTCTGCTAACATTACCTCTTTATTTATTTCTTAGAATACATTCACCTGGTTAAAAAAATATCATATTTTTGATTGGCGTTACATTCATTTGTTGTTTCATTTCCATTGAAACTATCATCTAAAATGGAAGACGAGAGTAGACTTAATTGGAAAGAAGATTTTGGTGGATAAAGACAAGAAGGAAAACTCATTCAAACCAGTGAATAGCCTATTTGGAATAACCTCTCAATTCCTGTACTTCAAAACCCCAATTCTCATGGTAGACTTGAAATTATAACCAGTGATACCAAAGGAATTGGCATTTATTTCACCAGACCGTAGCGATAAGCAATACTAACCATGCAAGCTAAATCGTATCAACATTGAAAACCATGCGTCCTTTTTTTCTTGCTGCTTTTCAATCTCCTCTACTGTTTTATCATCAATTCGGCTAACTGATTGACAGCTTTTTGGCTAAATTTGAAAGCTGATGTCAGAATGGAAGATGTTTTATGATGACGATGGTGATGATTATAATAATGCTTCTGTTTAAAATAAAATTCATGCCAGTCCACAAACTTGTTGGGTTCAAATGTGGTTAACTGTTTAATCGTCCATGAAAGTGAAACTCATTGGTTTATTTTCCGTACTGGTCTCTCTTGTTGATTTTCAAGAACCAACAGAAAACACAAACATTAAAATACAACCATTCGACTACTATTCAACTGTTTATCTTGAATTAATAGCCTAGCTGGATACCATCTTGTTTACTGTTTAATATGAATTGGTTCTCAGATGATCTAAAATTGCTGTGTCTTTGATTTTTACTGCTTAACCAGCTCAGCTAAATTTTGCAATGGCATTTTTTAAAGCTCAATAATTTACAACCAAGTCATAATGATAAAAAACTCTCCCTTTAACATCTCAAAAAGTGAAATAACAATTGGTTACAGTAAAATGAAACCTTTTCTTTTTCAAACTTACATGGCATTAAAGCAACTTAGTTTTTCACCTATTTTATTAATTGTAAGTTTCTATCTCATTTTCATTCTTCTTTTGATAATCTCAAGTATATGATAACATGAAATACTATGAATCAAAATTTTCAATTGTATACTTGTGTGAGTGAATTAACAGATAATCTTGAAGTATCTTTGTACGCTATTATGGTTAGGAATAAATAATCTTTCATTTTTTAGACTTATATCTATCTAATGCATGAAACGTTCAATTCTTTTCATTAATAGGATTGTTTGTTCATTGTAATACCTTAAAATTTTAGGAAACAACAAGATTTATTTTTATTCTGTTAACATTCATTTGATTTTCACATTTATTATAACAAGTAGATGAGAGACTGAGAGTGAAAACAAGTTTACTTTTAAATGGTTTCATTGAAATAATCGTTGAAAGCTACTAACCTCGATTTGCAACAAATCTTGATTCAATAAATCATCAGTAAATGATGATCATCAAGATTAACTCACATCGCGTTTATTGCATTTTGCTTTTCAATTTAATTCACTTCTTTTTTGCATCCTTTATAACCCTTTACATCTTGACGGTTCTCATCTTGCTGACACTTATTTAATTTCGCCTTTTTTCCCTTTTTTCAGGAAAAATCACTTTAATCATATCCACACCCACAGAATCATGTGATCTGACGGAATAACGGGTTGAGAAATATGATAGATTAAGTTGAACAATCATGTGTAGGCGAAGTTATCGAAACATCTCAACGTTGACCTAAAACCTTCAAAAATTGGAGAACCAAATCAGCAAATTTACCGAATTAATTTTCACTTTCTACTTTTTCCTTTCCTGATTTTTGATGGAAGATCTAAGTTTTATCAATTGTTAATTATGAAAGCAAGAAAACCAGAAAGCTAAGAGAACTCAAGAGCAAATTGTAACTGAATTGAAAACTCCATTGAAAAGGAAAAAATCTGGAAATATTTTTTTCTTCACTCTCAATTCATCAAATAATCAACCTTTTAATTACTATTTGATAAGAAGTAATTGATATCTGTTCACTTTTTCACCTTTTGCCCCTAAAAATTTCAAAGAAATCAATTATCTGATTAAATTCACGACAATCTGTTTGATCAACTTCACTTAACAAGAGTTAAAAACTCTTATCTTTTGTTCCGGACTATTAACTTACAATTATTTTTTTTTTGATGACATTAGCTCCATCTAATGACGATTCATGGTGAATTCAAGGAACACTACAAAACGGGAAAAATCACCGCTAACAGTGAAACACTCGAGGAGTATCCACAGTTACGATTAAAAAGTCAAATCATCATTATTGTTGAACGTGGGCTAAATTTGGTTTTAGAAGGCGTACAACGTAGAATAATTTATGTCAACCTTTTGCTATTGTACAAGCTAATTTCACCTGGAACTATTTAAATATTTATCTGTGATTTTCAATGACAATAGCGCATTAATTATCAATCTAAAATCAAAGAAACGCCAACTCAAAAAAGGAAAGCTCATCACCTTCTCAACACTCAAAAATAATTAGTCTAAAATCTCAAATAGTTTTTTAACTATTATATTTACAGGTTGATTTGCCCGACTACACCCAATAATAACCAAGATACACACAATAATCATATCAAATGAATCGGTTTTAGAATCTTTGTTAACTCTGTCATTGAAAAACATGATAATTATTGTTCATTGAAAATGCAAAAAGTACTAGTGGAGCATTGAAGATCGTTGAATGAATCTCAACTCTTGAAATAAAAGATTTTAAAAAAATCAATTAAAATAAAGCTGTCCAAACTTTGAAACAAAATGAAACCCTTACATTTAATCATAACTCAACTACACTCGCCTCATTCAGATGAGTTTAAATAACGAGTTAACTCCACTTAAGGTTTAATCTAACAATTGTAAGGTATTTTGATTTAATCTCTCAACGTGTCACCAATTATTTTTCAAATTGTTATGTATTTTATCTTACAGTTTTGATTTGGCGAAAGATTTTCCCCCTTTTAATTCTCGGAATTAGATATTGTAGTTATTGTTGGAATTGAAGTTGAACAAGTACTAATTGTAAGTGATAATTATAATTTGGTATGGTTTGCCAAATCATATGCTTGACCTGCACAGCTTCCTTGCCATCTGCGGCATGGTAAGTTTCCTTTTTTAGCGAACTGATACTAATGTTCTTGTCCTTTGGCTGATCTAGCAATTGTGAGAGATACAAACCCAATCTTAATTCATTTTATTTCAGTTTATGTGAAATTGATTCCGCAGGCGAACAGAATATTTTTGTTTGAGTTTTTGGCAAACCTTTTATATAAAAAAGTCATATGCAAGGGCTATGTCAACGTTTCGAAGCAAATTGGCCTCTTGTCTTGTGTATGTGGAAATGATTTTAGTTAGTAAAAATATCGATGGAAATTTTGGAGTGGAAATCTTTTCAAAAATTTCATTAAATGATGTGTGCGACGATTTTGTGTTTGCGAAGCACCTTTCTATGTGAGATGATAAGTCGTCGGCATGTAACGTGTGGCACAAGTTCAACCTAACTTAACTGTTTCGCCTATTCCCTTACATCATGTTTTAGAAAAAGCCAAAGGCAATTGCTTATCAACTTAATCTTCAACTTAGCCAATACTGATCAGGCTTTTGGTTAAGCTTTTCGCGGAAATTTTAGGAAACTTCTTGTTAAATTATCTTCCAACTGTAATAAAAGTTGATTATAAAAGGCGCGATAAATTCATGTTTATTATGCAATCCAATAGATGGCGACCAATGATTACACGACTAGTTTCCAGTTGTTTTGTCTCTCGTCTCTTTTTTTCAATAGTTTGTCTTTCAATTAAATTTTCTGTCAATTGTCATGGTTGATGGCTGTTTTATTTCACTTTAAATAATCATGTAATCGTATTGATAATAATTTTGATCATCATCTTCACTTCAAAAGTCAACTAATTTGGTATCAAGAGAAATTTAGAGGTAAGTTTTAGACTTGTCAGACTTCGGTATGAAAAAAACAAACATCATCAGGACACATCTTAAAAGGCTGGATACTATTATGCTTAGTTTTTCGCTCATCAGTGTAATCATTTCATGGGCATTTTTCGTCGCCAACATCGCAATAATTATCGTCTTTATCTTCTTCTCCTTTACTTCATACTAAATCTAGCAACTTTGGCTTTTTCCTCTTTGACTTCCATTTTCTCTTTCTCCAATCTCCCTTTCTCTATCTCATTTGTCATTTTCAATTTCTGTTTTCTGCATTTCTATAAATTATTGGATCTGCTCTTTTTATTTAAACATCAGATTAGTTGACTCTTCTGCCCTGCATCTAGTCTTTTATCTTTTGAGGACTTGTTTTGTTTTAACCTTTTATACTCTACCTTTTTATCCTTTAAATTTTATTGTTTTGAAGTCCATTATATTTCCATTTCTTTCTCATTCTCTTTTTGTTCAGGTGTAAGCTTTTGATCATCTCTTTACCTTTTGAGTTTTTTATCATCATTATTTAATATAACCTACCCTCTATCCTCTTTATTTAATAATTTCAATTCCTATCTGAATATTCAACATTAGCTCTATTTTGAACTTAAAAACATGAGTATTCATCTCGAGAGTCACAGTATCAGTTTGCATTGTCTTTGATAATAGAGAAAAATTGGATTCTGGATTAATCTGGTTAATCTTCTATTGAATAATCTTGCTAAGACAACGTTGAGCAAATATATTTGGGTGATAATCATTTATATCACACCTTTTGTCCATCAAGGAAACTTTGTTGTCAATGCTACTCTTTAAATCACCTAATATCTTATTTTCAATTGCTCATCCTCCCTATCATCATCATCATCACTACAAGCTACATCATCACCATTTATGATTTGAGTTCTCAGTTTACTCCATCTTTTTTTAGCAAACCTCTTTGTAACTTTATATATTTTTAAATGTGATTTTCTATTTGGTTTCTTCCTGATTTAGTTTAACAAATTGAAAGAAAAATCCATTATCCATCTTTTCACATCTTAATTTAGAAGAAAATGGAAGGGTCCAAGATGGAAGAAAAAATTATAACGGATCAAACCTTACATCCTACTGTAATTGAGTGGATGATTAAATTGCATCAAGGAATATTGACTGCTACCGATATTCGTTCTTACTGGGCTCGCACAGTTCCTAAAATCTATAGTCCATCTCGAGATTGCAACTGTTTAAATATTCAATTTGATGAAGAGAAAGCAAAGTCGACTCTTCTTTTACCCTTGGAACAATTCTTGACTTTGAGTGATAAACCCAAAGAAGTATGTGAAAACCTCAAAAAAACTGATGCCGATCCCATGCTTTGTGGTAAAATGTTCAAGAATGGGGAACCAGTCTACTCTTGTCGAGATTGTGGGCTTGATGCCTCTTGTGTCCTTTGCGTAGACTGTTTTAAACGAAGGTAAGTAACGGTATTGATTTGTGAACCTTCATCACTCTTTTTCCATACCATTCACTGGCTTTTCTTAATGATTTTTTAACTTGACAATATAGAGAGAATGGTGAAGGACGAATAACTTTTACTGTCAACTCTAATATTATTATTAATATTAGTATCAAAGTGAAAAATGTTTAGACTTATTCTTTTATTTCAATTAATCTTCAACAGCGCTCATCGTAACCATAAATACAAAATGTGTATGAGCTCAGGCGGAGGCTACTGTGACTGCGGGGATTCTGAAGCTTGGAGAGCACATGTCTTCTGTGATGAGCATCTTAAAGGAAGTCAAAAGGTAGTTTTAAGGATGTCACATTTGCGATTGCAATTTGATTTAAAAAAATTGGATTAATAACACTAACATTGCTTTTCTATATAAACATAGGCTGATGCAGAAGAAGACCCAAGAAATAGGTTAAGTTCTGACCTCGTCCGAAGAGCTGAAATCATCATGCAAACTGTGGTACATTATTGTTTCGAAATTTTAGAATGGGAAAATTCAACAGTCTTACCTGAAAGCTTACAAGTAAAATCAGCTCAATCAGAGCCTGGCTCAGAAGATTATGTAACAATGCTTTTCAACGACGAAATTCATACATATGATCAAGTCATACAAACATTGAATCGTGCAATTGAATGTTCTACAAAAGAGGCCATTGATTTTGCTACGACTATTGATCATGAAGGAAGAACCATCGTCAGATGTTCTAATTTCCAATCTTGTTGCCATGTTAAGCAATTGATTGAAAAACACACTGGTAGAAGTGGTAGCAAACATCTGAGATGTGATGTTATGTTAACAAGTGTCATTGCTCATCAAACATTTGCCATGAGGCTACTTTCCTGGCTTCAAAATATTTTGTCATATTGTGAAGGGTTTAGATCAATATTTGGCTCAATTATGATGAAAAAATATCCGGACGATGATCCACATGCAGGCTCTTTACTGGAAGCAATTATGAAGACTGATGTTCGTCTCTGGAAAACTGCAAGAAATCAATGGCATCAACTTTTCATAATCGGCCTTTTAATGAATTCCGAAACAAAAAAACAATTTGCAAAAACATTTACACGAATCTATTCTTCTCTTATGAAAGACTTTATCAACGATGATCATGAACATGGTGTATCAATAGCAAGCCTGGCTGTTCAAATTTTCACGGTGCCAACTTTAGCTCACAGTCTTATTGCCGAAGATGACGCATTTAATATCCTAATTTCAACGTTTTTACATGAATGTACTAAGCACCGTAATACTGAGGGTAAACTTGCTTTTGAACGAAATCATGCAACAATCAACTCTTTCAAGCGAGTTCAGTTTATACTCTCAGATCTTAAATATCTTCTTTACATTAAACCTAAAGTATGGACAGATGAGCTAAGGAAAAGTTTTCTACACGGATTTCGTCGACTCATTGAGCTTTTGGGTTGGATGCAAGGAATGGATAGTGTTATACGACAAATAGGAGCTCATGTTGAATTTGAGGCTGAATGGGAAACTGGCATTAATCTTCAACTCAAACTTGCTCCCATTTTATCATTAATCATTGAATGGTGTGGTTCTGATCTAAGTGTACTGGTCAAATCTCTCCGTATTTCTGTTCAATACTTAAGTGATCACATGAGTTTCATTAATTATGATGAATGGTCTTTATGCTCATATCGTATTAAGTGTATTCAATATGATGTTTCGACTAATCCTGTTACAATACATATACCATTATCCCGACTAGTCGCAGGTTTATTGCTTCATGTTACAATGACAGATCTAAATCCTAAAGATTTGATTAGACCTGCTGCTCGAGTTCTCATGGAACTACCTCTTCGCACTTTAGTTTTAATAGCTCAATTTAGAGCTGGTATGTGGCGAAGAAATGGTTTCTCTTTGGTGAATCAAGTTTATTTTTATCACAATACTCGTTTAAGAGATGAAATGTACGACCGTGATATCATGATGTTACAATTTGCTGCTGCTTCAATGGATCCAAATGAATTTTTAGTTCTGGTTCTCCATAAGTTTGGCCTAATTTTCTGGGCCCAAGACTCATTTGAAACCAAAAGTCGTAAACCTGAAGAAGATTTTATGAGACAAACTGTAACTATGGTGGAAGAGTTTCTCAATTTATTATTAATCATTGTTAGTGAACGATTCACCCCAGGTATCGGTAAAGTTACTTTTCAAGAACGCATGAGAAGAGAAATAATTCATTGGTTGTGCATGGAACCGATGACCCACAGTGATCTTTTGAAATGCTTACCCCGTGAACTTTATGATGAGGTTGAAATTGAGAAGTTAATATTGGATGTTGCCAGTTTCAAACGACCCTCACCAAACCAAGCTGGTGGCAAATATGAACTTAAAGAAGAATGTTATTCTTATTTCAACCCCTTCTTTTATCATTACTCACGTCAAGAACAAAGTACCGCTGAAGAGGTTCAGCTTAAGCGTAAACGCACCAATCGTGAAAAGCTTATTTGCTGTCCTCCACCGGTTCCTCCGGATTTTGCCCCATTCTATACTCCAATTTTGAAGATCCTTCAAAGTGATATATTTCTTCATGTCATTAATTCAGTTTTGGTTCGGGCTACATCATCATACTCACTTTCATTCTCAGAGACTCAATTCGAGAAAACTTTACACTTAATCGGTGTAGCTTTACATGAAGAGAGCAAATCATTGGAACAAGCATCTCAAAATGATATGGAAATTCAAATCAGATTTACTGAACTTGCCGTTTCCAAAGGCATTTTATCGGGATTGCAAGCTTGTTTAGAAGTTTCTCGAATTGATTCACACCGAGATCTACTTTTGTGGACTCTTAAAAAATTTTCTGATGTTGCCAAATTACGAGGAACAGAACTACCTCAAACTTCAACTATGATGTCAGCTGTTTCAGAGATGGAAGATGAAAAGCCTCGATCTAAAGAATCATCTAAAGCAAAGATTGCTGCTCAAAGAAGAGCCAGAATCATGGCACAAATGAAAGATATGCAAAAAAATTTTATCAAAGGTCATGCTGAATATTTTAAAGATAAAGATCCATGTTCCACATCTGGTGGATCTCTTATGGATCTGTCAAATACTGAAGATGAATCTAGAGAACTACCAAGACAACCCTGTGCAGTTGGAATGAACCAACGAGGAAAAGAGATTCCAGAAGAAAGTCATATCTGTATCTTGTGTCGGGAGGAACAAGCTATCGAAGTCTCTGGCCGCTGCATGGTTTTGGCTGCTTTTGTTCAAGGATCCACTGTTTTATCAAAGAATCGTGAACGTGATGTCAATGAAGAAAACTTTCTGCCTTTTATGCCCGCTGATCTCTACTTTGGCTGTCACGTTTCAACATGTGGTCATGTAATGCACAGCGATTGCTGGCAAAAGTTTTTCGATGCAGTTCTTAGCAAAGAAAGAAGAAGACCTTTGCGTTATGGTCGGCATGTCAGCTTTGATGTTGATAAAAGTGAATTTCTTTGTCCTCTTTGTGAATGCCTCAGTAATGCTGTGATACCTTTGATACCACCTTCTATCTATCGTGACTCTGATTCGGAATCTTATGTCCGAGATATCACCCTTTCCGATTGGATTACTAGTTTACTAGGTCTAATTGAAAAAATATCACTCACCAAAATTGGCTCTGGTTTGTTTATCATTTTTCATTAATTTAATACATTTTTTGACCTTAACTAATTGTGATTTTTATTTTCAGGTCAACCAGATGGTTGTCGTATTTCGACACTAGCTGAACTTAGTACTCGTCCTAGTGAAGGGGCTTACGCTGCATCTTTAACCACTGCTTTTATAGAAATCTCGAAAAAACTTTCTGACGATATCAAATCAATGATGAGACTTTTAAACCAATCAATTTATAATGTAAATTAATTAATAAGTTTCTGTATTTTTCAATACTAATTTATGTTTACCTTTTCATCTTTTCTTCAGATATTTCGTCATCGTTCCGATTTTATTCAAGAAGACATGATACCAAACCATGCTTATTGGGCAGCAGCCTTTACAATTCACTCGATTGAACGAGTTCTACGTGACGAGAAGAAATCTATTTTCGGTGATTTATCCTCTAGAAGATATAATTGTCTTCAAGCTCTAGTCAGATATGTTGGAGTAATTACCGTAGAAGATGATTCAGGTTGTATAGGAATACATTGTGCTCGTCTTTTAAGATATCTTCTTGTTTACGAAGATTATATCCTCAATCCAAGTTGTTTAGACGTTGATGCTTTTGGCCTATTGTTAACCCTAATATTAACCAGCCCGTCTCTTCATTTACCTGAAGACGAAGTTTATACAACCCCTTCTGTACCTAACGGAAGTGTATCAGATCAGCATTTCATCAACCTTATGACTGTCTTCCACTGTGTACAAGTAAGTATTGCTTATTTTTTATTATTTATAGTTTAATGTGAAATTATAAAATTGTCTCTCTTTTCTTTTTTAGATTATTCTCACAGACAAAGATTTCATTGAAGAATGTAGTAGTAGTAGTAGCAGTAGTAGTAGTAGTTTTAGTGACCCAATGGAAATTGATGATCCCAAAGATTCTGAAAGTGAGACAGAACTTAAATTTGTTCATGAGTTTTACACCAGCATTTTAGTAGCTGCTGGAGTAGATCTTGAAAAAGGTGAAAAAATCAAGGAATATAATAAAGGTCGGGCAGAACGGATAATCAAAATGTTAAGAGCCCAGTTGCTTCCATTTTTAAGATGCACCGCAGTCTTTTTTCACTTTTTAACCGGAGTCGTTCCTCCAGCTAGATTAAAAGAAGGTGGCAGCCAATCATTACCCAGTTCTGATGTTGAATACACGTTACTTTGTGAATATTTGGGCATGTCGCCTAAATTTTCATTATCCTTTGGTTGCCAGTCTTTACGTCAACTTTCCCGTATTTGGTCTCAACATCCAAGAATTCGACTTTTACTCAGTGAAAAACCCGAGAACCTACTTTTGCCAGCAAATCTCCCGCTTAAACTCATTAAGCAGCCTCATTCTGTTAATCAATTGTCAAGTTTACCTAAAGACTACAGTGAATTAATAAACAGTGTCTCCCAATTTATCTGTCCCAACTCGGAAAGTGATGAAGCTCGTACGCCAACAATGTGCCTTGTTTGTGGCACTATACTCTGCTCTCAAAGCTACTGCTGTCAAACCGAAGTTGACGGGACAATGGTTGGAGCTTGTACCTTTCATGCTCTTGATTGTGGTGCAGGTATTGGAATATTTCTTCGGATTCGTGATTGTAAGATACTCCTCCTTGCAGGACGAGCTAAAGGTAAACCATCATGTACTTATCCTTTCTATTTCTATTGTCTATGAGATTTATTTGATATTACTATACTTGATTTTATATTTTATCAATTTTCTTTACTAAATTATTACATTTTTTTATTTTTTCAGGTACTTACATGTCTGCCCCTTACATAGATGCGTATGGAGAAACAGATCAAGGTTTATTCAGGGGCAATCCTCTATCTTTGTGCGAGTCTTCCTACAAGCAGCTACACAGATTATGGTTAAGACATGGTATTCCAGAAGAAATAGCTCATTCCCTGGAATTGCATAGTAACATGGCAACCATCAATTGGATTCTGCTCTGAGTTAAAAGTCCACAAATGATCAAAATATCGATGACGACAGACTTTAATTTTCAACTTTATGAAGAAGAAATATCCAACATCCAGCGTACATCAGTCTATCTCACAAACCCTCTTCTTTTTCTTCTCTCCTATTTTTTTTATTCCTACAGAATTTGAGTCTGTAAAAGCTTATTCTGATGTGATTTCCATGGAATTAAATGTTGAATGAACCATGAATGATAATCATTCTTTGTCGAATGAAATCATAGAAAAAACAAGGCAAAATCATTCTTTTCATCCAATAAAAGGGCGAGGCAACGTCAAAATTTTATATCTCATCATCATTACAGTAGAAGTTGAAATTTAAATTATCTTTCAGCCAATCCCTATTAACTCCACAAATAAATGCACCTAATTTTATTCTAATACTCAATATTTATACAGAAAAAAATAATATTGAAAGCAAACCTAAAACTGATTAAACCATTTCTAGTTTCCAACTGATTAATAAAATCGGTCACACAATGAACACAAACAAACCATTAAATCGAGGCAATACTTTTGTTAATTTCAGCTTAAATCTGCTCAAATTGAATGAAATAACTTAATATTCTAACAGTGTTAATCTTATTATCACAAGTCAAAATTGATTAATTAAATCTCAAAAAATCATTGAACAATTGATTTTATTTTCAACTTAAATATGCTTGAAATGTTTAATCAACAAACTTAAATATCTATTGAAGATAAACTAGGTTAATTAATGAAATTTATTACTCGCACAGAGTAGAGATGAAAAAGTCAAAGCAAAAAATTTGCATTTGAATTTGCATAATCTAAGCATGGTCATGATTAATTCAACTCTTTTCATCCATCAGCTTTTGAAATTTATTAATCGTCAAACTGGTTAAAAAAACTCGAACCATTCAACTCAGTCAATTATGAACAGTCAACTGAACAAATTATGATCAATCGTCATTATCATTGTTAAAAATTAACGAAATTAAAACTCGCGACTCACTGATTTAACACACATCAATAAATTGATCCCCATTCAACTGATTACCCAAAAGTTAGAATATTAAAACATAGAAAAAGTGAAAACAAATAAAATTCCAGTTTAACTGAACAAATAAACCTTCACATTTGAAGCCTAATCTAATAACAATAAATGACAAAAAAACTAAAAATCAAATAATTAAAATCTGTAACCAAATATAAAGCTAAATTAAATAGCAAATTGTAAATTAACCCAAAAAAATCAAACCTGAACCTGTGAAATCCAAACCCATGTAAGTCACATTGACTTGTCCAGCTGAAAAAAATCTGGTTGAAAGTCAGGCTTATGATTATTTTTCCTTTCACAATTATCGATTTGATTTGCCATTTGTTAAATTATGGTTGGATAAGAGATTTAATTGAATAATGTTTAAAAGAGGCTAAAATATTTAACTTTTTTTGCCTTCAATCTCAATAAGTTAGACTGTTAAATTGCGCTTGAGTCGATTGGAAGATTCATAGCAATTTTCTAGCAAAATTAGTGAAACCTTTTTTGTTCATCTTTTAAACTTTAATTTTGAGCCATTTTTTTTATCTCCCAACACTTTTCATACTTTCATGTTATTCAGCAACTTTTATCCTGTAAACTTGAATAATGAGACAATTTTTGTAATATAAATTATCATTATCATTATTACAATTTTTACCAATTTTAATAGTTTTAATCTATTCTTTTAACTCATCTCTTTTACCCTTTTTCTGTATGTGACTTTGTTAATGTTCATTGAAGCCTGACTATTGATTATTAAAACTACTGCTATTTGCTCCATCTAATTGGCTTAATTACAATTTTCTGTGCTAAAGATTATGTTAACTTATCAACATTAATTTCTAATTATATCATCATCATAATCATCCTCACAACCCTTAACTATACAATTATCATTATTGAATGAAACAACAAGCAAAAATTTTTCAAGAGTCAAAAGCAAGAAGCAAAAAAGACCGGAGACTTGAAGCAACTGCTAATGTAACCCAATGTAAAATGTTTAATTTAAAGCAATTTTTTTCTCCTTTTACTTTCAACTGATTATATTTTCAAATTAACACAGAGACACGAACTCGGTTCAATTGGATTTTACTCAGATAATTTTAAACTGAATCATTAATGATGAATCACATTAATGAATGAACACACAGTTGAGCCGAAATGTGAAAGGCCAACAAAAAGAAGTAAAAGAAGGATAAGAAAAGTAAAGCGAAAAGGGAAAAACATTTAATCAAGTTGAACAGAAATTGAATTGAATAGACTTTCATGGTTTCATGACGAAATCTGGAATAACTATTTTCATGGAAAAGAGGAAAAGAGAAAAAAAATTATTCGATTTACATGAGAAAATAGGTTGAGCAAGAAAATTTAAAATGTTGATGAAAAGATGAAAGTTTTTGGTTGAGAGTAAAAAAATTGACAAGAATGGTTATAGGTTAATGGATGAAAAATATGTGACTTTCTTGAATATGATGATCAAGCTGAAGATGAGGAAGAAAAGTGAGAAAAATTTTGTAAATTTTGGTTCAAGTGCTGATATGATGGAGTGGAAATGAGTTGGTGGGTTGAATGGTAACAAGAAGAGAGATGATGATGAGGCTATTAGGAAGATCCAAAGGGTTGGATGATTTTAGTGAAAATATCGGATTAAATTGAGTTGACAGGGAATAAAATCGATGAGTTTTATATTCCAATGCAAATGAGAATGAGCAATCTTTTCCTCCTTTTTTCTCCTCCTCATCTTTCTCCTCTTTCCTCATCCAATTTTATCATCTTCATCTCAATACTTAATACAAGAAAAGAGAGAGAGAGAAAGTGGGAGTGAAAAAAGGGTAAATATAAGGATAAATAAATATAAATGTTCATATAAAGCGACTTCATTTTTTGCCTTTGCTTTTAGATGAAACTCTGCTTTTTTTCTGTTCCTCCATTTCAGTTGCGACTTTCCATGAATCCATTTTAAATTCAATCGATATTTTTTTTCTCATTTCAATATATTTTCATTAAAATTTCTCTCTCAGTTATCATTTAATTATGATGATGTCAACAATCAATTGTTTTTTGCCATTTACTTTCCCTTCGCACCAAAATGCTTAAATCGCAGAGACTTTCCTTTTCACTCCCAGAGATTGAAAACCTTTCAGCTATTAGCATTTGTATTATGATAGGAATAAGGTTGACAGGAATCGTCTCTTTTTTGCGCTTCCTTTTCTTACATTCACTGTATTAGGGTTGAAACCCTTTATAGCCGTCAGGTAAACAATTTATTTTTTCATCTTCTTTTCAAATAACATTAATCTTTACAAATTTTGTCAACTTTTTTGCTTTTCCCTTCTTTTACTATTCAAATTGTGAAAAACAATGATTTGTGCCTTTTGTTTTGGCTTTTCATTCATTTTACAAGTGATAACTCAAAAGCCTCCAGTTATTGAACATCTCTTGTGATCATTTAATTTCATCTAACTGAAACCTTTCATTGTTTCAATTGAAAAAAATGAAAAGTTGAACGCAAAAATTGAAACCTCAATTTATTAATTAAAATGAAATTTCTTTAGGCGTAATTACATGATGACTAAATTAATGGTTAAATTAAAAGCATACAAATAAATTAAATGGTAATAATTTGCTTCTAAATAACGTTTAAACTGTTTGATTCATTTTAAAATAAAATTTTCTAGAAAAACAAAAATTTAATTTTGATATTTTAAACATTATGAACTTTTCCAAAGTATCAAAAATTCTCTTTCGATTCTCTTTCCAAAAATAGTAACAAAGGACAATTCGAAGCACTTTACTGATGATCACATTCTGCTCACAATTTGAATCTAGTTCAAGGAATAATTATGTTTATCGCAATTATTTGTTAGTTATTTCATGCCTTTGAGCCTCTTCCATCATTCAGATTTATATCATCAATTAATAACAAAGAGTAGACACAAAAAATAAGCTTAAATGTATATAATGAATAAAATCCCAATTGGATTCTATTATTATTTCGTATTTACTTTTTTTCTGGTCAACTTGTTATTTAAACATTTTAACCAGTTTCTGGTTAACAATTGCTTTCGACTTTTTGCTATTATTTTGGGTTTTATATCAATTCAAATTAATTTTCAGTGTTAATCAAAAGAAAATTATAATTATGATTGATCTGAATATTAAAAAATAACGTTGGTTTAGTCATTGTTATCAAAATTAAACTCAGCTGATTTCCTTTTGTTGTAAAAGTTCTTAGCAATTAACTTAATGAATATTTTTCAATTGATTGATCATTTTAATTTAAATCAAAACTCACTTTTTTAGTTTATTAATAATTTTCATTTTTCACTTTAAATTAAAAGCTAAAAGCTAAAATCAATAAGCAATCTCTGAGTTCACATTAAAGCTAACCAGAGAAGCAAAAATCGATAAAAAAAGCAGAATCTTAGCTTTCAATTTTACTCAAAGATTCATGTAATTATATAATTAAATTGCATAAAAATGAAACTCAAATGAATGATTGAATAACATCAAAAGTTAATAAATGATGGCAATAGACTGAAAAATCAACAAATTTCAAAATTGAATTTAAAGGACGAAGAGAAAAAAGAAGAAAAATGTTGAAATTTAAAATTTTGTTTTTTGCCATTTCCAATGAAAATGATCGTAAAAATGAAATTAAATCAAGTCTTTTCATTTGTTTTAATAGTTAATCTAAATGTTCTCAATGTTACAATTTTACATTAAAGTTAATTGTCTTGTATCCAGTTCAGGTTCACTCTTGTTGTTTTCAGGTTTATGCGAATTGCGTAAATGTTTAGTCAAACTTATCTTCCAACTAAACTCTTTGGAGCAAAGGTCACAGGTATATTTACGCGAATTGCCTGTGTGAACATTGTTGATGTGATCATTCATGGCCTGGTTTGAATAGTATACTTGTGGACAATAGGGACAAACATTTTTACCATTGGCCGAATGGTCAATCGAATGAGATCCCAATTTGGGTTTACGGCCTTTGGGCGATGAACCGCTAACTAAACCAATTAAACCATGATTCGTGAGTCGTATTTTACGTTTCAGTGTTAGTCCGAGGTTGGATGATGTCGATAAAATAATGTGATTACCAATTTGATGATTGGTATTCTGGTTATTTGCAGTACAGTTGGAATTACCGTTGACATGATTGGTGCCATTTAGATGGTTACCGTTACTGGTTGTAACACCGGTTGTATTTGAATTGTTGGTGTTAGAGTTGTTCGATTGAAGTATTAGGTCACTTGAGGTTCCCGAAGGCAAAATATTACGAATCTTAAAAGTTGACCTTAAAGGTTCCAGGTTGGATGAGTTAAGGTTAGATGATGATGATGATGAACCATTGACTGTTGTTTCGCGTAAGTGTCGAGGTGGTCGACCGCGACCTCGTTTAAGGGGAACCGTAACATCAGATGGATCATATTTGTAATCACAATTGGACGAATTATTGAGGGTTTTAAAGAGTGTTTCATTGTGTTGTTGTTGATGGTGGTGTTGCTGGGAATGAAGATGATGAAGTGATGAACCATTGATGCCGTTTAATGATAAATGTGTATGAGACTGTTGTTGTTGCTGCTGCTGTTTTGATAGCAAGCCAGAGGCAACTGCAAGGGTCGTTGATGCAGCAATGGCTCGAGCAGTGGCCGAAGTAAATGATGACGCTATTGATGCAGTGAATGGGATCATTGAGTAGTTGGCTGTGGCTCTCAGTTTATCACCACAATCGAGATCAAGTGAATCTCCAGAAGGACATTCATCGACTAAATTTGATCCCAAAGAGGTTGATCCTCCGGTCACTGCAGCTGCTACTGCGGCTGTAACTGCTGCTGCAGCAGCAGCATTCAAGTTGGATCCTTTGAAAGTGTTGCTTGCATGGTGAAGAGTTGAACTTGACTTGGCTAGTTGACTTGATTGAAGTCCATCAAATCGACGACTTGCATTAACCCTCATATCAATTACCTCATCTTCATCTTCATCTTCATCAACCTCTTCTTCCTCTTCTTCTTCCTCCTCCTCTCCCCCTTCAACCCTTTCCTCTTCCATTTTACCAATTTGTCTTTCCATTTCTTCTTCCATTTCCGCTTCCACTTGTAAACCTGAACCATTATTATCACCTTCCAATTGATCCATCTTTTGTTGATGATGTTGATGATGATAATAAATGTTGTCTTCACCCTCTTCATTTGACCTTGGAATATCAATTTCAAATTCTTCTGAAGACAAATAGCCAGCATTGTCAGCTTGTTGACCTTTAACTGTTTGCCCTTTGCCTTCCTCATCATTCTCAATGACTCCATCTTCCTCCTGTTCTTGTTCCTCTTCAATATCCACTTCAGCCTCTTCCTCATCATCATTCTCATCATCACCATCACCATCTTCCTCCTCCTCTTCAACAATCAATTCTTCCTTAACCTTTCTCCTTTCCTCATCATGATCATTCTCTTGCATTTCCATCTTATCCTCACCGTTAACCTCACCATTGGCTGTGTCCGTCTGTCCATTCCCATTATCCAATTGGTTTGGTTCACGTCGAAGAAGCTCTCGAAGCTGAACAAAAGGTTCGCCCGGCAAAGGAAAACCTCGCCTCGTCTCGTTTGTCGGTGAAGTTTTGTGAGTCAATAAAGGTGAAGTTGATGTTGCACAAGCCAAGGACGAGGTTGAGGTTGAGGTTGTCATTGTAGTTGCTGTTGTTGAGTTAACCGATGAACCATTAGTCTGCTCATTGGTTGAGTTCAAAATGATTGGATCAACAATCTTAATCATTTGTGGCGTTGATCGGAACAAATTGGAATACAAAAGCGATGGAACTCGGTTCAGTGTGCCGATCAAATTTCCATTTGCATGGCCATTAACAATCTCATGGGATGACGATGAAGAAGATGAAGTTGATGAGGATAAAATATCTTTATTGATCATCATCATCATCATTGAATCAGATGAGTCCAGTTTAACTTTAATCTTATTGGAAGAAGCATTGTAATTTAAATTATCATTTGATGAGGATGATGACAAAGATGCTAATGATTTTACTTTGGATACTTTTTTACTTGTAATGGGAATGAGTCCAGTTGCCGGTGTTGATGTGGATGAAGTTGATGAGGCTGAAGATGATGAAGTTGAGGGTGCAGTTGCTGTTGTCAGGAAACAGTTGATCTTCAACCATTGGCAAGACCGTTGAAGGGAAGACAATTGACTTGAAGGTATAATTATCTCACCTTGATAAATGTAATCAATGATTAACCTTAAATCATCGTACGGCACTTCACCAATGATGAGTGCACTATTTGAACATGAAGTGTTGTTGAATGATGTGAATGCAGCCTTAAAATAATCTGATGAAGCAGCCAACATGAATTTGTGTCCTTTAATAACTTTACCTTCACAAATAATTGAACAATCAAAGAGACTTTGGTCAGTAAATAGTTTACCAAAATTGGTCAACAGTTTGGACACTTGAGATTCAGTGCGACGATAACAGTAAGCCAATGTTGAGTCGCCTATCGATGACATTTTGTAAGCCAGGTTAGTCGATGAAACCAGGTTTAGCTTTACTGTCAAAGAGTCAACTAATTTACTTGATAAACAAAATCTTGAGGTTTAATCACTTCACTTTTCATCTTTTCATTTAAACTGTTTGCATAAACAATTTATACTCTTGTTGTTGTTGATGAACACTGTTAATCACTTTGACTATTACTAGGCACTGGAAAATCAATTAATTAATTGACAATTAGATTGTATTTGGTTAAAGGATGGAATCAATTTGGTGTTTGAAAAGTGAAATTGAACGAATTAAAATTTTCAACTCGATTCTGGTTTCCGAGTTGTTGTATTTACTTGTTGTTGCTTTTGTTGATGATTTTGGATGCTGATACACTATAGAAGATTGATGATAAAGATGATGATGAAGATGGAGAAGATGAAAGAGATGAAAGAGATGAAGAAGAGGATGATGGAAATGATGAAAAGAGGTCAACAGTCAACGTATCCATTGACGGAATCAATAACAATTGTAAACAACAGTAAACTTGTCAACTGTAGTTTAAGATACAAAATATTAAAATGAATGGATGGAAAACAAAGACAAAACAAATTGATTCTTAAAGGTTAGATAATAATTTGTTCAGTGTTTTATGTTAAATTGATATTGATGATGATGATGATGGTTGTCAATGAGTGAAAAGAAAGGATTAAATTGTGAAATAAATCTGTGAATATTGTGAAGTAAACTTAGTTTTGTTTTAGTGTTCAAATGAAATTAGTAAATTGAAAATGAAAATGTTGCAATGTGATGCTACAATTTTGAAAATTGAAAGGAAAGATTTTGTTTTATTCATTCTCATTTCTCATCATCATCATCATCTTCTTCTTCATCATCATCAAACCTTCATCTTTCTCTTTCATTTCAGGTTTAAGGGTCCACTGGGAGTTGCGTGAGGCGCTGATTTGCTTACAATCAGCGTTGAGTAATTAGGAGGGGCCTTCAAGAGTTGAATCAAGGCAACAAGATGAGGAAAGAAGAAGAAGAAAATGAAAGAAGATGAAGATGAAAAGAAGAAAAAAAAATTTACCCAAAATTTTTGGGACAACTCATTACAACTTAACTCTCTGCAACAAATTTTAGCCTCTCATTTTCAAGTGAAAAGACAGAGAAGGGAAGACAGAGAGAGAGAGTGAGAGAGACTTCATCATGTTCACCAGAAAAAAAGGGTTTATATTATGTATATCAGTCATAAAAGGGAGTGAAAAGGCAAAGAAAAATGAAAGGGAAAAGAGAAAGAGAAGTGAAATATTCAGGAGTGAAAAAATTATCGATTGGTTGGGAAGCTGAAATTTTTGGAATAGCAATTGAAGATAGAGAGAGAAGAGAAGAGAGAACCAATAAAAGAGAAATAAGATGAAAGAGAAAGAGTGAGATTGATTGAGCCAAATTGAGCAGGGAGTGGGTGAAACTGGGAGTGAAACTGGGGAGTTAGAAGATGATGGAAGAATAAATTCTAATTCTTTGCATTTTTCTCTTTCTCTTCTCTTCTCTTTTTATATATAAAACTGAACCTAAAATTGTCACTCATTCTTCCCTCTTTATCCTCCCCACTCATCATCCAAACACTGAGCCTTGCCTTTATTATTATTACTATCATTCCCTCCACTATTTTTGGCCTCCCTTGAAAAACGAGATAAAACCGAGAAAATTGTTTCCATGGAAACTGTTATTTCGCAAAAAAAGTTTTTTTCTTCTCTTCATGAGCTTGAAAATTTGCTTCTCTGTCTGCTTTTACTTTCGTCTTTTTGCACAATTTTATGCTCTCTTTTACCCTGCTTTGATGAATATAATTATTATTATCAACTGACATAAAACTCGGCAAATTTGCATTGAAAAAGGGAAAAACTTTCGAGAGCAAAAAAAGTATTCAAATAATGGTTAAATATTTAATCATAAAGATGAGAAAATATTTCTCATAAATTATCAAATATTATTCAAAATTTTGCACTAAAGCATCTTTTATCGTTTTATATGAGAAAAAGTTTTCCTTTTGTTTCCAAACGAAGCTGAGAAATAGTATTCACTCCCAGTTATCACTCCCAAGTTTTGATATTTTACGCCCTAATAATGATAATGACCAGATGAATTATTTTCAGAGAATTTCTTTTTCTTCTGATTAACAATTTTGTCAGATTATTTGAAATTTATTCGCAAAGGTTATCGGAGAAAATGAATAAACTCCCAGAACTTTTTCATTTCAATAATGAAAATGAAATCAAATTTAGAATCAAATTTTGAATCCAATTTTTTCTTTCTTCAATTTTGATGGGAAACAATTTGTTTTTAATAGAGGATTGTAAAGTTTCTTATAGCATTATCTTGAAAATCAAAATGTATATCAACTGAATAATGCGGTTTTGTTATTTCATTTTTAAGCTTATAAAACATTTGATAACTTGAGTTTTCATCTTCACTCTTTTATGATCTTTCAACATTCTTTATGTTGATCAAGAGTAATTTTTTTTCAATTTTTATTATTTTGTTAAAGTCAAAATTTTGCGATAAAATTTTCCAATAAAATGTTCAATGAAAAGGAATAAAAGGTTTGGAAGAGAAGCAAATTTCATGATTATAATTGAAATTACGATCAACTTGTCTGGTTGTGTTTCAACTGACAAGCAGTTTATCACGAGAGTTTGAAACATCATCAGAATTGCTTAATATCATTCAAGGAAATTCACATTTTATCGTGCATTTTGCTTTCAAAATTTCCTGTTTCATATTCAAGTTTCGAAATTTTTTTTATCCTTCAGTTTTGCAGAATTTTCATGTACACAAAACTGGGAAAATAAGAAAAAAGAATAAAAATGGAAGCAAAAAAGGGAAAAAGAAGAAAAAAGTTGTGATTATAATTCTGAAAAACTTCTGGTTCTTATATTTGTATTTTTCTCCAATTTTTCTGTTGTTGTCATCATAAATTGTATATTTGATTGTGATTATTGATTTTTGTTTCCTCTTCTTTTTCTGTTCTCAATTTTCCTGATTCACCAAAATTCAGCCAAAAAAGATGAGAAAAAAGAATGAAAAGAAAATTCAAAATCTCAATTGGAAACAAAAAATCACTTGAAATCATTTTTCTTGAGGCAAAGTTTAATAAAATGATTGTCGAGCAAGAAAAAAGTGGCAAAAATTGATTTTCAAAATTCCTGGTGAAACACGAAAACTTTTCATTATTTTGCGTTTCTTTAGTTCGTTTCAAAGACTTTAAAGGTTTCACTTTTGTTTAAATGAAGATGATGATGATCATCATCATCATCTAGACAATCATTTGCATCAGTTGAATCTCATCATGTTAGGAGTTTATTCAAATGCTTATTGTCTCAATATCTCATTGATTTTTGCTCAATAATGACAACTTTTTCATTTCATCTTTAATTTTGTTTTGTTTCATCAAATGAATCAAAATAAATGAAAGTTTTTTGTTTCTTCATGATAACATGACTTTTGCTCTTCATCATTTGAAATCATTCAATCGAACATTCAATTCCTCTTTGAAGAAAAAAAACTATTTTCTCTCTCTTTTCCATCTTCCAAATTGATTTGGATCTCGAAAAATGTTCAACATTTTTTTCGCCTTCTTCAGTTCAATATAATTTTTGGTGTAAAATTTTGCCTCATTTTTCTTCTTTTTATTTTCTTTTCTCTCTTCTTCTCTATCTTCATCTTCATCTTGTGATATTTCGACTCGGCACAATCGATATTTGGATGTTCAAACTTGCGCAAGTCACTTTCATTTCTGGACAATTCAGCAATTTCAACATTCTCTATATTAGATTTTTTCCCGACTTTTATCATTAATATTATTAATACTATTTGCAATCTCACCAATTTAAGTTATTGGAAGCCTTTTCAATCTTTACTAATTTTCTGGCTTCTTCACAATCATCATCTTCAAACATCAATGATTTTAGTTGAACCTTTCATCATTTTCAAACTCAAGAAACCTCTGAAAAAGTTTACTTCATTCTTTCACTCATATTCTGGTTATTCTGGTTAAACATTTTTTTGCTATATTATTATGACTTTAAACTGTTCAGTCATGAATTTCATTTTCAACAACTAGAATTGACTCACTCAATATGATTATTTTGCTGATTTTAGCATTTTAAAGTCTTTTTTCCCTTCACTTGCTTCTTCGCATTCTTCAAGTATTTTCATGAGCAATTTCAACTTGCTTTTGCTTGCTGTTTTCCATGAAAAATCAATATTGAGATTTTAGGTTTCGAACTTTTTTTCTTTCTTCGTGCTTCTAGTATTACAAAAATAAACTATATTTGGTTTGATCAACTTTTAGGTTTAGTCTTGTTTTGAGTTGACTTTTAAGCTTCAATTTTTAGGTTAATCATTGATTTATTTTTGTCCCCTCAATTGACCATTTTTGTTAGGCTGTTTAGATTGATGGACCAGTTGATGGGAATTGATTAGGTTGACAATGTTGTTGTTTTTATTTTGTCCAATTGCTGCTTCATCGGTTATTTCTGATAATTTTCTTTGATTATAAGATGTTCATCTTGTGATTCGTGTTGACATAATGTTCGACTTTATTGAAACTTTGACTGAAATAACTCATTGTAAACTTAATTTTTGTAGTTTGGTATTGAACTGCTATTAATTATCATGCATGTTGAAAGCAAAAACAAACAGTTAAAGCTCTGAATGCAACTTGAGATATGAATCATTAACAAAAAGATCACCGGTTAAAGTTGTTAATAATAAATATTTGAACAAAAATAGAAACCATTTGAGTTGAGTTATTGTTAATGAATCAAATAAAAACAACCTTTTGGGTTATAGTAATCACTTTGAGTGATAGGTGTTTGACTTTTGTTTTCTGACTGCTGAGCATATCATTAGTTCATGAATATTAATCCATTTTGTCTTTGACAATCATAAAATATTGGATTGATGTGAAGCGACTCATTGATAAAATTATTTAACGGGAAGCATCCAAAGATAATTTGTTTCAAGGAAAGCTCTTGAACAATGTCTTGGGTCCAAATTTGGAATATAATTTTCGTAACCTTTTTCAGCTCCGGTTCGGAAAATGGCAAGCACATTACGATTAAATTGATGGATTCTTTGTTTGGTCACTGAGTCCATAAATTTAACATATGAAGGTCTCACAGTGTCAGGTGACAGAACACCACAATAAAATATAATTGAAACACTAGCAGCATAAATAATTGGTATGATATGTACAGGATCAGGCAATAGGCCGTTTGTGTAATGCAAACAATAGACGTTTTCAATACATTTCCAGGTTACATAAGTTGAAATGGTAGAGTTTGGCGAAAGAGTCATTGTTAGACCTGCCAGTGAACCGGACAAAGCTGCATGCCAGTCAGCTGAGCCATCACAAGTAGCTCGAAGAATACAATTGACAAGACGAAAAGTTGCCACAAAAAGTCCGAGAAAACCGGCGAAACGTAAATTTTTACCATTACGAATAGCTTTCAATAAAATAGAAGGGTCTTTAATTAAACGAGAAGGATTTTTAAACGATGAGATGAGGGTTAAAATGGACCATGTTAATCCAGATGATTTAATCAAACCATGAGCAAAGTAAGTAAAACAAGATGAATAGGTTTGATGAGGACAAGATGGATGAGACTTGGACAGCAGTGACAACAGGAATGATTGATTTGATTTTAATAGTGGCTTTTTGTTGATGAGTCCATTTGATTTTGCAGACATAGCAGCCTTATCATTGGAAGCTCGAATGAGTCCACTTTTAGATTCTTCACGACCAATTAAACCTTTAATCAGAAGGCTGATGGGATCATTACCAAGACCTCGAATCCGGTAGAGATACATTAATACTGACATTGAGGTTGTAAACAGTATTATCTCTCCTTTAGGAATGGGCTTGAAAAGTTTACGTTTAATGGCCACACGGTATAGACATTCAGAGGCAATGTTGATTAAGTAAAGTGCAAGGGCTGACCTACGATGAGGTCGCTCAATAAAGATGGCTACATAAGCGGCAATGAATGAGGGTAGAAAGGCAACCAATGAATAATAAAATTTACCCGAAGCACGTCGAATAGCACAGAAAAGGCTAAACATAAGAAAACCATTGACTCCAAGGAAAGTTGACGAGTTTAATATATTACCAATGGCTTTGAGGAGAGCATCTTGAGTATATTTACGGTTTAGTATAAACTGTAATGTATTTAAAGCGGAATACATCTTTAATCCTTCTGCAAACGCTGAGCTTCCAATTTCCCATGAGGCTATTGAACAATGAGGTGTCCATGTGTGAGCAGTTTCATAGCAGTTATACTTGAAAGACCATTCAGGAAGAAATACTTTATCCCATAATTTACTCAAGATGGACATGATCCTAATGATAGATTGCACTTTTACAACAATAAAGATGTTGCTGACGGCAAAGTTGAGATATGCTAATGTTGGTAATGAATCTGTAATGAGAAATAAAGAAAAAACTCTTAAAATTTTCATTCAACTCCATTCTTATTGTTGAATCACAAAAAAGAATTTCCCAGAAATTAATTTTTGCTTTAACATTCGAGATATATCATGAACACTAATTGTACAAATCAAGCTTACAAACCATGTGATTATGCTTTTCAGTTTATGGCGCTGAGCTGACAGACTTTTTATACTTTATGCTTTAAAGCTTTGAGCTTTTTTGATTTCATGAAAGATCAATATTGACATAACCGTCGAGCTATGGGATAGCGTAAACTAATTTAATTAATCAATTGAAAATGGATTACTTTAACTTTCAGACTTGAAATAATTATTTTAATTAAAATTTAATTGATTTTCAATTTAATGTTGGCAGATTATCATTATTTGTCGAGCATAATGAGTATGAATAGTCACTGTTTTGTGTGTGAAAAGCTGTTGATTAAACATGAAAAATCAGGTTTAATACATGTATGTCCGATTTTGTTAGTCATTTTGTTCATTTCTAATGATCAGTATTATATCACCTTAATTAGACTAAACTAATAACCTTAATCAATAAAACTGGAATTGATAAACATTCAATCTGTGCCAAACAATCATAAGAGTCATCTTTAGGTTAATCAAACATCATCAAGTATTATTTAACTTTTCATTTAACTTTTCCTTTCAATGGTTTATATGATATTTTTAAAAAATAACATTGTCGACTGACTTAGTTTTGACTGATTAAAAGATTGATAGTGTTCAATGAACTCAACAAGCTGCAGTTGATCCATTGCCGCGCCATTTAATGCATTTTCAACTCTGAAGGAAACCAAGCAACCCTTGTAAACTTTTCCTTATAGTGTTGATTTTAACGATTTTTTTTCATTATTTTCGTTTTTTTACTTAAGATTAATTCATGTTGGATTTTTCCTTGATTATATAATGGCCATTGCTTTACACTTGATTTGCTTGGTATCAACTATACATGGGTAAGAAAATATATGAAATTTTTATGCAATCCTAAAATAATAGTTTTCATTTCTTCTTTTTTCACACTTAAGTAAGTAATCAATATCAGTATTGATTATGGTAACTTGGATTGTTACATACAATTTGTTTCTATGATCAGGATTTCTTCAACAATTGGACTACCATCAAAGGCTAACTTGTGAAACTTAAGTTTTATTCAAAAAAGAAACTCGTAATCCTCTGACTGCTGCGAATAGGAATAATCTTGGTTTTGGTTCAGATTTTTTCACTTTTTCCATAGGCTGATATTAATACATTCAAAATGGATAGTGATTGTTCTGATGTTTTTATGGAGCTAAAACAAGAATATTTGATTATGAATTATAATGACTTAGTTTACTATCTAAAAACTACTTGATTAGTTGAAACAAAAGACTTACCTTTATGAGAGAGAGGATGAAGACGAATAGCTTGTTTTAATCCATTGAAATCACTTTAAAGACTGAAACATTGAACAGATCAAAATACAAAGCATGAAAATTTGTGCAACTGTTAGTTTAAGATTATATCTATCACAGTAGTTGATGTTAGTCGGTTTACGGTTGGATAATGAGACTTACAGGAAAAATATTAGATTACATTAGTTAAAAACGTTTCATTTTAGAGGAAAGAACCGTTTTTTCAACTAAACTGCACTTATGCATCTCATCCTGACGCATTTGTCTCCCTCAAAACAGGTTAAGTGATCAAACAACTTTCCAACAATTAATTAACAATTACTCTTAGTCAATTGACTTAATTGTTTTTGATTTCAGTTTCAATTTGGTTAATACGAAAAATGTACAAGACCAACAAATATTTTGCAGACAAATCTGTAAGACTCTGATAAAACATTGGAATTGATTCAATCCCTAATCTGATTGTTCGAAGACAAACCAAACACGATTAACCTGCTTTACAATTCCAGTTTCGTCAACATTTTTTGGGATCGCTCTTTTTTCCTGATCATCTATCTTCCGCCCTCCAATGTTACTACAGATACACTTATTTGCCTCAAATAATCAATAGCGTAACTTTCCCGATTTAAGTTGAGATTTAATTGATTTACAGACTCACTTAGTTTTTGTATTTCATCAATTTTTCGATTATAATCAACATAAATCTTGATACACGGTAGATTAGCTTGTTTAATTTTTTAGATTTCCAATTGTACAAAAAATTGTTCGATTCCTAATGAAATTTTAATCCTGAACAAAACTTGAACAGTTTCCTTTATAAAATTCCGTCAAAAGATGGAGTCATTAGTCATTATTGAAAGTTGGAAATTTTCTTAATTTTTAATTTAATTTAAATTTATTTTAGTTTTTTGTTTGATTTTTGTGTTTTAATTTTCTTTTGAATACTCCGTGCATCTAGTGATTTCATCAAATAGTTTAATTTTTGGTGTTAAAAACAAATTGGAAAAGAAAAAACTTTTTCTTAAAACTCATTACAATCATAATCAAACTGAATGATTCAACCAATACAGAACAACTCGGACTCGGATGCAGCTAAATTTTGATCAACCTGACATAATATCACATTCATAAAGGAGATCTCATCACTTTATATTATATTATCCTTATTCCTGTAACAAGGTGAAATGAAATGAAAGTAATTCTGTAATGAAGTTTAAGATTAATTATTACTTGAATTATTATGGTTTAACAACACATTGCAATCTAATGATTAAGTTTGTTCTATTCTATTCTTTTATTCTCTCAAGTTTCATCCTTTAACTGACAACTCTCAATTGTATCACAAATCTAAACAATTCTTGAATTTTTCATCCCATGTAATATCGTTATAGGTTTGGACATTCCAGAGTTTACTCGACTCAGCAAACCTTAATCAACAATTCCAGTATCACTTTGATCATTGTTAAACTATTTCCAATGTAGTCATGATCAATAGAAACTAAACTATCAAATGAAAATCTTTTGAGAATACTATTAGTTAAGCAAAGCTGTAAAGCAAAATTGTTGATCAGCAATGAGATCATCAACAATATAAGACGATTAAGAAAAACAAGTCTATCCAAAGGTCCAGTAAATGTCCAAAAGTGTAATAAAGAAATATTAACCAGTTAAAATGCGACATCGATCAATATTTTTAATTAGTTCTTCAAATGACCAAAATTTTATAGACGTTTTTCATGCAATTTAGACACCAGTTTTCACTCTCAAATTGAATTTTTTAAACTCAAAATTATATAATTCAGAGGGAGATACTAAAAGTTAATTCTACAAATTTAATTTAATTTTTTACACCCTTTTTCAAGCTAAAATCATTAGGAAACTTTCATTTAATGACCCATAAAAATATTTTATGTTCAACTTGAACAGCTTATGGATCATGAAAAGTCTATCAATTAATTTTCTGATCTTCATTTGTAGGATAATTGAAGTTGAGAAAATTTAATTGTTCTCGTTAGCGAATCGTAATCATAAATTTGCTTGCGCAGAGTCACTCGATTAGACATATTCATGTGTTTCAATTTCATTCACTATTTCCATCATCCATAATTTTTATCAATCAATGTTATAGGAATTTGTAGGGGTTTGAAAAATAGATTTATTTTTTCTTGATTTGGTTCAAAGGCCAAATCAATTTTTGGATTCACGACATTTGATGTCTTGATTGAACATTTTCATGGCAATTTTGGCTTTTTGTACAATTCTTTCAATTAATTCAAACTCTTTATCAAAGACTCGCTGGCGGAGATGTAACAGCGGCAATTGATGGGTAAGATTTGAATTCCATGTATTGATAAGGAACATGGAATGTGTGACCTGAGTGTTCAACAATCAAGTATCCACGTTTAGCTGAGGCTCCAATCACTAAAACGACTTCTCCTTTTAACAATTGAGGCTCCGATCCAATTGGAACTTCTGTAACATTAAACATATATTAGTTTTAGAGGAAATACAAAATAAGTGATTTCAAGATATTTACCTGGATAATCCAGTTTCATGGTTCGAGTTTGAGGATATCCAAGTTTGGTATTACCAGCTACGGTGTAAGGCCTACTAGGTGGAACTGGAGGAGGCCGTTGCTGATGAAGATATTGAAAATGGAAAACAATTGAATTAAGAAAATGTAACTTTGATAAAGTAGTCAGTAAAATTAGAGAAAATAATTACCAAATCAAGACCAAAAAGTGAACAAGTATGGGCAATTATTTTGGCACCACAGGGCTCAGGTGGCGGTGTACCAGTTATTGGTTGAGGACGAGGTCGATTGAGGCCACTTAGACTAGTTGATAATAAACCGGAGGGTTTAATAGTTGATAGACCATGATGATTAATGGTTGAATGGGTTGAACCTGATTTACCCAAATATCGTTTACCATTACTCATACCACCATTGACCATTTTTATTAAACTGTTGTTGTTAACCATTATTGGCCATCTTTTACGTTGATTCCAGCCTCTCCAGGCAGCTTGAATAATAACAGCAGCATAATTGCGTTTAGCATTTCTAAGCAATTCTAATTGTTGACGAGCTCCTTCACTGAGAAATACGTGTCGCTTCCCAATTGCCCATGAATTGGTTGATGGTGTTATCGAGTCAAATTGTTCCAAAGCAGATGTAAAACTATCTAAGAGAACCTGAAATCGTGAATAAAAACGATTAATTAATAAACTGTAAATTGTAAAAATTTGATCGTAATGATTATGCTTACTTTACAATCTTCGGCACTACTTTTATCATCAACTTTTTTGAGTCTCCTTAATGGACCAATGCATCGATACCTCATGGTAAAAGCTCTAAATCTCATTCGATGAGGTAAACCACAAGCCATTAGATTTAAAGTTTCCAAGACTTGAAGAGATCTTATTTGTTTCATCACAACTTGGCGATCAAAATGACTTGGTTGCTCTTTATCATTACTCTGATGATTAAAACAAAAAAAAACATTAGAAATGATTTTCCATGCAATATATTAGGATTGAAAAAGACCGAACCTTAATACAGCGGATAAAATGAGGCTTAGCATGGACTATGGTACGTAATAAATTATCCAATCTTGTATGAAAATCTTGTGTTAAAGTGGTTGTTATATCATTTCCATGTTGTAAGTTGTTGTGACTGGTGGGTGAGATTCTGAATTTAAGTCCACATGGAGCTTGATCACGGGCAAAAAGCGCCTTTAATTCGATACCAAAGAGATGAGAGGCAAAGCCAAATGTGCATGATGATTTATGGAAAACGGAAACAATGTCATCAGGAATAGTATCACGATTAGCTTCAATGAAATCATTTGTATCATATACAACATTCCCAGCAAAATGACGCACACCAAAAAATCGGCTCAATTTTTCATCATCATTGTTATTGAGATTGTTGTAGTTATTATTATTGTTATTATTGTTATTGTTATTGTTATTGTTATTAGTGATATTTTTATTATTATTCTTAAGGTTATTGTTTGATTGATGATGATTCTGATGATGATTGTGAGTCTCATTGTTATTGTTTGATAGACTGTTGTTTTCCAAGTTTTCTTTGGCAATCTTGTCAATTACATTTGCATTCTTTAATTTGTTAATGAAAATATGAAAATATTTTGAACAACCGTAATGCTGAGCTTTAATTTTGGCCACATATGATTCAGGTGTTCCTTTAAGAAATGTTTCAACGTCAAGCATTTCCAAGAGTCCAGTTCTCTGTAAGTGATCATCAAGATGATGATTAAAAGGAAAAGCAAATGAAATTAAAAAATTAAGTAAAAAGTAAAAATGAAAGAAAAGGAATCTTCGAGACAAAACTGATCAGAATCACTTGAAAACGAGTCAAGGGAAGATGAGAAAGAAAGAGAAGGGAAAAAATGAGCAGCAAAACTAGTAATTTTGTGACCATTTTAACAAACCCGAGGCTACGTATTATTTGGGTGCGCCACAAGAAGAAGGCGAAAATGCTTTTACTCTTTCTTGTTTGCCTTTTTTCATCTCTATTATTCATCATTTTTTCTTCTTCTTTTTCCATCTCTTTTCACTAGATTCCATTCTGAGCATCTATTATAAAACAGTTTATTTATCGCTTCAAGACACTAATAACAACAACAGAAAAAGTGAAGAAGCTAAACCATTTAGGTTTGAAAGAGAAAGAAAAGCAATTTGAGAAAAGCTCATTGGTTAATGATAGATTCAATAAGAATAATAATGATAATCATCATCATCATCATAATGATTAGGACTAAATAGTTGACTGGACAAGTAATAGTTAGGACAATCTCAAGTCAAATAACTTTCTGTTTAACAAGTGCAATTACATCTAAGCATTAGCACTATAAAAAACTGTTGGGGTCACTTTTTCCGGTCCGGAAGTGTAATCAGGCAAAGCTGCAAATTTGTACATTGACTGTTGATTGATGGTCAGAAAATTTTAAATTGACGACCTTTCAATTGAACAATTATTGTTTTTAACCTTTAAACAGACCAACAATCACTAATTATCAGAGTTGTTCCAGGAAAAAGATAATGAGCTTTGACACTGAAAGTTCGTTAGAAAAAGTAACCGTAATTATGAAACCGATGATGATACCGATGGTGCCAATCATGATCATGTTAATTTACGTACCAAAGATGAGATGAAATCAATGCAAGGAACATTATCAACATAATCAACTTGAAAATCGGTTGAGACACCTTCTTCTTGGCATGATTCCATGCTTGTTTTGAATATTATTGTATTGTAATAATGTTGCATTGTCTCAGCACACAGATTAATACAAAGATGCTCCAAATGACTGGGCTGTAATTAACGAAAAAAAACAGGAAATAATCAGAAAATCGAAAAAAAACGTAAAATTAAAAATAAATATTTCCATCCAGTGATTGATAAAACAAGTTTAACCTACATGGGCATCTTCAAAACCAAACATGTCCAGGATACCAATGAAACCATCAGTCGCATGTCTAACTGCTGAATTAAGAACATTGAGTGATTTATGTGACTTAGCACCACTGGAACCAACAGTGGAAGCATGATGTGAACCAGTTTCAATTTGATTTTGAATTGACTCGTTTGAATCAGAAGACATTGTTCCACAAGTTGATCCGATTCGTTTCAAGCTATTTGCCCTTCTAACAATGGTGGCAACTGTACGACAATAAAGAGCCTTAGCAAGTCCATCTCTTGTCTTGGAAGCCTAAAAATGATCAAACAGAAAGAAAAAGAATTACATTGTATTTAAACTAATATAATAAAATGATGTAAAATATAATTCAAATATACTTACAGTAAGTCCATCACAAACTGATTTAATCAATTGACCACGGACATTTTGAGTTCGGGTGGTTAAACCCCGGTACAAAGCAACACTTGAGATTCCTAAAAGTGAAGCAACAGCTTTTATCTCATTACTGGCTTTAGAATCAAGAAAGCCAATATTTGAACTGTCCAATAAGACGGGATTGTGCCTTTGACCATCGTTGAACTTAATATTACCAAGTAAAAGGATCGCTGATAAAACTCGGACAACATCCATAAAGGGTATTCCCAAGACAGAAAGTGCAGTCTAGAGGATAAAGGAAACCAATATGCAAATAAGGGAAAGAAAGAGCAGAAAAAGATTTAACAATAGAAAAGAGAAAGAGCTCAATGTAATTGTTCACCAATTGTGTATGATTTGGAAAATTACCTTCCAGGCTTCAAATCGAATAGCATCTTCAACTTCATTTTGACTTGTATCACCTCTATTTAAGTATCGTAAATTATTTACATTATAACCTTCCAAGTTGAGTTTGGCTAGATAACGAATAAAGACGAGAAAAGTCGCGTTAAAAAGGTTAAAATCAAGAGATTTGGACAAATTTACCTCGCTCATCTTTAGTTAAACCAGCCAACATTTGATAAAAGATGTGATAATTTTTCTCATTTGGATATTGTTTTAAAACTCGAGTCTAGAAATAGTGAAAATGAATTTTAAAATATCAGCTGAACAAATGATAAAAATAATGTTACCTGATCGAGATAATAACAGTGAATTTTAGTTCGATATAAGGCTCCATCAGTAATTTGCACTTCAATAAATTGACCCTGAAATAAGGGAAGAAAAGAAGAGAATCAAATAAACTGTAATTAACGCAGAATTAATCACGAAAAACTTTGAATATCAATCAACGTATAATGACATTGCATAAACTTGACAGTTTAAGCAAAAAATAAAACAAAAATCGGTTAACTTTTCAAGTAATTGTACTTTAAAGTGAACAATTTTTCAAATTGTAATAAGCAATCAATTATACTATTGTCATGTTTATTACAACGGCCAATGGGTTTAATTTGTTTTCCACTTTTCACGATTTTAAAACCGTGTAATTCAACACTTGAAAGAGTCAAAGATCAACACATGAAAAGCACCAACAAAGGTCCTAAAAGTTCAGGTTAACCTTGACCAATGTAATATTTCAGTTCATTTTGTTTTTCAAAAATAAAAAGTTAAATGACCTTTTCGCTTGAACGAGTAAAGCTGTAAAAAATAGCCAAAATATGAATGTTAATAAACATACATAAATGTTTTTCTCGAATCGAGTCTTGAATCAACTCACAATTATTTGCTTTTAATTTCATCAGGCTTTATTTGATGAATTATTTTCATCAGCTTTTGGTGATATTTTTTCATTCAAATCTATGGATTTACCTTTACTTTTCTGTATAAAAGTATAGAAAAAGAATGCAGAATAGAAAATGAAAAACTCATCTGTTTATCATTGCTCAGTTTACCTTCAAGAATGGCAAGAATGTGAGTTAAAAGAGTCAAAAAAGATGTAAAATGAGGATAAAAGTGATTAAAAAAGGTAAAAAAGCTTTTAGGTAATTATAATCACTTGATTTGTTAGCAATATTAGCATGATTTGGATTCATTTTTACACTCTTAAAAATATTTGTTTCAGTTTAAACTTGAAAACCCAAAAATCACATTCAAAACTCTGTTAATCAGGTTAATCAATTAATCATTACATGAAAGTATTTAAGATAAAAATCAAGATTTAGGATGAAGTTTATCAAATTGTTTGATTAATCTTGATAAACATATCAATGACTAATAGTCAACAAAATTATCTAATATAAATCAATCTCATTTTAAGATTTTACTTGAATCAGAAACCTTGTTAAAGTTAAAATTTTTCATTAAATTTGATCTCAAAATTAACCTTTATTTGTGTAAGTTCATTAGGTCTAAATCTTGATTGGCAATAACAATTTAGAGCCGTTAATTTGCTCTAAACAACGTTAGATTTAGAAGCAATTATCATCAATGATTTTGATTGCAAATCATAGATTATAATGATAATGAAATGGATAGAATGGTGGGTTGAGAATGGCGTTGAAATGGTAGGATGGATCAAAAATTAAATTATTTTTTAACCTAATCAAAAGTCGGATAATCAAGGAGATGAAATTAACTTTAGATTAACAGATAATCTCTTTCTTTACTTTCTCTCAATCATATGATGCAAGTCAATAGTTTAGTTGATGATCTTGAAAAGCAAAATTTTCAACTGCCTTAGGTGATGACCAGACCCGGTAAAATAGCCAAAATTAAGGGTAAAAACAAGAGGCCAAATGATGATGAAGATGGTTACAAGGAAGATGAGGAAGAGTCAAACTAGAACGGAAGAGAAGCTTCAAATTTTATCTTCTTTAAGCTCCAATTAAATGTCTCATTTAACGGTTAAATATTAATACCAATAGGTTTAATTAAACATCAAACTGATTCGATTTTGATGCATCTTCTTTTATCGTCTCATCGTTTTCAAATGTTTCCCTATGATCAAGAATACTTTTTTTCCGGTTCATGTTCAGGTTTAACCGATTTAGATCATCAGCATCTCCATCATCATTTTTTGTGGTGTTTTTCAATAAGTTGTGGTCAAGTTCAAAGACCACTGTGAGGGATTAAAATCAATGCCATTCAACGCACGAATTGAAATCCTGAAAAAACTAAGCCCACAGGCAATGGTTATATCACTTATTTTTGCCTTCTTTTCCTTTTCTTCTTTGCTTCTCTTTTTGACGTCTTGACTATCTTGTTTCTGTATTATAATTTTCAAGCGGCAAGGTGAAGTTGAAGTTCATAATTGATAAGCAAGTCTTGAAACAGTTTGCCTGAAGAGAGAAAGAATAAAATATATTCAATTAATTTGATTGGATCAAGTTGATGTTGATGAAGATAAAAAAAGTCTGATAAAAATGTATATTAAAATCAGATTTAGAAAAATTGTTTCAGTTTTTTTGCTTCATCGACAAAAGTTGAAACCATCAAAACATTTGCCAAGTCAACTGTACAGATTGACTGAATGATGGATATGAAACTTTTTTCCTGCAACATTATTGAAACTAAATATCTGAAGAAAGAAAACTAAGGAGAAAAGGTTGAATAGCATGAATGTTTAAAGTGCAAAATGCACTTTTTGAACATTTTCTTCAATCGAAGATGAAAAGATGAGTTAAAATGCAAAGTGTAGATCAACTTAGCAGGATATTAATGTACTGATTGGTGAATTTAAAGGGTCAAGACTGTGTATTTTGATGATGATGCGTGTTGAGACTGGGATTGATGATGATTGAATAATGCATTTCAATAACTTTAAAGATGATAAATGATGAAAAGGGAGATAAAAGGTAACACTAGAAAATATGGTGAAAGATAAGTGCGAAGAAGCAAGACCAACTGTAGAAGATTCCTGCTGCTGCAACCTGAGGCTTTATAAGCTTTGATATGGTGCTACTGACTGTTGATTTGTAATCATTTATGATGCAAAATTTGTAGATGTAAATTTTCATGTTTGGTCAAAAAGGACAACAGGAAAGGTCCAGTGAAAGTTTAGTACAAGATTAAGGGAGTCGAGATGAGGTGACGATAATGGTGTTGGTTATGATGATGGTTATGAGTAGAGACACTACAGAGACTGAGAAAAAGTGAGAAAAATGAACCAAAAAAAGTGAAAAGCTGAAATTCATAGAGTCTAAAGTGAGAAAAAAAGCTGAGACTTTACTTTTCTTTTAGGTTTTATCAAAATTACTGGTTTTACAGCATAAAAAAGAAACCAAAAATAAGGCAAACCAAGAATCAGAGTGGTTAATAATACAAAACAACAACAGCAACCATAAATATTATAATACATACAGATATCTACATTGGTAAACACAGAGAAAACCGACATTTGGAGGAAGGTTAGAAAAGTAAACCCAAAATACGAAAAGAAGCTAAGATTGACAGAGAAATGGTTCATCAGGTAGCCAAGGTAGGTGAGAGAGTAAGAGAAAAAAGAAGAGAGAGAGAATGTTTATGGTGCCTTAGGGGCAAGAGGTAAGACTTAAGACTCTGCATCTTTGCCGGACTCTGGTAGATTTGTTTGCAAAAATAGTGTTTACAAGTTATGCCTTCTTATAAGAATTTGGAAGAAGAGGATGATGATGATGATGATGATGTAGCTTTTTCTTGTGACTTAACCTGGAAGAAAACAAGAAAAGCAAGACTGCATTAGTATTGAATAGTCATTGATTGGTTTCTTTAAACCGGTTGAACAAAACTTGACACTCTTTTTCTCAGCTTATTTTTCTATCTTTCAATACACACACTTATTACACACAATTCAGTCAGTTTTTATAATTTTCAGTTATCATTATTATCATTACTTAAGATGTTTGTCTTATTATTGATTGATTCAGTTGATGATAAAGTTAAGCGAAGTTATTTCTGCTGCTTCATAATAACTCTGGTTAACTTTTCTTCATCTTTGAGTTTCAAGGTGAAAAATTTTAAAGTTTAGTTTACTGTAATATGATCGAATTGAATGTGTTGGTGAAAATGAAGAGGAGAAAAAGAAAAGAGAATTAACTATTTTAAAAATGAAGAGTTAAAGAGAAAAGCATCAAATGAAAATTAGTATTGAGCAGTAATTTCATCTTTGCTTTTGACCTAGTCGTCAATGGGAAAAACAAAGCCACGTAAAAGTGCATAATGTTTGGAATTGAAAAATAATAAAAATAATTCTCATGAGAGAAACATCTAGGTGAGGGTAATGTTGATTTTATCATCTGATAACAGGTAACTTGAGATAAGTTTTGTTGACTGTTAATACAGATTTGTTGAGCTAACATTTGAAATTCTATGAATAAAGGTTAACAATGTCAGTCAAGGAACACAACAATTGAAGTGAGAAGGTACAGCAATAGGCAATAATTTGCAGTGTAATAAAACATCAACAAGTTTGTTTTTAGCCTCAATCAAATGTAATTTAAAGTAAAACTAAACAAGAACGCAAAGTTAAACACATAAACAAGTGTTTCGATGGTAACCAAAGTGCAATCTTAAACCGACTTATATGTAAAATATATACGAGTTTGAATAAATAACATGGTCAAGTAGACAGAACTAGATGATGAAAGAAGGGGAATGAGAAGAGGATGAGAAAAAGGGAGAACAAAGATGAAAAGAAAGAGAGCTGAAAATTAAAACATTAATTGCTATTGAAAGATACCTCATACTGAGTCTAATTGAAGAGAGAAAGAGAGAGAGAGAATGATGATGATGATGAGAACTCACTGTCAAAATAATTTGAACAAGTTTCAAGCTAGTTTACTTTGCAGTTTTGTATTGCCTTTGAACTTGCTGTTGATAAATAGTAAAACTGATTTAACATCCATTCAGCTTTTAGTTTTGCTGCTTTGATCAATATGCCGTTTATTGGAGATATTGGACTGGAATTCAGAGCATTTTCTGGTTTACTTTTGTCCAGTTTTTACCACATCATCAGTTTCATCATCTCTTGAGATTACACCTTTTCTTTCCTGGTTGATGGAAGAGGTGAAATCTCACCGGGACATCAATAGTGTCACATAAATCACTTTTTCAGATTAAGGTAGATTGGCCATAACATGAAGAGAGGGAGCAAAAAGATCTAATGATATATCCACAAGACCACACACAGGAATGATAAATTTAAATAGCTTAGATGGATATTGATATAAATAAAAACATATATTGATACAGATTACAAGCACGTAATGGTTCAAGTTAATGTTTTACGTATTTCAGAGAGGGTAAGCGAAACACGATGAGAAGGTTATGACGAGAAGGCAAAGCTTGCTCTGTTGATATGTGAAGTTTTGATAGTCCGTTCTTGGATTTCCTTGACATGTAATTTAAAAGTGTTTTGATTAAACTAGATGAGCTAAATTAATGATGATTATACGTTGATGGATAAATCAATTGAATATTAGTTGTTGATGGAGAAGAGTTAAGTTTATAAAAAATGGCCAAGTAAATGACTTACGATTCGACTAGATTCTGAATTTGTAACAGTCTTGGCTGATCCTAGAGATTTAAGGACAGTAAAGGCTGCCGATAGATGTTTGAATGAATCAGTTTCTGGTCCTCCTCCAGCAGCATCAAAAAGGTGACGTAAAAGAAGCATGCAGCAATAAGTTTTTCCACTTCCACTTTCACCACTTTAAAGAGAAATGGAATAAATTAGAAAGAGTTAACAAACGAAATGATTAAGAAGAAATATCAAATGATGATTATTAATTAGGAACTGTTGATTAGAGTGTAGGTCTAATTAACTGGGAAAAAAGATGGATGATGAATCCTATGAAGCAAATGTTGTGGGCAAGGATAAGATTATTACATTTATGTAATATTAGCGGAAAGATGATTACTTATTTTTGTTAATTTTTCCTCTCTTCTTGTTGTTCACATTATTATTATTACCTGAGTATAATTGCTTGAGGATAACCAGTCTCACTTTGTTGTCTAACTGCATCTTGAGCAATTCGCAATAATTGGGGATATTTTGGAGCATCATGGTGGCAACTTGCTAAGGTAACTGGATTACCTTTGCGTTCATAACCATTCATAGCTAACACCAATAATCCAATGTTTGTCTGTAATAGAGGAAAAATTAGTACTGTGATTCTTTATCTAGATTGGGTGTAAATTAAATTTAAAATCATCAATTCTATTTCGCTTTTGTCAAAGTAGGGTTTGAAATATTAGGAGTAACGTGTTTTGAGAGATTGAAGGGAAAATACTAAGTAGTATATATCAACATGGTATGGGGTAATATTTGAATAATAAGATGTTGAGATTAAACATCATGCATCTCACGGTGTAATCGTCAATGCACAACATATAACCATTTATTTGGCATTTAAATGTCAATCATTTTGGTTAAATGATACAAAGAAGACAGTGAAAAGGGGAAATTGAAGAGAATAGATGTTAGAACAAACATGGAAGAGAATATCAAAAGTTTGATGATTATTTCTTGCATCGTTTGGTTTTCTCTTCACTGAATTATTGACCTTAACAAGGTTGCTATTGGCCAATGATAGAGGATAGCAAAGTATATGAAATGATTAACTTAATTAACATACTAAACACTCATGAATATGAAATCTTGCATCCAAAGCTCGGACAATTGAATCTTCTGTAAGTGGACCTTGAAGATGAATAAGATCGTAAACCTCACTTGAACTTGATTCACTCGGTTTTTCATCTCCAGTTGTAGGGTTTGTAAATCTTCCCATTTCTAGAAATGATAAGAGAAAAAAACGAAAAAATTAGAAATCAATCAATATTCAAATGAAATGGAAAATTAAATTTACCTTTAACTTTGCGTCCTTTCATTTTCTTTTCTGTTTCCCAATATTTTTGAAGCTCAGTAAAATATTTGTCAATAATGAAAACTTTTGAAAGTCCTGGAGCAGTTGCCATGTTTAATTATTATCGGATTTTTTGGCAATCACTTGATCACTTATACACACTTTATAAACCACAAGAGCGATGAAAATTAAACAAAAATTTATAACATAAATACTGGGTTAAGGTAAAAATTTAAACGAAACAAAAAGAAAGCAAGCTGAAGAAATAAAGTGTAGAGTGCTTAAAAACACTGTGTATGCAATAAATAAGAAAATAACAACAAAAAATAGAGAGGGAAAGTGAGAGTCAATTCACTTGATAATTTCAAGATAATCCTCGATCAAGGTCTGATGAGAATGATGACTTTTCATTGGCACTGAAATCAGCATCACAATAAAATGATTCAATCTCCAAAACATGGTGGAAACATTTTTAACACAACACAAGATGATAAGATATGTTGATTAAAACAAATTAACCAAGCCCAAAAGTGTACTAAGTTTGAAACAGCAAAATATTGTGAAAAAATGGCAAATTATGATCATAACCAAACAATAGGTGATTAATCCAAGAAAAGAGGTAAACAACTATCTTTATCTTTTAAAAAAAGGAAAGCTTGATCAACTTGAAGACGAAATTTTGTTACAATGTACAAAATAAACACACAAGATGAGAGAACTCATGTTACCATGAAGATGAATGGTGAAAAAGTAAACTGGTAAAACAAAATTAAGGTGCAAAAAACATATGGTCAGGTGAAATTGATGTAAAGTGTTTAGAGATGTGAAGAAAAGATTAACAAGTTGATGGTTACCTATTTAAGGTAAAGGGTTAGACAAGGTTATCTATCAACGAATGAGTAAAAATAAACAGTAAACATAAATAAAGGAAGAAAAGCATACAAGAAAAGACTGTTCGTTAAATTCATCTCTTCTTTTCTGCCTTTGTTGCTTATAACAAGCTAAACAAACTTCTGACAAATTTTCAACTTCTCAAGTCCCAAACGAGAATCACAGCAACAACAACGGCCTCCATTGATCCTGATTGACCAGTTTAAAGGAGAATTGTGTTTTTTTCTAAACTAAATAACACACTTTAACACAGTTTGGTTACAAGAATGATAAAATTGGATAAAAAGTTGATCATGTTTTGAAAAGATCAATTAATGATGAAAGTTATCACAATTGCACTAAATGATGAAATAGCTTTACAATAATTTACAACTTTTACATGTAAAACGAAACTTTTTCAATTAAGTGAACAATATATTACGATTTTGTTGAACAGTTTTACAAGCTTCAGTTGTCAAATTGATTTGAAAGAACCATTATTCATCAATTGAAGTTAAACTTCGATAATTTAAAAAAAAATTGATCAACAAATTGAATGATACCTTTTGCTTGTAAGTTGTAACAATTTAAATTGGACGAATTGAGAAAATCAATAACGCGTCATCTATTAGCGAATTAGAAAAGTATTTTTGGGTTGCGCGGTACATTCAATTCATGTTAAGAGACAAGTTAATCAGTAGTTAGTAAAAGTCCTTTTCACCGACAAGATTGATTTTCAAGGACAGTCCGTTTCTGGAACAAACGAAGTTGTCCACACCTAAACCTTAGTTCAGAATACCTTTATACGGTGTGCCTTTTATCAATGAAAAAATGAAAAGTTTTTTGAATTGATTAATTTAATGAATTTAATGAAAAATGAATGAAAAATAAATATCAAAAAATTAACAAAAATTTAAAGCCAGCTACAAACTCAACGGATAATTTGAATTCATAGATTATAGATAGATAGATCATAAATCATAGACTTAAAAACCATGACTTTTATCATGAAATCGATCAAGAAATTGTGAGTTCTGTTGAAAAATGAATAAATAACATTCCTGCTTCCAGAAGATTGACTCAACAAAAAGCAAGACAATTATTAGTCCTTTAAGGACTAAATGGTTTCAAAGTAAGTGACTCGTGGTTCAAGTTAATGAAAAAATGATTGAAATTAAATTATGAAAAAAGCCAAAGGTGAATCTGAATCTGTTGGCATCCATACAGTTAATAAATGGATAAACTCAGAGTTACTGTCAATCATTACTGAATTTCCAGATTATGAAATTTGGAATTGAGATGAGACTGGTCTTCAGTATAAAATTATTCGTCAATGGTCTTCAATTTCAAGATTATAAATTTTATTTGCTGTATGCTCAAATGGAGAGAAAAAATGCCTAATATTATTGGACCAAGTGCTCGGTTTCATTCATTTGGTTAAATTTTACATCATATCGAACAACTAGGAATAGATTATTATCACAATAAGAAGAGTTGGATGACAACAAAATTTTCATCGATTCATCATCATTAAAGTGTGATGATGAGATGTATGGAACTGGAATAAGGGTTTGCTTTTTTTGTGACAATGTTGGTACTCACAAAGAGGAAAATTTAAATTTAATTAATATCAAATTTATTAAATTACCTAAAAGACTATTCAGTCTTAGAGCCATTTGATGTTAGGATCATTTTCAATTTATAACAATATTATCGTAATTTATATGAATTTTTGATTGATTCATTGAACTCGGATGAAAATAACGAAAATTTCCTTAATTCAATCACTTTACGTCAAGCAATTCAATGGATTGTTTATGCTTGGAATCAAGTAAACCTTGAAACTGTAATAAATTGTTTCAATAAATGTCTTTAGAAAGATAGATTCAGAACTTAACCCATGGAAATTAAATAATTTTGGTTTTTTTCATATTTATCATATTTTTCTTAATTTGAAAATTGATTTCTGTATTTATTTCTGTAACTTGACCCTGGCCATTTTTTGTTAACTTAAGTCTGACTATCAGTGTACAACAGTTTGGTTAAACTTTATGGAAATTCAAAAAGGTTAATCATTTTTGCCAGATTGAATGGTAAAAAGAGTTATAAAGAAAATAGAACTAACTTGAGGTATAAATGCAAATTGATTTGAAAGAACTAATATTTAATTCACCAATTTAAGTTAAACTTCGATTAATAAATTGATCAAATCTTATGCTTGTAAGACTGCCATCTATTAGTTAATTAGAAAAGTATTTTGGGTTGCGCGGTACATTCAAATCATGGCAAGAGACAAGTTAATCATATTTTATTATTTTTATCGATATTTAAAGTCTCATCCTTATAAAATTTGTTATTATATCTTAACCTTCTCCAGAAAATTGACTAACATTGATGGTGCTGTGATGTTCTGCATAAAAATACATTTGTTTGAATCCTAATAATCAAATGCGTGCACCAACTTCAACTGGATTGAAAAACAAGTCAACCATTCAAAATTGTCATCAACATTTTTCCGCTTTCCTTTTTTTGGTTTCTTTTGATTCTTTCATTCTCTTTCCTCTCTTTATCTAGGTAAGACAACAGGTCAACGTTGACTTTAACGTTAACAACAAACCGTTATCCCTCAGCGGTTCCAACAGATCAGTTTAAATTGTTATCATTTCCTCTGCAATATTTATGCCTTACCCAAACTCACCGGATGTCTATATTATTAACTAAAGGTTTTACCTCTAAGAGGAAAATATGTTTTTTGATTGTCTCTAGATTTACATTAAATGTGTTTGTGGTCTCACAATTAGTCCAATGATTTTCCTCTCACTTAAATAATAGTTAACTTCACAACATTTGGCTTCTTATTCTTACTATGGTGACTTTTGCTTTATCTGTTTGCTTTTAAAAGTTTTAGATATAAGTTTTCCTTGGTGATTGTAAGTTAAAACTGACTATCTAATTGAGATTGGTCATCGGAAGAGGAAAAAAAACTGGTCAAAAGTTTGAATATTTATCTTTAATACGCCTTTTCTCGTTTCGGATCCAAATCTTTAAATTCCTTGGATACAGATACCTTATGATTCAGCTTGGTTAAACTGAGCTTGTTTGGAACAAGTTGTTTCTCTTTTTTGCTTCACATTTTGACTTGTGTTGTGTCAATATCAATCACTTTTAATCATCAATCTATTCGTATCACTCTACACTCTTTTATCAATTATTTACTCCCTTGATCAACTGTTCATCATCTACATAGATACGCCAAATTAGTTAAGAAACAATTCTAATATGATGTGACCAACGAGGATTACCCCTTTACTGTTATTGTTATTTTGGTTTTTTTTTCTTTTTTATCAATCTGTTTGTCATTTTTTTGATCTACCATTGTTAAAACATATCTTCCTCTTCCATAAACTAACATTGAACTGGTGTAAACATCAAATAACCATCATTCAGTTCGTCTAGTTTTTGTGATTTTATTATTTTGTCTTCAATATGGCCTGCAGAGTAAGGTTGGTATTTGTCACTGATTCAAATTTTTGTTACCCAATTTAAAAATATGACAATTAATTGACCTTAATGTATTTTATTTTCCTTTCTCTTTTGTCTTTCACTTTTTCACTCTTTCCTCCTATCTTTCTCTTTATTTTACTCTAAAATCAACCAAACCTGTAACCAAACCAAAGGAGTTCGCCAAATCATGTTTTCGATGTCTTCATGGAAATCAGCAGGCCTGCCAATAGTCCAGATAGCAAACCATATATACTTCAACAATATCCACATAATTTTAAAGATGAAGAGATTACCAAATCAGTGCCTCAATTCTGCTACCCTTGTAGAATAGAATCTCCAAATGTTCTACATTTTTCCTTTGTATTAACTTCAATTGACAGTAAATGGAGTTTCGGTTTCATACGACATCCACCACAACCGGGCGATACTTGTCTGGTTTTACTCTCCTCGTTACCTTGGCATGACACATTTTATAAATTACTTAATTATATTGCCTCACTGATTGCTAAAGACGATGTAAGTCATTCAGGTTGAAACAATTGTTAACAATTAACAAATTTCAGTGAACACTATTTTAATCCATATTTTATTTCCAGACGGCTCACCTGAATCGTTTCTTGGAAGCTCTCTATTTAACTCCAGTTCCTCAACCAGGATTGTTTCTTCAAGTTATCTACGCTGTCAACAATAGAGAACATGATTTCACTGTCCAGTGTCCTGATCATCACAAAATCCCTAGTATTCCAGAAGATGTAAGATGATAATCTTAAACATATATACATGTAGACATATTCTCTTGGTCGTTTATAATTCTGAACATCTTGATTTCTGATTTTCTTCCTTTTTTTCCTACTCCAGAGGAATTTGTCTGAATATTTCAACGCTGTTGATAGTAACAACATGATTACCATATTTGCCAGTATGTTGAATGAAAGAAGGATTATAATCACCTCCAAAAAATTAAGTCGTTTATCTGCATGTGTACAAGCTGCCAATGCGTTAATCTACCCAATGTATTGGCAACACATATTTATTCCTGTGCTTCCATCTCATTTACTGGATTATCTCAGTGCACCAATGCCATTTTTAATCGGTGTACCATCATCAATTTTAGCTGTAATTGATTTATTCGTCAATTTAGTCCCTATAAATACACACATTTACAGAACAGCTGTGAAGTAATTTGTTGAGTCAATTCTAATCTCTTATTTCGCATGAAAATAATCGTAATTTTAATATTTTCATGTATTCTCTAATTGCCTCAACAATCTACTTGTGTGTTAATATCTAATTTGCTAGTCTAATATCTGTTGTCTTTTGTCTTTTTAGACTACTAAACACTCGGAATTTGGTGAGACTGTCATCCTTGATGCGGATGAGAACAAGATTACCACCCCTTTTGATGATGTCGGCATGTTACCCAATGAAATAGTAAGTTATCTTTTTATTGATAACAGAACCAGAATGCAGAATCATCAAAAATCAATTCACAATATATCGATGTGAAACACGATAAACTTGAAAAGAGTTTTGGGAAAGACTATAAAGGAGTTGATTGAAAATAAATAAAGACTAATGAAAAAAAGATACGAAGGAGTTTGCAGGTTATCAGAATGCTAAAAAACGTACAACTTTACTCATTCAAAAGTAATTTCAATTGACCAAGCATGGAAATGACCAAGTTTCCATATTAAAGAAAGTTCTCCTTAACTCAATTCTAATAAGAGAGTTTATTGAAAAATTTTCCCTTCTAAATTGGAGCGAAAATTTTCTTTCCATCAGCTTTATTTACCTTTCATCACCATCATCTTCACTCCTGCTCATCATCATCATTACAGAAACCACCTTTGCAACAAGTTTGCGTGATTGTTTTCAGTTGGTTCTCAAAAAACATATCTGTAACAAATTTATTAACATGGTTGAAGTGGGTGATCAACACAAGATAGGGTGAATGATTCCATCTTAAATGCCTGTCATCAAGATTCATGAATCGGTCTTTCAAAACATATAAATATAATTACCATTTCAGGAACCGGAAAGTAACTTGCGAAGGCGTTAAGTGTCTAACAATTGCATCCACTTGTGGATCCACTTAAATTACAATCAAACCCATTAGCAACTGTCGATTTGTTCAGATATTCAACTCACTTCGACTCTCTACCTTTAAAATATCATCCAAACGCAATTGTAGTCCCAAAATTAATCTTATAAAACTTGGTAATTGCCTTTTTCGCAGCTTCCCATACCATTCATGATCTAAAATTCTTGTAAAATAGTAACTGTTGCATGATAATATATCAAGCATGTCTCATTCAGTGTGAATCTTTTCCTATCACCTTTGTCACTACACCGTTCGGCAAGAAACTGAAAAATGCAATCTTTACATTTCAAATACTAATACTCTTTATTGAAATCAAGTAAACTCTGACCATTCGTTCATTTCTGGGCCACTATTTTACCTGGAACATCAGTCATGAATAAGTTGATTATTTTTGTCAACTTCTCTTGTTTTCCTTTTTTATCGTAGTTCATTGTCTCAATTTGCAGTAAACTTTTCCTCTTCTCCATCCTTAATGATATTTAAAGGAATATTGTGAATCAGCAAATAGCATTAACCTTTTCATCCCATTGTTTCACAATTTCAAGTTTCCTCCTTCTTGCCTTACTTTAATTCGCTGTGTTTCAAATTTACCATTCCTAATAATTATTTTCATCTTTTTCTTCTTCCACCGTCATCCTTTCATTTCCGCTTACAGTCTCATTTGTTGATTGTCATTGAGTTACAACCGATGTCCATAAGATGTTTTTGTATTACCTTTTTTCCTATTTTTGTTCAACCTTCTTTTTACCTTGAATTGTCAATTTCCGGAAAACTTTAGATTGTTAATATAATTATTTTAATAATAGTATTGTTGATAATAATCTATTTACCAAAGTTGTACAACTTTTTGTTTTTCAAACATTTTTTTACACAGAAAATTCAATTGTCTATTATATTCTCAACTAACCTTGATAGTTTTTTGTCTCTACTCTCTCTCTCTCTCTCTCTCTCTCTCTCTCTCTCTCTCTCTCTCTCTCTCTCTCTCTCTCTCTCTCTCTCTCTCTCTCTCTCTCTCTCTTTCAATGGCAATCTATTCTTTTATCTAATTCATCAACTTTCCAGAATCTCATGAATTTTATAACTTTTATTTTTACACTTTAATTTACCTGAAAATTTTTAATTACACGCTTAATCAGTTGAATGAAAATTCTTGATTTATTTCATTCATTACTTTGCTTTGCTGTTAACGACAAGATAGTCAAGTTTTCTGGTTCATTCAGTCCATTTAAATTTCTCATTATCCACAGACTCATATCAATTTAAGTTAATGTACTTGACAATTATTTTGCTAATTTATCGGGCGATATACTTGACAATCAAAATCATCTATCTGTTAATCTAACATTTTCAAGCATCTTCCGATCAAACTTTGTTTATAAATTCATTACCAAGCAATTTCAATGTAAGGACAAAATAGCTGAGCAAATAGGAAGTACTTGAACATTATATTAAGTCGAAAGCTTTGTTTCAATCGTTGTCTACCGTTCATTTCAAGAAAAGTTTAATTTCTTTCTATTTACTCAATGTATTCCATTTTTTGCTCTTTCAACTTTATCTTCCATCGACTTGCCTTTGCTTACTTCGAATTAAAATTTTTGAAAATGATTATTCAGCAATCAATTTGTAAAATTTTCATTCTTAATTATACTTAATCATTTCTATTCAATTTTCTTATTCGCTTCAAGTTTGCGTTTCTTTCACTTGAATTGCTTTTCAAAAATCTCTAAAAACAAGTACAATCTAATTATTATAACGAATTATGAAACCAATTCAATGAATGTTAATTACAATTTTAGCTGAACGATTCTAACATGATTAACTCTCCAACATTCATGTAAATCATAATATAATATTGTTGCCTCTAGTGGCAACATTGCTTCAATAATCAGCAAGTCAGGAAGTGTAAACATATCATTTTGTTGAACTTATTTGATGCTGTTTTTTTAAGTGAATGATCCATTTGTGAAAATAAAGAAGGAAGATAAATAATGATGATGATAAAGAAAAAGAGTTGCAGTGAATTTATTCTCTATCAAAACCAGTCCATAAAAGATTCTGTAAGTCAAGGCTAACATATTTGTTCCTAGTTTCTTGTGAACACTTTATTTAACTTCATTCAACTCCATTTTTATTATCAATTTGAACTTTATTTCATGGTTTTATCCATTCAAAATCATGATTTCTTTCTGTATAATCTTTGATAAAGATAGCCATCACGTTCAGCCCTTTCAAGATCTTTTACATTTTCTTTTATTCTTTTAAACTTTTATGCCATTTTTTTCTAACAATTGATTGATTGCTTTGATTTTTATTGCCATTCAATGAAGATAATGATGAAATAATATTAGACAAAACCTTGCAACCCTTCGATTCTCAATTGATTATTATTGTATAATAAATAAATTTGTTTTTCCTCCTTTTTTTTAGGTTTCATTTTTAAAGAAGAGCATGAAGAACAATGGAGCTCTTATTGGGGATGGAGTCGCTCGAACCTTTCTTAAAGCTTTGGTTATGTTAATTGGCGGTTATCAGAATGCCCTTAGATTCCCGAGTGGCTCAAAGATAACCTTCGACAAAGAAGCATTTATCAAAACTCGCCCTGACCACATGCAACCCTTCCTCCAGAAAATGTTGCACCTTCAAATATTTCACCAATTTATTGAAGATCGTATTCGAATGTTAACTAATGCTGAAAGTATTTCCGATGAATTTGAATTTGAGGTGAACATGTATGAAGAGGATCAAAGTTCTCACCGTTTTCGAGCTCAGTACAAAGAATGGTTAGGGCAAATGAAGAAGGAAGGTGGTGCACTTTTAAAGTCTGTCAATCCAGCTGTTAAAAGTGCTTATAAGCAAGTTAAAAAGGGAGGAAAACAAGTTAAAGATAGAGGTAAAAAAGCGTATAATGGTTTAAGATTAAAATTACAAGATATTCAGAAACCTGAACAAGGTTTACCCAGATCGGCTCCATCAACTCCACGAGAATCTCCTACATCATCAGCGTATTATGGTCTTGAAGAATCTTCTAATGGTCCAGTAAGGAAAAGTGCTAGTGGTTTAATACTTGGGAAATCTGACCGAAATCAAATTTTATCGGTACTTATTACGTTTCTCAACTTATATTATTACACTTCATTTTTCCATTATCTTCTAACGTTCTATTTTTATTATTGTTTACAGACATCTTCAGTATCTGATTTCACTTCAAGGAAAAACATGTTTGCAGAAAATAATTCACGTCGAGATCCATTCTTTAAAGATAATGCTTCAGAACAAGCTCCTGAAGCTTCGTCGGAAGACTCTGAAATTGATTCAGTTGAAGAGGATAGGTTATCTGGAATTGAGGGTCTTACTTATAAACCAATCAATATTGACTTGATGGGAGAATTGCAAGAAGTAATTAAAGGTTTCGGCTTAACAGGTCGACTCCAAGATTCAGGATCTTTAACAACCAATAGTGATAAGAGTTTCAATTGGTCTAGCTCACAATCACAGCAACAACCAGAGCAAAATTCAGTTTGTTCATCAAACTCACAATCTCGACGCTCAAGTTACAATTTACCTTTACCTCCATCAAAATCTTGTAATTCTCGGAAACCATCAGATACACCTGTTGAGACCAAAGAAAACCTTTTAATAACTCTTGACTCATCACCGGAAGATTTAGAATCAATGTTTGACCCACTCTCACAAAAACAGCAATCCTATTTGTACTCTAATAAACAGAAAAGAGCACCACAACAACGAAATGAGACTCAAAAGCTATTTCAAAATCCAGAAAACTCTATTCTATTCGATTCCAATCCCAATTTATCGAACCAACCAATATCAACTCAAAGTGATCTTAATTTATTGAACCGAACCTCAACAATCAATACAAATCAGCGTCCTCAATTACCACCGAAACCTCCAGCTCAAAGTTATTTATACAGATTACCCTCAACAATTCGTTATAATCAATTACCTCAGCCTTCATCTCATCTTTTCTCTTCATCATCCAATTCTTCCTCGTCAACATCTTCGCCTTATTCTCATTCTTCTTCGTCTTCTTCTTCATCTACTATTAATCCATCAAACTCCATGATATCAAGTGATCCTAGAGCCTCAATTTATCCAATCAGGCCTGCGTCAACCAATTTAGGAAACAACTCATTCCTTCACAGTAACTCTAATCACAACAATGGTGCCTTAAAGCCTCGTTCAAACGCTTACACAAATCCGATCTGCAATATATCCAATACAACCTTGCACAGTGGACTTGCGACTAATCCATTCACAAACAATAATTCTGTTCAATTTACCTCTTGTGGTAAAAGCTCAACAGCAAACTCAATCATTCATCCCAATCTTGAGAGTATCGTTGCCACTGATCAGAATGCGTTCAACTCAAATTGGCAGAAATTTGATTGAAAATTGAAAAATCACTGAATTTATACAAAATTATGGTAACAAAAAAAGCTATTTAAAATAGCAATAAATATGTGCACATAAATACATATTAATCAGTTTAAAATATGTATATGTTATGCGTATAATTAGGCATTATTTACAGAAAATAGTTAAGCCCTAATTACTATTTTAGTAAATTACAAATCAATTCACTGAGTATGAAAAAGATAAAAATGAAAGAAAAATGGTTAATAATTTTTTCCCTATCAGAATATGTTAAATCATATTTAGTAAGAAAATTGAAAAAATTGTAATTGTAAAGCAATAGATTTATTTTGGTCACCAAGATCCATTATCCATTATTTACATCATTCCCATACAGTCCATGGTGTTAACCACAACCATCAACTTGTCGTCCAAATTGAGATTTTAAATTAAAAACAAAATATCGCCAATTTAACCATTTTTTAATCATTAATGTGAATACTCTCACAATATAAGATCAATTGTGTTAACTAAAAACTGGTTAATCCTGAAACGAATCCAATGTTACCCTTTGTTATTAATAAGTAACTAATGTAATAATAGCCATGTTTACATCTAAAAAATGTAATCAGAGAAAAATTAATATTAACAACAATTATTTACCAATAATTGTTTAACTTGTAGTAAACACTAATTATTTACAAACTATTCATTAATTTTATTTAAATCTTTTCAGATTAACCTCCAAACTTATCAAACCAGGATTGAAAATCAATGAGATGAAATGATGAAGATGCGGCAAAAAATATGCGAATAAAAATGATTAATCATGAAATTGATTCAAAATTTGAGCAACAATTTTCAATGTTAATGAAAAAACCAATGTTTATATTGGACCGTTTAAGGAGCTTGGAAAGCGTTAAAAACTGATAATCAATCAATGGTTAAACGTTTATCCAATTGAACCTTACAGTTCTTCTGGTGCAGTTTTGAGTTGTTTATTAATAGGCTATTCCTTGAACAGTTTGCAGTCCTGAATCCCTCGATGTGTGTCAATACACTTTATGATTTAATCGCCATTTTCCCCTCGTTTTTACCATGTTTCACTTTTTCTGCTGCTTTTTTCCACCTCAACATGTTTATATTATTAATGAGATAGGATAATCACTGTTATGTGTGCTTTTCTTGTGTCGCTTTCTGCCATGCCCATGCCAATTCGTTATCATTATTCTTGATCATCATCATCATCGTCATCATCATCCTTCTAATCAACAGTAACATCATTACAATCATCTTTTCCATCAACGCAAAACATGATTCCCTTGGGCACCCATTTTTGTGAAATGTCAATGGATGATTAATTAGAAGCAAAGACAAAACAATTTTTCCTCTCTCTTCTTTTTCTTCTTCATCTTCATGTTTCTCTTTCAAGTTATTATCCATCACTTGTAACACTTCATATTCAATTCTCTCTCACTCTATGACGTCCTCTCTCTTTATGGGTGCATCATTTTTAACCTCGTCTAAATCCTTCATTAAACCATTCAATTGTTATACAATATCGATTGATCAGCACTAATGACAGTAAACTGATCTAATCAATTGAGTCACCCGAACTATCAGATCATTTCAAAATACAAGTAAATTAACTTTACGAATCTTTAGCGAATACTAACCAAATCTAGAAAGATATTTTGAGATCAATTTAAATCTTAAATTTCCACTCTTAATGACTTGATATTCATTCCATTGGATTTAACCATAACCAGGAAACAAATGTCCAGATTTCGGTTTCTATCCTCAATTCACTTGAGAATGTATTCTATCCTGAGTAATATTCTCTATTTTCCGGTAAATATTTCGATGAACTCGATATATAACTTCATATTTGATTTTTTAATGATTGCACAAGTACGGAAAACATAGTCTGTCTCATTTTACATATTGTTTCAAAAGTTAAGTTTTACAGAAGATTTTATTTGGATTACAAATCAATAATTAAGATGGATTAGGTTTTAAGTTTGATGTTGAGGATGATGATCATCATGAAAATGGTTATGCTGAGTAGGAAGAAGCGAAGTCAATGTAACATTACAAGTAACATCATCGGTTTGGCTTTCAAATGTTTCCTTCAGAAGATGACTCGAAGAACCACGCAATTGAAAATCAAAATCAGATTGGCTTTTTGAAGCTTCACTTTTACGCCATTTGGCTCGAGCATTTTGAAACCAAACCTAGGAATACAAGAAGAAAGAATAAGAAGAAGAATGAAATTGAAATGAGTTCAGTTACATGATGAATGGATCGACAACAGACAAGATAATTTAAGGTGAAAAGAGGAATGTTGTTTAGACTGAAGAAAGGCTTTACTGAAGAAACGGTGAAATGAACAAGAAAGCACAATAGGATGAACAGGTAAGGCTAATAAAGCCATTTATAAGTTGACAAACAGATTCATTAGGAAATTTTCATTCGTAAATGATGTTAAACTGTTCAAATCTTTTGTCATCCTTTTCTCATCTTTTTCATGTTCATTTTTTACTTTTGTTTATGCTATTCAAATGTTTAGGTTGACATTTCAATCTATTTTCAAAGAGTTCAGAGCGACAGAGTAAATTGTGGAAGACAAGGAAGGAGAAGGAGAAGAAGAAACAGAAGAAGAAGAAGACTCCTCAAAATGAAGATCAATCAACTGCAAGGGGTAAATTGAGGGTAAAAAGTAAAGGTTAAATAAGGAAGGTGCTAGTGAAGGCAAAGGGAATGATGATGATGATGATCATTATCTTCATCATCTATATCATTATGATCATGAATAAGAATGTGTTTTCTTGTTCATCTTGATCACCTTATTGATCGCTGTTTGACCAACTCACAGGGTGCATTGCTGGATGCATTGTTAGAACAACGGAAAGTAAATGACCGTGACTGGTATGTCCTTTAGAGAGTGAAAAGAAACTGCCCTCTGTCCTTGTACCGGAAATGCTATCAAATAAGACAACTATTATTGAAGCATTTTTCCTCTCTATTGAATAGGACGATAACATGAAACAAAAGTTGAAAACTGTGATGATCTGTTGAAATCTCTAATTTCAGTGTAATTATTCCAAAATTAACTTTCAACTCAAAAATCATTTTTTATTTCCCTTCACTTTTAGCAAGAAGGTCAAGTCTATTAAAATCTTGACCGGTCCTTCAAGAATACAAATTGTTCAGAATTCAATCGTTCTTATTGTCCAAATGTTTTGGTCCTAAATTTTAAATTCAACTCGGTTACTTCAACTTAAGCACTTAAAATCTTCACAGTTTAAGGTAAACAAGAAATTTGTAAACCTTTTGACGAGTTGATCCGTTTGACAAGTTGGTTGACAGTAAATGTACCTTTCAAAGTCTGGTAAAAGTAAGTGTAAAGGCCATAAAATCCCAGAAATAACGCAAATCGAAAGGCGAACCTGAAAATTTAATTTAATTTTTTATTTTTTCCTATTAAAGAGTTACTGAGTTTCAAGAAACTAATCGGAAATGCATTTTACACTTGACTTGTAAAGTAATACATAATGGTTGGACAATGAGGGAAATCCTCAGAAAGTCCGTTGAAGAGGACAGGAATAGAGTCACTAATCACTTCGGAAAGACCAACTTACCAATTAAGTGTCCAATCAAGAGGCTTTTGACCATCCAACGGACATTTTTCGAAAAGCCTTACATCGCAAAAGGGAAAATAATTTATCGAAATGGTTAAAGTCAGGTAAAGAGAAAAGATTGAAAAGCCAAAAATAATTACATTATTATTCAGTTTAGATTACAGTTAGTCAAACTCCCAATGCTTTTCTTGTATCATTCCCTGTGCTTCTGACATTTATTATTGGCTATTAATAATTTTGCGTGGGAATCGTTCAGGTTATCATAAATAGCGTTGAACATAAAAGCTTTTAAAAACGCATTCAATCCAAATTAACCTTTTACCTTTACTTTTTTACTTTTGTAATAAATTAGTCAACTTTATATTCAAATGGAAACATTTTCTTTTACCTTTTTAGTTAAGATGGCAAGACGCAGAGTCACTCATTTGGATCACCTTCAACGTGAGTTCCGGTCAAAGGAAGATGAAATTGCTATCTTTTTTCCTCTAAACTACATCAACACTGATTTGACCTTTACTTTGGACCGTTCTTTCAAGTCATTAAAACACATTTAAAATGAAACATAAAAAGACAAAACTATTAAAATAGTCGAGTCCTTTTCTACTCTTGGCTTTTCTAGTTGTTAATAAATGTTCAACTATAAGTTGAGTTTCCGCACAATTCTTGAGCTTTGCTGAGGATTTTCGAGAAATCAAATTTCTTTCGTTGTGTTAATGTGCAGACACAAAGGTCTGCCTTAAGACGTTGATCAATTTTGAGGTACAATCCTGAAAACTCGATAATCCGATAGTTCGTTCACAACCTAAAATTTCTGACTTTGATTCTCTCCTTCAATCACAAAATACTCATGTTACATCAACTATTGAAATGATACAAAACTGAATATATTCCGAAGTTAATCAGGAATAGCTATCAGCAGATTGGCTTATTACCCACTAGCAAATAATCATCTAAATACTCCAATAATTCTTGTACTTTCTCTCACCTTCTCCAAAACTTGACCACGGATAAACCCGAGCGAATTCAGGCGAAAAATGACTTTTAATCTGTAAACTAATCCAATGAATTTAAAGCCCTCGAGAAATTCAATTATTTGCCTGAAGGCTTACCATTGCATTTTGACAATTTCCGAAAATCACTTTGAAATTGAAGCTGGTTTTGTTGCACAAAAGCATTTCTTGAGGCTTTGCACCTTTCAATGAAGACTGCAAAACGTTTGCTAATCAATAACAGAAGAGAAACAAAATTGAAATATTATCATTATTATTATTTTATTTATAATATTTATATTTATATTTTTAAATTTGTAATCTGTTTGTGCATTAGAAGAGGTGATTACAGAGGAAACAAGGAAAGGTTCAGGTGGGTAAAGGTGTTTTGAACAACATTATGGTGAAATGGGATTGATGGTCATTCATGATGAGCTTTTGGAATAGCAAATTTAGACAAAAAGAAACAAGAATTGAATGTAAAGAGGAACAGAGATGCAAAATGATAATGAATGTGATTAAAAGTGCCATTAATTTGCAAAATATATTGCAGGAGAAAAATGAAAATGATATTTCGTTAAGTCGATATTTTCAAAATTGTCATCTCTCTTCATCACCAATAATCATCTCAGTAAACAGTTTGACAGTAGTTTGATTGATTAGAGAGTTTCATTGAAGTCTCTGTAAATTGAAATTACTTTTCAATGTATTACAAAATATGTTTGAGTCAACGTTTGCACATTGTTGAAGGTAAACCAGTCAAAGGTGAGATGCGACTTGATAACCAGTAAAATATGCAATGACTTTGTTCAGCTTATGTTTAAATGTCATTTATTTATCAATTGAGAATTGATGAGGAACGAAATTGATTGATTTCGATCTGTTTTTTATTCATCTGTTTATCTACCTTCACAAGTCAACATGTTGTACTTGTTGTGTTCCCGGTGTTTACATATACCTTTAGCCTGATTCATCATGAGAAGCATCTTTAATTATTCCTCTTTTGATTGATAAAAACAACAACAAAAGACTCTTCGTTATTTGTTTTCATGGATATTCAATTCATCAACATCTTCATCATTATCAATGGTTCGATCCATCAAAATGGTTGTTTAATGTTTCAACTTAAAGACTAACCCTGAAAATTGAAGACAACTTGAAAGCCCAGCCTTGAAATTGGTTGAAATGTGGTCAAATGTGTCCTTTAAACCTAGTAACTTATTTGAAAATTAATTAAGCTGAAAGATGGAAAGCGGTAAACATGATGATCATGAGGAGAAGAATGATGATTCTGTTGAAATGAGTGGAGGCGAGAAGTTACAACTTGAATTAAATAGAATGAAATTTTTGTTAATAAAAAGTTGATTTTAAGTTAACTGTCAATAGAGAGGTTGAAATGAGGTGGAATGAGGAAGGAGTGTTTCTTCAAACGGTGAATACATTGAGGAACCCTCCGGGTGACGATGAAGATGGATTGAATGATGATGAATGGGTAAGGATAAGGGTGGATGCAGGGCTGAATGGTGTGAAGTGGCTGGATGAAGAGCATGTCCTGATGAGGTTAACAGTGAGGGTGGCTGATGAGGTGTTACAACTCCAGTTAAATGTGAACCTATTGGAATTGAAAGTGGAGACTGAGATGGTCCGAGTGAATGTTGTTGAACATGTTGAGGTTGATGGTGGGAAATTGATGGGGATGAACATGAAGATACTGAGGTTGGTCCAACTCCTGTTGGTGGTAATGGTAAACCTAATGGTTCTGAAGAGGATGATGATGATGATGACTGTTGTTGCTGTTGTAATGATTGATTTGGACTCTCTGGACGCGTTGGACTGGGACCAGTTAAGGGTGGAAATTGGTCTAATGAAGAACCATTTGAATTGGTCAACAGTAAAGATGATGATTCATGTATAGTTAAACCCGATGATGGACTTGGCGTTGAAAAGGGCCGTGAATGACTACTGCCACCTGGACTGCCGATGCCTGTTGATGGACTGGCTGGTGCAATAGAAGAGGTTAAACCGTTCAATGAGTTCAACTGGGATTGACTTTGCTGGCTATTGGTGTCACAACCTGTTCCAAGGGTCAAAGAGTTTGATGTGTTTCCCTTGGTTTGCGTTGAGTTGCCTGAGGTTGATGAACAATCGCCGTGTTTAGGGTTGTTTTTACGCCATTTAGCACGAGCGTTTTGAAACCAAACCTTGATAAGAACGAAACAAAATTAAATTACTAAAAACTAGTAAATTGAATTGAATTTGCAAGAAATTCGTTTACTTTTGAAGAAAAATAGAAAAGCTTTACACTTGAAAAGTAACTATTGTGACTGGAATAATATTTTTGTTGCAAAAACAACTCTTGAGTATTGATAGAGCTTAAAGTTCACTTCAACTTTGACCTTTGGGAAGTTTGAGTAACCTGGAGATAACTTTTATATCAATCATAACTAGTGCTATCAAGTTACTTTGAGTAAAAAGTTTAAATCATTTAATCATAAAAATTAATCAACTCGATCAAACAAACTATTAAGAAGACATTTTTCATTTTGAGATTTTTCCATCAATTAATTTCTGAAATTTACTTGAATCGACAATGGCCAATGTCCTTTGCGCAAAGGCCAAAGACTTGTGTGGTTAACTAATAACAGTTACAGTAAAGCAACGAAAGCCAAATTGGAGTTAAAAGTTAAACCCAAGAGAGTTGCCCTTGTAGCACAAGAAAAGCCAATAACTTGGCCTCTTTGGATTCCCCTTGAATTCATTTTCTCATTGATTTTGGTTGAGTAAACAATTAAGTTAATTGATGATATTAAAAGTAAGTGTAAGGTGAATATGGAAAAATTTATGGGCTTATTATGAACAGAAGCTAGTTATTGAAGTTATTCAAGGCAGAGTTTGAAACTCACTTTTTTGTTATTACCTTTACTCTATATTGGTTGGTCTATTAATGATCATTCAAAATCATTGGATTTTTCGATGTTTTGTTCGTTCTGTTTTGACCTCAATCAGTCAATGTATCAAGTGTCTCGATGCAAGTCATTAAATTGTTACCTTTCAACACACAACTTACATGATGTATTCATTAATATTTAGAAAAAGAAAAAAACAAAACAGAATTCAATGTAAGAGACAAAGATAGCTTATCTGAATATCCAGTGAAATATAAACATGATGACAAGTGAAAGACAGGGAAAAAATGAAACAGTAAGTATTGTATTTCATGACCTGGATTGCAAATTCTGATGACATCTTCTTCATCTATTTTTCATCGCTTTGACAGGAGAAAAAATCTTTACCAAATCAACGTAAAAAACGAAAAAAAAATACTTTTCTGGTTTACTTGATAAAAAAACTTTCTAACTTTTCAACTTTTTTTTCTTTTAAAAATTATCAAAATGATGATGAAGATAATGATGAAAATACTGATGAAAACGATGACGAGAAGGAAAATATTGAAAAAAATTCTTCCTTAACTGATGGAGGTTTCAAGTTGCTTTACCATTTTTGCCGCCTTCCATCCAAGTCTAAGGTAACTTGATTCAGTCAGTATAAGTGTGCTGAATCTCATTTAATCATAGCAACGATCATGAAAACTCATGAAAACTCATCATCTGTTCTATTCTACTTCTCTTCTTACCTTTGGAAGCATCTTGCATAACAAGTGATTATCATCTTGATATCCAGTTGACACTCAACAGACTTGAAGACTCAACTCAAATCTGAAGATATAATCTGAAAACCAAAATGGCAAAAAGACAAAAATTTCATCTCTTTTTGTCTCCAGTCAATTGAGAAGCAAAAATAGATAATAAACTAACAACTGAGCTTCATGAAGTATTTCACTTTTGCACACTAGGAATATAAAAATGTGCAAATCTTAAGATGCAATTGCATGAATTGAATAAAGAACATTTTGCAAATCATTTTGTTTCCATGAACAAAGTTCAATTCGATGAGAAGATAATATTGTCTGGAACAACAATGAACATGAAGTATCAAAGGAAGCACCAAACCATGTCAATTTGAGGTTTACTTTTGCCTTCATGAAAAGTTGAATGAAAGTTGAAGACAAAAAACAATCAATAAACATGAAGCAAATGCGAAACAAAATTTTTCAAGATTCGCCTTTCGGGCAAATCATGAATCGGCAAAAGAATCGTGAAATTAAATAGTTGAACATTTCAAGAAAACTCATGATTCGATCTCTAGATCTATATATTTTTATCCCTAAGGTATCATCATCATCTTTCCTCAGATTTAGAAGCGAAAGCAAATTTTCTTTTTCTTCTTCTTCTTCTTCTTCTTCCTGTCAAATGTGAATAAGTTGCTGAAATTATCTTGAAAACTTCTGGTTTATCCAAATATTCATCATCTTCCTTTTCTTGTGTTTCCAAAAGATATCAGCATTTCGAGAGATTTCAGTTTCTATGAAAAAAGGAAATTTTTAAGGTTTGTTTTTTGGAAGCTTTTCAACGATCCTTCAAACAAGAAGATGAAAAAAGCTGATGATGAGGACAAAGATGAAGAAGAGATGAAAAAGTCTTAATAAGAATGAAAAAGATGACGGTAACTCCACTCCTATAGTTAATGTTGATAACCTTTAACTGTTTCACATTTAAACTTGAAAACTCGTTGTTATCCGAAAGGAAAACTTGCCAATCAAAAGTGAGGTTTACATTGTGATAGCGCTTTCGTCTTGTTAGCGCAACATATTATCCATGATTGTAATGATGATGAGGAGGAGGATAATGATGGAGGAAGAAGAAGCAGGAAAAATCGAAACTTTTTGTTTCTCCAAATTATCATGTTATATTTACATTGAAAACAAAAATGTAAATACAAGTGCGATCCACTGAATATCAGCTTTCATTATAATCAGATGATGGAAGCAGAAAAATTTAGCATTTGTGACATTTTGATCAATTTTTTGTTCCTTTTTCTTCTTCCATACAAAATGTTTGCTTGTTTTTAGGATCATCATCATCATCCTCATCATGATAGGGAGTGGAATGATTATTTATATTTTACATGATTGACAGTGGGTTGATATTGGGTTCAGCTTTTCTTTACACAATTTTCAGTTTGTTTATTTTCGTTCATTACTACTGAAGATGAGTGAAGATGGGTGAAGCCAAAGAAGATAAAGAAATGTTTAATCAAATTATACTGATGAGGAGGGAAGGGAATGAAAGTGGAAGAAGAGAAAAATTGATATTCTTATTATCATGGAATCAAAGTGAGGAGTAAATTTTGCCGCTGCAAAAGTGTTTATTGATAGTCTGGTGAAGATGCTCATGTTGTTACGCCAATGGGAATATGCTTTTCATCTGTAACTTTACTTCGTCTAAACTCTCAACAGATACAACTTCAAGTGCTGTCTCATTCATCATCATCAATGCGCTAAAACAAACTGTTGCACATATTTAAACCTACTGTTGACCATCATCTGTGACAGCGCATCTGACGGTGCCAGACTGTCGCTCATGTTTGTTGACTTTAAACTTTTTACTCAAATTTTCCAGCTTTTTCTTCCTTTTCTGTTTATCCTTTTTTTTCTCAAGAAAATACACATTTTTGCAAAAATTTGCTATTCAATCATTTCTCATCTTCATCATTTGCTTGAGAGTTTTAAAAGTTCCTAATCATGTTGCCTTTCAATTTCATCAAGATTTATTGACTTTCAGTTCATAAAGTATGTTAACTAAAAACAATTGTTTATCAAGTTTAACAAAACGAAGCAATCAATTACAAAATTGCAATAAATTTAGTTCACTCATAATTTGATGAATTTCATTCTCAACGAAACTTTGTCAAATCTTTTCTTCGCCGATCATGAATATAGGTTTATGAAATGACTGGGAACACGCATGGTTGAGTCTGCTTGAAACTCAGTTTACATGTGGAATGCAAAAAAGGACAAAAGATGAAAATCAATGAATTGTGAAAAGTGGAGCTGAATTCAGAGAATAGCTGAACTCGACTCAAAAAGGTTATCCAATGAGAATGTTGATTCAATTCTCAGTAGACCAAACTCATTCCCTGTAATATAGAGAAACATTTCAACCTATAAATGTTCATGTGAAAATGGAAATGAACTGAAAGATAAAGAACAATTGAAAGGTAAAAAAGTTGAAAATATTTTGTCATTAAACGCATAAAGAATTGTGAAGAAATTAAAACTTAAAAATGTTCAAAGTTCTGAATAAAATCTAATTTGATGAAAATCTGAGATCTTCAATTTTTCTCCTTAAAGAGCTTAAGATAATTTATCATCCAACTGGAAGTGCCAACGTTTTTATGGCAACAATCTTGTCATTTCCATTGATATTTGATAATTAATGTTGACTAAAATCTGTTAAAACTTGAGTTCTAGAGATTGTTAAAGATCACGCAAACGGTTCGAGTTTAACGTTCAACTTTGACAAGGTTGACATTAGTTTGAACACAAGAAGCACGAAGGAAAAGGTCAGAAGACATTTTATGCCAGTAAAAACAAAATGCTTTTTTTCTCATCATTTTCTCTCTTTCCATCTTGAGTTTTGTCAATTGAAACAAGATGTCTATCCAGATGCTCAGCTCAATTGATGATGATGAGGACGATGCGAATAAAAGTTGTTAGTAATTAACCTGAGGCTATATTCTCAGGTCACCCGTTCAAAGGAAGAGAAGAAGAAGAAGCGACTGAGAGTTTACATTGCATTCACCTGCCAAGACGATTGAGGTGAGGAGGAGGAAAATGATGATCAGACAGGACAAATGTAATCATCTTTAATCAGTTTAGTATCATTAATAACTGTAACTGTCCATTTTAAGGGTCACTTCTTTTCGATTTCATTATTTTCTTTTTATTTTCCTTTTCTTTTTTACTCTTGAAAGTGTTTCCACTATTTACCCGTTAACCTTTATCATTAAACTGAAGCTGCACAAACTGATTGACACTTTTCAAGCAATCAGCATTCAACCATTTAGTATATTCAGTCACCTTTTTGTCAACTTAAATTTTCTGGTTTCTTTCAAAGTAAAGCCTTTACTGATTCAAAGTCTTACCTGAAGAACCCTCTTGGAAAGGCCTGTTTTGGTCGACAATCCTTTCAAGTCCTTGGCGTCCGGGTTTTGATTAACAGCGAAATAAGACTTCATGGTCTTCAGTTGAGCGTGTTTAAAGGATGTTCGCACTCTTTTGCTTTTGCTATTGCCATTGTTACTGCTGCCATTCTGGCTAGAATGAGAATTGGAAGTTCCATTGCTGGAAGATCCATGGTGATGGTTGCCGTTCAAATTCATCGGTGATCGTCCATTGAGACCGGGCAGCGAACATGAGTTTTTCGTCAATCCTCTTGAATCGAGCAGATTGTCGGATAAAGAGTCGACTGGACATCCAATCCCTAAAGTAGTAAAAAGAATAATGAAAAAGGAAAATGTTTATTTTTCAAAGAATGATGAAAGGGATGAAAGTGTGGTTAGTTGGTGATGCGAATCAGGGAAAACATGAAAAGACAAAAACTGTTTTCTTGTCAAATCGCGAAGACAATTGGAGTTTTGGTGAAACAACTAAATCTGTGGTTGGGGGTCATTTGGAGTGAAATAAAGATGATGATGAAGATTAATTGGAATCGGATATAGATAACATGGAGTGAAATGTTGTTGATGCTTAATGCGTGTGCCGTTCCAACAAGGAAACCCATTGGACTGAAGGACTCAAGAGACCCTTCAGTCTTGTTCCCTTGCGAGATGAAAAGATGAAGATGAAAAGAGAAGTGAAAGAAGAAGAAAAGATGAAAATATCTTGCTGATTTGTGCTTGTCTTATCAACAGGCGTTTGTTTCCCTCTTTTTTGTCGTTGTTTTGTTTCATTGAGCTACTTTTAGACCTTTTGTTTTTCCTATTTCTTTCAGTTTCCATCTTCTTTTCCCTTTGCTTTTGCTGTGTTTTTGTAAAAAGCGCAAAAGTCTTTGTTCAAATAATTGCACTTCTAAATGCATTGTATTGACTTGCAAGGAAATAAGGTCAAAGGCTCATGTTGAAACATTACGAGGTTAGTGATTTACTGTTAAATTTGATGCCAATTGCAAAGTGATAATCTAATCATTAACCATCATTAACGGTTACAACTCAATTATGGTTCAATTACAAACAAACATCTGATTTATTGTTATTCAATTATCTTCATATTGACACTAATTAGATCAAACATTTTTTGCATTCGATCTTTTCTAAATTAGATTGAATAAAATTATGCAAATTGTCATTTCAAACTGAAACTGATTTCAAAGCTAATTTACATTTTTACAAAAGCGAAATGAATTATTTAAAAAATATCGATCCAAGTTGATAATTGAATATTTTTGTTGAATTTTGTCAACTGATCAAGTCTAGTTTGTGTTTCAATAATCATCTTTCTGTCGATTTAATGATAAATGTTTTGTTTTTCAAATTTGCTGTAACTTGATGATGCTCTTGTTATCAGTTAGACAAATTAGTAATCAATAATTAAGCGGTTCTCATGAGCAATTTGTTTTCAACACTTTTGCAAAATAGCATTCACTCTGTTCGTTTCGCATTGAAAATTAAACTTTTACATGTTAACGCAAGATGATAAGATTGTTAAGATGTGAGAAAAGATTTGAAAATTGAAATTGCCGTTGTTAAGTGAGAAACATGTTGAAAACTTAAGTTTGAAAAAAGCACGGGTTAAGGTTAGTCAAGGGATTTGTTGAGATTAAAAGTCTGGTCAACTTAAAGCCTAACCAAAAGTGAAAATTCAACTTAAAAAGTTGAGCTTTTCAAGTTTTAAAGGTTGAAACAAGCCTGAAGACAAGAAAAATTAAACTCATTTTTTATGTCAAAATTTTGTTTCCAAGATGAGCTTTCAAAAGTGTAAGCAAACAAAATGAATCGCTTCAACATGTTGAGGCCACAACATGTTTGAACCTCGGCAAGAACGTGAATTGGTAAAGCTGACCTAAGCAATTTGATCAGAAATGCGGAGGAAAAGATGAATACTAAAGAAGAAGATATTTTGAGCAGAAAAATATGTTGAAACTGATGATGAATATTGATGATGATTGTGATGATGGTAGGTTTAACTTGCATGTTAAAGGTAACATGAAGGCTGATTGATTGATTTGTTAAGGTGTTTTAATGAGGAGTTGAAATGATTAAAGACTGACTGATTGACTGACTTACCGTGAAGATGATCATGGAAAACATTGTCAGGATGAGATGAGACTGAGGATGATGATGAGGTTGGCAAAGGATGAGAGGGTCGATTTTCAATTGAATGTTCGTTATTGCACTCGATTGGTTCCTTTTTTAATTTACGCCGAGGTCGACCTCGAGTTGTTTGCCTAACCTGAGTTGCTTCGACTGCACCGTTGTTGGCATTGCTAGAGTTGAACATTTGTTCCGATTTAATGTCACCATTTGTCAGGTTAATATGGTTATTGGATATTGAGTTATCAGAGGTTAGATTATTTTGCTGTAAAAGGTGAAGAGGTTGAGGTTGAGGTTGATGGTGGTGATGCTGATGAGATGCTAAATGGTGTTGTTGATGGTGATGTTGATGATAGCTTATTGATGATGGTGATGAGAGAGATGAAGCAGGAGAAGCTGATGATAGTGATGATGGTCCGCGGTTGTTGGATGATGAAGATGAGGTTACATTTGATTCTCTTACAAGACTACTGTAATGATCGGAGCAATAAATTTTACCGTCGATCAAGACGTAATAATCATTCTTGTGAAGTACTGAGTAACACTGTGAACAAGTGAAACAATCAAGGTGATAAAAATTTTGTGAATTAACCTTCATTACCAGTTGAGTGGGTTCAATGATTTGACAGCATTTACTGCACAATCTAAATGAACCAAACAACCGATGATAGTCGTGTTTACAATAGGTTAATCCGTTTCGGACGAAACACCGCTTCTCCAGGTTACAACCACATTCAGCACAAGTTAAACACCGTGAATGCCAATGTCTATCATCAAAGACCAGATAATATCTGTCCACAATAGTGTGTCCACAGCCACCACAGTTAACGGCACTCGTTTTGTTGTTACAATTGAAGAAATCATCATGACCTGTGGTTGGTGTTGAGGTTGGTGTTGGTGTCGATGAAGATTTTAAAATTGTTGCCGTTGTTGAGGTTGAACAACTTGTTGTAATTGTGGTTGACAGTGTGCTGGTCAGGGTAGAGGTTAACCCTGAACAGGACAAGGAAGAGGTAAGGGAAGATAATCCTTTGTCAAGAGGTGAACACTCACTCGGTGAGGGTCGAGGTACACTGTGAGAGTTGATAGACTCTTTCGCTGTGTTAGTTGTTTTACTGATGCTGGTTGAGCTTACCGTCCCGGTTGAGGTTGAAGACACAGTGGTCGAGGTGGACAGGGACAAGGATGATGAGGGTGACGATGAACCTATCAGGTTTGACGAGGGTTGCTGTTGATCCAGACTTGATTCATATTCACCGTATTCAAAGTCAATTGATTGTTCCAATGATGCCTCACTTTTAGGTGAACCCTTCATGATTACTGACGATGATTGGGTTTATCATCACTAACAACAGACACTCACATTGTATGGTAAACCTACTTGATCAACATTCAACTTTAGTGTTTCCCGTTTCCAGTGGCGAGGCGCAGTCGCGACTCCACCTTTCAAGGTGGCAACAAAGGTGGGCACTTTGTTGGATGGGCAAGGAGGAGCTGCGAGAAGGAAGATGAAAAGATGAAGAAATGTTTGTCTTCAAGAAGATGACAGAGTGATAAGGATGAGGGCGATGATGCAAACAATGAAAAACATCGAAACAAGCTGAAAAGTAAATCAAGTTTACTGACGAAATCAAATTGCGAGTTTTGCAGTTCGCTTTCTAAGTGACCTGAGTTTTGGTTAACCTTTCCGTTGTCCTTTAATTAGCTGTTGATACAAGCACAAACTTGATTAATGCACAAATGAAATGGTTTTTGACTTTACTCTTGAGTTTTGGTCTTTTGCTTTTCAAGTCTTTTCCCTAACTTTCACCCTTTCCTCATGATTGATGTTGAGCTAAATCAAGTTTAACTGCGTGAATACGAGATGAAAATTGATAAACATTTTGCTTTTCATGCTCAAGTGAATCAAAATGGCTTTAATAGAGATCATTGAATCTCAAGTTTCACCAAATGACAATTGAGCTGCAAACCCACAACATATTTACATGTGTACCACTTTATTAATAGCACTGCTACTTCATCTCTACTCGTGAACAGACAAAGGTAAAGGTTGCTCTTTGTGTACAAACAAATGCGAAGATTCAAGATGATCTTATTTGATCCTTGAACGTGTGCATATCCACTTACACTAATCTCATGAGCATTAAGACGAAACAGGTTGATCATCATCCTGATCATGTTGATTAAAAAGCGTCTCTCGAGTGAAGCCAATGAAATGAAAAACAATCGACAAGGGAAAAGACAAAATTAAAGTTCTTGACCGCAATGGTCAACCTTTGCCCAACTGGAAACAGAAGCTTTTCAAAGTTGAAAATGATGTTTGATACAAAAATATGAATGGTTCATGTTTTCAAAAGATGATTATGATGATGTTACATGAGGAATGTAATGATGAGAAAGAGGCGTTCAATGGATGCTGGGAGGATGCCAAGATGATTCCTGGTTGGTTCCTGAGCAAAAGCAAAATATAAAGTGACATCACTTGCAATTTTTTTGTTCATCACACACACACTTGATCCTCTTGACTCTCATCTTCCCCCGCATCTATATTTCACGGATTATATCCTATGCAATGGTCTTGAAAAGCAGCAAACACAGCATCTCATATTCAGTATAATTGGCTTCATATTGCTCTTCATGTTAACCATTGTAATTTTCCTTCTGTCTCTTCATCTTCTCCTTCATCATCACCATCTTTATCATCCCTTGGGTCTTTCATATCAAACCCTTGATTCTTTACCTTCAAGTCCACCTTTGCTCTTCTGTATACTCCTGACCGTCCTCCTCCCACTTTCATCTCATATTACAAGCCTTTCATCTGCATCATCATAATCTTTTCTCATCCATTCATAACAACAATTGATATTCATATTAATCTGTTATCAATTCTTGCAGCTTAATTGTTTCACTGAAAGAGCACTTTAAGACATCTCGACGCAAATTGACTTTAAATTTAACGCAATTGAAAGGTTATTTTGCATTATTATTGACAGAAAGTATTAATACTTTTAGATTAAATTACGGTAATAAATACGGTACGGTAATAAATAAATGGCAAATTAAAACTAAAACATTAGTCTATATAAATCAGGTGAAAAATCTCAATCATGGATTTGACGAACATAAAAAATGTGAAGAAAAGGTAAGACAGAAATCTTAGGTTGAAAGTGTTAATCCTCATTATAAGGGAATAGCTAATGAAAAGGAAAGCCACTTACCTCACTGATTGAGCTTGTAAGTCAATAGTTAAATTAAGACAATTATTGGTCATTTAGTTTGTCCCGTTGAGATCAGGCAAGAGTACAAAAGCAGAGACAAAAAGACAAGACAATCATACAATGTAATTTGAAGCTCACTTGTTTACAGTCAAATCGATCCTCTTAATCCTCATGTAAACTTAACTACATTATTTACCTTTTTAATTAACATTTAAACCAAAATCAATTACCATAAACAGCTCCTTGTCCTCTACTAATGAAAGCGTTGATTTTAATGTGTTTGACTTTGGTAGCTAACAATCATATTTGAATGACCACTTCTAGGGCTATTGTTATTATACTCTGTTGTTCAATTCAACAGTTGCTTTATTATGACGAGTTGGTGATGAAATTGGCGAAAGAGGTGAGATGAAGTTGACTTCATTGAACCCTTTTCATCCACTGATCACTGAGCCTAAAGACAAGATACTAGTTATAACTAGAATCTGTCAGAAATAGATTATCCTTGTTCTCATCTCTCGTGGTGAAGTCGATGAAGGAACTAAAAAGCAAAGACATCATTGCTTCGACTATTACGTCTTGTGCATTGATCGAGAAAGAATAGTGAATTATTTGAAACAAAATTTTGAGTCAAAATTGTCGATTGAGTTGATTATGTAGCCTTGACTTTTGACTGTTAATCGTGAGACAAGACTTGTTATCAATTCTCGTGTGAAACAATGAAAAGTCTTGAAATGCACATGAACAATTTGAAAGTGAACCCAAATGGTTAGGATGAAATGAGCCAAGTGCAAGTCAAAAATAAATAACTAATAAAGTGATCAATATGTTGACATTTAAAGTGTTGATGGTTTTTACAGTTAAATCAACAATACAACACTCCAAAGTATCAATTACTTCAAGTCAAAAGTTACTTTTTTGTTTGCGGGTCTCACTTGTGTGTACATTTGTACGTCTTCATGTGTTTGTTTTTGGTATTATAATGAGCCACTGATTATGATGGTGATGCTTTGCTCAATTGCTTTTGTTAATAGTCGGGTTCAGCCTCGCACTTTTCCAGTCTAATCCACCAATTCAATACGAAAGTTGAACCGCATCCATTAATGTGTTTACACTTTAAAAGTTTTACCTTTTTTTGTCTCTTTATGTATTGAAAAGTGTGACTCTTGAAATGATTTTTTGTTGATGAAAATAAATTGCATTTCAATTGAGTAAAATAAGATTGATCAAGTTTATCATTCAATTTGATTGATGTTTTATTGGAGTCAATATTTGGTTTAACCTTTCACTCTTCATGCAAGTCTTTCATTTTCATTACACTTTCCGTTCATCTTTACTTTCATTGAAATTCACAAAATTGTTATCGATCATTATCAATGGACATTTGCACAACGCTAGACTCCATCTCTTGTGTGACAAACTTTGATTCAACCTGATGATGATGGTGATGAAGAATTGAAACTTGATTAAGTGTTGATGGTTTGAAGCACGATTCAATGTACCTTCATAAAACTGGCCAAAATCACGTTCACATTTAGTTCTAGTTTTTTCCCTTTGTCACTCAACATTTTGCTTTGTTAGCTGTAAAAATGTTTTCTCAGTCAGGAACATCAAGATTTGATGTTGCTCATGAAGAAGAAAAAGTTGACAAAAAATGCTTTTTGCGTTCCTCACAGTTCGATAAGCACGTACTTTTGCTCAATTCAATGAAATGCATTGCAATTGATTTCAATTTAAAGTCAAATCTGTATTTCAATGAAATCAAAGAGCAAATGAGTTGAGAGAAATGTTGAATTTTTACTAGAATCAATATTTCATTAAGAATTTCAAAAAGTTCTGTCGCTCTGTTGCTGATGACTTTCTTTTAATAAACCAATAGTTTTAGAGATAAAAATATCAGTTGCGTTTTTGAAATCATTTCTTGACTCAATCGAAGTTAGCCATTCAGAATCAGCTTGTTGATCAAAGTGGATGGGAAAAAGACAGATTTATTAATATTCCTGATTAACAGAGTTTAAAAGATTAACATCAACTGAAATCTTGAGGTTCATTTTAATAGAATTCGAAATTTAAAATTCTGATTATTATTTGATTCTTTAATGAAAATCAGAATTTCATTCGACATTAAATTTCCATAGAACAGTTTTTCAAATTGCAATTTGAGATTTGCAATTAAAAATCTTATTGAAAATCTTAAACAAAATGCATTTCATGAATCATTAATCTGAATATTTAATAATTCTGTAATGAGAAGAGATTTCAAATTTTACTCATTGACTGCAATATAGACTTTAAAGACAAAAAGACATTTTCAAATATCGATTTAGCTTGTTCAATCACAGGTCAGGCTTTGTTAGATTAGGTTAGGTTAAGATGTCAAGCTTTTGTCTTGTTAAACAATGGAAAGTTTGAAAGGTCAACCAATGAGCCTCGTGATTAACACTTAATGTTCGGTGATCAAGTGATTATTGGCTCATCTTTGAGTAACACAATGTTATCAGACTCCTGAAACTGCTTGAACGATCCCAGGCTGAAGATAATATCAAACGACAAATAGACCGTGAGAATATCCTTTGTAACTGAATTATTAATCATTTAAATGTTGCCATTGCAAAAACAAAGCAATAAGAGCACAACTTGAACAATTGCTCAATTGCGAATGAAAATCTTCATCAATACAAACGCTTTCAGTGGATGGTTAAACGTCGAAGGTTTTGCTGCAAAAATGCAGATTATCGAAAATCTCATGAATCGTCTTCAGTAAATGGAAATTTTCATGTAAAGAAACAAATTTAACCGAAATGGCTGTTAAAATCGTAAAATTTTCAACAGTCAAAAGAAGTGAGTTCAGCATGAAATATTTCAGGCTCACTATCAAACTTGACCCTTTAGAAACTCTGATAAGACGAGAAATCACCAAGAAATGGTTGACGCATCAATTTATCGACTCTGTGGCCATTTCATGTCGAGATTATCAGAGGATCGAGTTTGATTTATACATGAAGCTAAACTATTGCCCACCAATCTGATCCTTTTGACTTTATTAAAATATGCACTTTCTATCATTTCTAATAATTTGCAATTCGCGATTCAATTTGCACTTGTTTTAATGCGACTTGGCAATGTCTTGCTCTCATGATAAATCAATTAGTTGAGAAGAAGATGAAAATTTGCCTGTAAATTGATACCAACATTGTCACTGGTTTTCATTTTCATTTGCTATCAACTTTCCTAAATTGCATCATTTTTCATCTCATAATTTCATGGATTAAACTAATGAAGGGTTGGCAAAACATCATCAACAAGTCATTAAAACAAGTTTTTTCCTGTAAAACTTTTCTTCTTTTCTTCTAAATGCACATTTATTAGTCCAAAACGAGTTTAAATAAGTGATTAAAATTATCATTTCGACCCATTTTACATTTCCATCAACGTTAGCTTATTTTTCTGTTCATCATTGTCATCAAGCAAAGAACCTTCATGTCAACAATGTCACTTCGTATATGTTTTTGATTTTTATCAAGTCAATGTCACAGTCGTCAGCATCACTTCAATATGAACACTCAGTTTCACCGAGTTAAACAAATGAAAGCATGTAAGTGAATAAAGATGAGGATGAAGAGGAAAAAAGTTGCAAACCTTAAGGTATTCATAAAGCACTTGAGTTTTTTGAGCTTCTTATTCATCTCACCCTAACAAGCTATCAAACATTTTGTGGAAACGGCAAAAAAACGACAAAAAATGTGCCCAACATCATCTTGGAATGAAGTTGTCTTGAAGAAGAAGCAAAAATATTTTCAACTTTTTTCTTCATAAAATCTCTTTCATCATCATCATCATCTTATTTAGTGAAAGTAATTCTGAAAGTGTCACTTTGCGATGCACGATGAACAGTCCTTTTCAATCATCTTCATCGTCTTCATCAACCTCATCAACCTCATCAACTGCATCTGCATCAAATTGAACATTCAAAGTGAATTTTGTCAAAAGTAAAAAATGAATAAAGTAAAGACCCAAAAAGGTTACCTTGTTAACAAATGCAAACATTGTCTTGTTGTTTTTTCCTCGACATCAAGATGATTATCATTTTCATCTGGAAAATAAATAGCTTCAAAATGTTTCAAGTTGAATATTTATTAGCATAAACACCAAGGTGGTAAAGTTGACTCAACAAAGAAGTTGTTTCATTGTTGAGACTGATTTTATCATTGAGTCACAATCTTGTGGGTAAAAATTGGTGTAAATTTACTTGCTTTGGTGGCTCATTTAAATTCACATTTGCATCGCATTACAAACTGCCTTCCTGTCACCTCTGTTATCAACTTCGAGTCAACGTTGTGCGACTTTATTCATAATGAATTGCAAGATTTTACTTTCAAAAAGCGGACAAAATAACCAATTAATACAAAAGATGAAGCGTAACTCAAACTGTCCATAAATGGAAATTACGATAATTCAATTCTAAAATCAAAAAACTCTTCAAGTCACAACTTTCTGCACTCTAAAGGTTCTTGAAAAATTGTTCAATATTTTCTCGGAATTTGATGTGAATAATCTTTGTAAACGATTTACTGATGAATTTTGATCATGCAATGCCTGTGGTATTGTCCATGACCCATGTCCATCAGTCAATAAGAAAATCAATTTCTTTTTAGTTCAATTGCTTTTATCGAAAGTCAAAATGAAACAAACATTGAATACTTTTATTCATGTAATACCTTTGCACTTGTTTGAACATTAACTTTAGGTTATTGCACGATCGTTTTGTGGATTAATGTAGCTGATCTTGAACTTATGATTTGATTACTTTGAGAGTTGTCCAAATGTCGATTAAAAGTGTATTTACTGTTATTCTTGAAACTCGTTCTTGTGAATCGACACTAGACAAATAACAATTTTCTAGACCAGAAAACAAGACAATATTGACTGATGATATACAAGCTTTTAATGCCTTTAACATAACCAATTGTGTAATGAAGTGAACATTTTATTCTCGATTTCCGTTTTTTCCGTTTCTTTTTTTCTTTTTCATGTTTTCTTCCTTCTTTTTGTTCCTCCAAACTTCTTTCCGGTTACGAATTTTAATTTGGCTCAAATGCTGTCTACAATTATAATAAACTCCCCTCTACTTCACCATCATCATCGTCTTTGCATCTTCATCTTCAAGTTGACTAAAACTCTTGATAGCATCAATTTCCATGTCATTGAGACTTCCTTGAGAACCTAAATAAAGGTCACAAAATAATTTTCCTTTTCTCTTCTTTCTTTGCCCTTTCTCCCTCTTTCCTATCTTCCTTTCTTCTCTTTTATTCTTGTCAACTTTTTCTTCCCTTCATCATCACTGTTATAACTTTGCGCTTTCGTTGCGTTTCTCCTCCAATTCCTAGCCTGTCCTTTGCTTCACTCACAACGACAGTTACGTTTTTTATGCACTTGTTTCTGATATTCATGCACATTCATCTACTAACAATTGCTTTCCTTCAATTCGCCTTTTATATTGTCTTGTTTCGCTCGCTTTTATGACAGATTATTTTTTGTCTCGTGCTGTTGTCACTCATTTCAAGTTTTGTTGTCACCATAAAGGTTAAATGCACTTAGCAGCATCAACGATCATTAACCTACGATAATCTGATTCATGAACAAAGTATTTTTGCTACTTAAACCTGAAGTTCAAGAGATTCAAATGATTCATAAATTACTTTTGATTCTTATTGAGAATAAAAAGGTTTCATTTTTTCTCAAAACCAAATGCTATATGATGATTCGTTAATTGAACAATTTTCATAAATGCAATGGAAAATAAACTCAATTTTATTTTGTTTCGGACGTTGAATCTAGTGTCGAGTCAAGGGTTTTCTTAAGATTTTAAGACAGAAAATTCGCTATTTTTGGATTTATTTTGATATTAATATAATAATTGTTTCCATCAAGACTTGAGGATAAATTTGATTAGCTTGACTCAACTCAATGAATATTATATTATTATAGTTAATGTAACCTTGTGACAAATAAAAGGCGTTAGAGCGAGTAGTAAGTTGAGGTCAGATCCAGGAATGCAACTAAATACGATTAATGTTAGATCATCAAGATCATATTTCTTTGTTGACTTCATCCTTACATTGGGTATTACATGACATATTAAATAGTCAGTCAGTCTGTCTGTCTTTGCGACTCTCTGTCTGAATTCTTTTGATTCCATTTCTTTTCTTCTAAGAACGCAACGAATATATTTGTTGCCTGGTGAACCAAGCGTCACCCAAAAAACCTCAAGTTTAACCTTAATTGTAGCTGAGCCTCATTAGGTGAGCCTCAAACCTCGGGTCATCCAGAACTAACTGTTATTCAGAGGTAAAAGATGAAAAGAAAACGGAAAATACCAAAAAGATTTATTGTTCAAGTCTGAGTTTTTATCAATCAATCATTCACCGAGCAATTAAAACCGAATAAAAAAAGCAGAACTAAAAACAGTCAATCAGCTGCTAAAATGGATAAATTTGAAGAAAAGTTCGAGCTTTCTTCTCACAGTTTCAATCAAATTGTTTTCAATCGACATTAATATTTGCGCGTTTAAACTCTCCTTTCAGTTCTTTCTTCGTCTGATAAACATACTATTTTCATATTATCTGAAATTCATCGTATGTTAAGATTTGTTTAAACACTATTTTCACGCTTGCTAGTGCTATGCTATTTTGATTTCTGCATGATTAATATAATAATGACTGTTTAATTTCTCATGATTTGTCCCAGATTGTTACTTAAGTTGAGTCTTGAAAGTGTTTCAATTGCCTTTGGAAGTGAAATGTATTCAATGTTTAGGTTTAAATGTTAAATTGTATCTAATTTAGCTTGACAATCAATTACCATTTTACAGTTTGACTCAGACTTTAACTCAAGATTGTTTGAAATAGCTTTGAGCAATTAATTGAGACCATGATTGAATGAAATGATGATTAAAGTTTATTACACGAAAATTTACTGCAACCAATGTTGCTTTGAAGGGAATAAGTTAATCTCTGTACAATTTAGATCGTAACATTTTCATGTTTATATGTTTAGTCGAGATGATTTGATCCATTAAGTTGACAATGAAGATGGATTAGGTATTTGGTTTGAGTTTTTGGAACTGTTAAGTTTGAAGTTGAGGATGATGATCATCATGAAAATGGTTATGCTGAGTAGGAAGAAGCGAAGTCAATGTAACATTACAAGTAACATCATCGGTTTGGCTTTCAAATGTTTCCTTCAGATGATGACTCGAAGAACCACGCAATTGAAAATCAAAATCAGATTGGCTTTTTGAAGCTTCACTTTTACGCCATTTGGCTCGAGCATTTTGAAACCAAACCTAGGAATACAAGAAGAAAGAATAAGAAGAAGAATGAAATTGAAATGAGTTCAGTTACATGATGAATGGATCGACAACAGACAAGATAATTTAAGGTGAAAAGAGGAATGTTGTTTAGACTGAAGAAAGGCTTTACTGAAGAAACGGTGAAATGAACAAGAAAGCACAATAGGATGAACAGGTAAGGCTAATAAAGCCATTTATAAGTTGACAAACAGATTCATTAGGAAATTTTCATTCGTAAATGATGTTAAACTGTTCAAATCTTTTGTCATCCTTTTCTCATCTTTTTCATGTTCATTTTTTACTTTTGTTTATGCTATTCAAATGTTTAGGTTGACATTTCAATCTATTTTCAAAGAGTTCAGAGCGACAGAGTAAATTGTGGAAGACAAGGAAGGAGAAGGAGAAGAAGAAACAGAAGAAGAAGAAGACTCCTCAAAATGAAGATCAATCAACTGCAAGGGGTAAATTGAGGGTAAAAAGTAAAGGTTAAATAAGGAAGGTGCTAGTGAAGGCAAAGGGAATGATGATGATGATGATCATTATCTTCATCATCTATATCATTATGATCATGAATAAGAATGTGTTTTCTTGTTCATCTTGATCACCTTATTGATCGCTGTTTGACCAACTCACAGGGTGCATTGCTGGATGCATTGTTAGAACAACGGAAAGTAAATGACCGTGACTGGTATGTCCTTTAGAGAGTGAAAAGACTCTGACCTTTGGCCTTGACAGCGGAAAGACTGTGAGATAAGGGACAACAAGAATGACTAAAGGAGTCCAATAAGGTGACCAAGTGGACCATTTTATAATAAACAACAACAATGACAAGATGCAAGATGAAAATAGCTTGACAAAGTTTGATTCATTTCTGATCTCATTTCACGTAAAAGGCTTAAAGTAAAGGCTTGAAGAGCTTCAACTAGTCCTAGGCAGCACACTTTCCAAGTCAACCATTAACTCTTCAAATGCTTCGCCACTGTTCCTTCCAACAAAATATATTTTTCCAGGTAATCATCGAGCTGTTCGCTATCTAATGAACCTTTAATATCGTAAATTGTCTTCTTTTCTTTCTTTTCTCTTTCTCTCCATGACACGGACACACACACCGAGTGACATGAATAAACACACATAGATCACTCTCACCTTTCGCAACAATAAAAGTTGTGTACATTTTTACCTCCTTTAACCATCTCATCATTAAACGTGTAAAACTGACGCACGATGCCGATGACATTAACCTTTAATCAAGCATCACCAGTAGGTAAGAGTCAAGAGCCACAAAGAGCCTCAATAAACAACAAAGATGACAAGAAAATGTTGAAATGTCAAACTTGAGAAGTATTATATTAATATATCATTGTTGATATGAGGTTAATAAAGCGTATATACACAACCAGTTGACCACAATGGTCAAAATTTGGTTCATTTTTTCACTTTTACTTTTTCTCATTTTTACCTTTCATCGCCTATAAACTCAGCTGTTATTATTGATATTTTATTACAAGTTATAATGTTGAGTTGATAAACAATGAAAATGTGAAAAAATATGAAAATATGTCGAAGTTTGTTTTGTATTGTTTACCTGAAGAACTCGCTTCGAGAGTTTTGTTAGAGTTGACAATTGTTCCAAGTCTTTTGTATCCGGATTGTGATTTATATTGAAATGATGTTTCATTGTTTTCAATTGATCATGTTTGAATGAGGTTCGCTTTCGTTTCATCTGTTTGCATGGAAAACTTTGTTTGCTGTTCAACTCGTCAAAAGGTTCAATGTAGTCATCTGCGTTATCCTCATCATCTTCATGATCATCTTCAGGATAAAAACTGTTCTCCACTCTCTTTGATTCAACAGATTTTCCCTTCAAATTGAACCATTCTCTTTTCACTTTTAAACTTTTATCTGTTCATCAATGAAAAAGAAGAAGAAAATTTCATGTAAAACAAATTTCCAATAAATTTGATGATTATGTTGTCCTATTGAACTTTGTATTATTACATGATAAATTTGTCAAAATGCAAGTGCAATTTGCAATTTAAAGGAGAGTCTAAACCCACCTAATCATGATTTTCATTGTCATGATTATATTTGATGCTCATTATTGCTGTCATCAATTGCAAACATCTGATACTCTCATCATCATCACAAGGTAAACAACAAAACATCATGAAGCCATCAAAAAACCGATCCCAAAATTGGATCAAAAATAAAATTCAATGTTGAATGAAGAAACATTTTCTTCTCGGTGAGTATGATGCTGATGAAGACGAGCAAGAATAGCAAGTGAAAGATTCAAGAAGTGAAATCCATCAAAGATTTTCTCTTCTCATGTAAGGTAATGTTCAATTGAAGAGGAGGAATAGTTAAGGTTGAGCTTGCAGTCTTATGTTGACTTAAGGAGAGAAAAGTTTCTGCAAAAGAATCAAAAATACAATTAAAATAGAGCAATTTAATTTGCCAATTAATTAAAATCGAGCAAAAACTAAAGAAATAACTTCTCAGAACTTCTTTCGCTTGAATTTTGAAAATTCAGTGAAATTTTGTGAGCAAATTTTCATCAAATTGAAACCTTTAAAATCTTTGATATAAAGAGTAAAAATATTCACCAGTTTCATGATGAATAACCATTGAATACTCAAGTGTTTAGGTGATTAAAATTCAAAATAAATCTTGAACCGATCAATGAATATTGGAAACGAAATGAATTAATGAAGATTTAGTTTTGATTTCTGCAATTTCATTTTAAAGTCAAAATGAAATGAAAAGATTGAAAAAGAAAGTTTAAAGTGAAAGCTGAAAACTCTTCTTCATCATGAAATGAATGATGAATCAATGAAAGAATGGCTTCAATTTGATTTTTGCCGATCTCAATGTGTTTGGCTGAAAGGGATTTTGCAACTTTCTCTGCTTTTGGCCTTAAACGACTGTCCAATATTTAGCAACATTTTACTATTTTAAATAAAACATTTCTCATGAACATTTGACAAAAAGAGTCGCTTTTGTCAAGCTTTCCTATCTTGATCATCATCCTGATCGTCTTGGTAAAACTGGCCTTCGCTTGAAAGGAGAGTGAAATGTTTCATAAACGGACGGCCTGAATCACTGTCACTCCCTAGGAGGGCTTCGTATTCATCGTAAATGTACAATCTCAACCTTTCTTTTCATTCTTTTCCTCTTTTTGATACTTGTTCATCTTCTCCATCATCGTCTTCCTGTGCAAATATACCTTTTAACCACCAACCCAGCCTATCTTCACCTTCACCTTAGGCTCTTTTTTTCTCTCTTTTCATCGTCTTCTTCATCATCGTCCCTACCTGCTCAACCCACCATCCTCGATGATTATGTTAACTTTACTCTGCAAGTCCTTCTTACATCTTTTTTTGGTGTTGAAGGCATAAGTAAACCAAGAGGTGGTCTTCAATTCGTTGACCAGGTTAACGTGACAACCTTTACCTTTTATTATCATTATTATTATTCTATTATAGCTTATTCTCTTCCTCTTCACTCCCATTTTTGTTCCTCTTGTATGTTCAAGGTGAACGCAAACAGAAGAGAAAAGAAGAAATCTTTTCCAACCAAGAATGTTGAACATTTTTTTGTTGTTTTTCCTTCGTGTTGTTGTTGTTGATGTTGCTGCTGAATCGCCAGTGTCACTCCTTGACCAATGGGTCAATAGGGACAGAGAATGTGAAAGTGTCAAAAGAAGAAACAGAAAAAAACAAAAGCTTTTTACTGATGAAATGCAACGAAAACAATTTCCTTTGTCTTCTTTCAAGATGATGTCAATAAGGAATGAGCAGGGAAACGATGAAGAAAGGTAAGATAAATGGAAACAAAAGGTTACAACTAATAGCGACTGACAGATTTATCAGCCTTTTTGTGTCTCTTTTCATCGACAGTTTGTTTCAACAATTTTGTTCATTTTTAGACTCATCATCACCTCATGGTTATCCATTTACAGGCTAAAACAAATATCCATTTGGAGTGAAAACATTTATTAAACGATTATCAAAACTTTATTAAAAATGAAAAGGTTTCTTCCAACTGTTAACTGAGAAACTGTTGATCGAAAAAAATGAAGTTCAGTTTCTCGTTCAAAATGTTTATTAATTTGCTGATCCGAATTCATTGAGTAACTTGACTTCATATCAACAAATAGTCAACAGTCAATGTTGTCTTAGGGACAAAAGGATTTATCAGTTCTTAATGACCATTTTACGAACTTGCATAAATGTAAACTTGAAATTTCCCCGCAATTAATGTTCTGAAAAGGACAAAAATCGAAGAAACTGAAAAAACGAATGAGTTATTAAAGGTTTCGATTACAATGGCGTCCATCCTTGATCTGAGCCCAAGTCAATGGTTGCAAATTGAAGTCATTTTTCGGTTCAATAATCAATAGCATGAAATGAATGTTATCCGATTTCTAGTTTACTCAACATTAAGTTGATAAAGAGTGAAGTTGATAAAGTCTTGACGGAACTTGACTTCATTAAAAGCATGCAAGCAACATTAAACTGATCGATTCTATAATAATAACATTTCATTGCGATTATACAAATGAAAAAATAACTGGAAAGCAAATAAGGTTGTCAAATGTATTTTTGTCAACATTGTTTGATCAAGCAGAGAGGAAAGTATATTGATAAAAAATATACTGATAACAATCGTTTTTCAATGAGTCGCAATAATTTGAGTTATTATTGTTATAACAGTTATATTAGTGAAACGTGAGGACGTGCCAATATATATTGTGTCTATTATATTAAATGCATAATTTGGTTTGAATGTGAAAGAGTATGAATAGAGTTGATGGTAAAGATGATGAGCAACATCCTTCTCCATAGGGTGATATTAAGAAGATGAATATTGTTATTGTTGAAGGGGAGCGAGAAGAAGGGAGGAAGAAGAGCAAGATTAAGAAGAAGGAAAGGAAAGAGAGAAAAGAAAGGTAAACATGAGACGGAAATAATGAAGAGATAACATGAGGTTGAACTTATGGTGATGGCTATTAGTAGCTTAGTGCAACTGTGCTAAACCTTTTGCTCTTTCAATTGCAAGCTTTTCTGGTAACAATGGGCACAGTCCATGGCGACACGTGACACACTTTTGTCTGTGTCTTGTTGTTGTTCCCATGATATTGCAGGTCAAAAATCATGAGAGAATGGAATGGATCAGGATCAGGATAATGAAGAGAAATGAGGATCAGGAAGGAGGTTGAAGAGGCGGAGAAGAGGATAACTTGAGGAATCGAGAAAACAATTGAGCTTAAGATTTTTCTTTTCGCTTTCTTTTCTATTCTCTTTTCACCATATTATATGAAACATTTTGTATTGGTAATGAGGAAGACTGATGCTGGTGCTGGTGGAGAGTGCAGGGTGAGGCTGATCAGTTCACCTACAGTGTGCTCATCTGTATATGATTTGCTCTGTTTTTTTCATTCTTTTGGCTTCTTTGCTCTTCCATTCGCATCAAATGTACAAAAGTGTACGACATGAGCCTAATAAGGGTGAGATAACAGTAAAGAGTAAAGAGTCTTTTCCTTTCTTCTTTTCTCTGTATTATTCAGTTTCTTTTGGATTCCATCAGCTTATTCAATGAAACTACTTTCATTATCATTGTACTTTCATCCTAAATTATTACAAATAGCAAATTGTTATCTTCTTGTGTTATGTCAGCTTGAAAAGTCATCATCTACAGAATCAGCAAGTTTACCTTCAATGCTTTTCTGTTTTTCCTTCTTTCAGAGTTTTAGACTAAAAAGTCGCAAATTTTCATGAAAAGATTCATTGGAATCTCAGAGATGAAGGAACAATATTTTAAAATTTGATCTAGAAGAGTAATTAACTGAAAACTCAGACTTGAAATTTCAACTTTAAGTTTGACTTTTGATGAAAATGATTTTTTCACTTTTAAATGTTTGCATTTGATATTTGGTTTGTTTTTGATGAATTTTGTGATAAATTGAAGCTCCTTTCTTGAGCTTCAACAATTTGGCCTTTTTGTTTTTTAGCTTGTGTTTCGACTCTAAAGATGTTTATTTGAGCAAAGGTAAATGCTAGTTTAAAAGAGGCACAAAAAGAAGCTGCAACATGCTGAAAGGACCAAATAAAGTGAAACAATGGGAATGAACAGGTAAAGCTAATAAAGCCATTTATAAGGCGAAAAACGGATGCATTAAGCAAATGTTAAAATTGACATTTTAATTTCGTTTGAAAAGAGTTGATGAGAGCAAGAAGAAGATGAAGAGAGAGAGAGAGAGAGAGCAAATTAGGTCACTAGAGAAACATCTTCATCGTCTTTCCCTCTTCAAACTATTGTGAGAAGACATAACTTAAACACTGCAAAAAACTCGTACCAGTGCCTCTGCCCATGAGGCACCATAAACATCATCTCATTCACCTGACTTCTGCTTCATGAACCATTTTCCTCTAAATCTTCTCTTCTTTTTACCTTAATTTACTTTTCTTACTTTCAATGTCGGCTTACTTTCAACTAAACATCTATTTATGGCAGTTATGCTTAAAAAAGGTAAAAAATATTTCGCTAGTTTCGTTGGCTCTGAGAAAAGTTTGCAAATTATCATTTTACTTTTTTCATTTTTTGGGAAATTAATTCGCAAACTGATCGGAATTGATCAACAATTTTGAAATTTTTCAAGTTGAAGGTAAACAAGCGCTGCTTTCGCTGAGCGTGCAGATTGAACAAAGTACCGTTGTATCTTTAGTCGGATCATAATTGATAGTCGATTCTTAAAGTCAACAATTTACTTTAAAGCAAACTCGGATGATTTATGCTTTGAAGTGATGAAAGTCCAATAACAGGCTATAAATCTATGACAAGTTGATCAAATAAAAACCAATGAAATGACCTTTCAATGTTCAGATAATTTACGAAAATCAATGACATTTACATCTGCACAACGAGGCCATCATCTGCAAAGCAATTGATTTGATCAGTTCGAACATTAAAATCTTTTATTCTTATCTGACAATTTGATCAAGTTGTTTGAAATGTAAAGATTGACTTAATTGAATGAAACAACTGATTGAAAAGCAACAGCAAATAACTCAATCGTGTCTTTTGGCGACAAAAAAGTTGTATTTGATTCACAACTCGAAATTTATTTTTAGTTTGATTTTAGCGTGTTTAGACTGGATAGTTTCGCACACTTGAACAAGCTGAACAGTTTATTGAATGACAAACGCCATTATACTTGTGCTTGAGTATATCATTACAATCGGATAAAAATGTCACAAAAATTAACCTATAAGTGAATGTAAATGTTACCATGAAATTTGATCGCAAATGCTAACAATCAAAGTGAATGGAAACAAGTTGACCATTAGTTGGTCAATCAGAAGAGACTTGAGTTGAGATGCTTTTGCAAAGCCAAATATTGAATATGAAAAGAGAGCAGCAAAGAGGTTAAGATGTGCAAAAAGATGATGTAAAATGATGAAAAGAGGAAGAAGGAGAAACGTTGAATGGACTGCTCAAGTCAAGTGAAAAATCCCTCAAATAAAGCGGATTAGAAGACAGTTAATCCTGGCAATTTATCAGAAACCAGTAACAACACAAACACAACAACTAAGACAACATGTAACAGCTCTTATCCTTCATCACAGTAACCAGGCAACCATAATCATTTTTATCTTCTTCTTCTTCTCTTCATGAGCAGCTTCAACAATTTACCTTAAATCAACTTGAAGGTGCTCATGTTTGAAAGAAGAACCATGAAGAAAGAAGGTTTTTTTTCTTCCTACTTCTTGATCATTCACCAAACAAAGGATCAAAAGATGATGCTAAACATGATGATGAAAGATGAAGATGAGCATATGCATTTGTATAGGTTCAAAACTCTTCGAAAATTTGTCTTCTTTTGTTTTCTTTTGCCAACCTTTTCTTTCGCTCATCTCGTCCTCCTCATCATCAGAATTTTCATCTTACTCAACCTAGAATTCAAGTCGAAAGTTAACATTCAATTGAAATTGAATTTTGACTGAAAATTGAAACTTGATTTAAAGGAAAAAATTATTCTTTTCGTGAAACTTTAAGATTCATTTTTACATGAAAAAATATCAACTTTTCATTCTTGCAATTAAATTTATCAAATGAAGAAAAAACTTTTTCTCTTTTATCATCTCAATCTGCAGCTTTTCATGGTTCATCTTGAGCTGTTCTTGTTCAAATCTTTCATAGCTAATCGGATTAAAGGATCACCTTAGCAGGGATTAGCCAAGATTTAGTTTCATTGGCAGTGGAAGGAAACATTTTAACTCTTACTATTACCACCAACATGATGATGATTATGATCAACAACATCATAATCATCATTTGCCATCATTGATTGAATTTCATTCAATCTCTATCGAAACTGATAATCAGTTGAAACTTTCAGATACATTGATTTGATAGTAACACAAAGAACAGGTAAACATTCCGATTCATCTTTACAGTTTTACATTCATTTCCATCAAACATCATGTTAATGTGTTATCAGATGGCAAAAATTAAATGCTCAACATTTTGACTTGACAAATCATCAATTATCAATATAAAAAAGGTAAACAAAAAATGTTCAACAGTTAATATCTCATGAGAAATCAGATTGATCAACAAACTGAATAAATAATCTGAATGTTTAGTTCGGCTTAAATGTCATTCCTTTGAATTAACCTTTAACCATTTCATTTGATCATTTCAAGCATTTTTAGTGAACCAATTTGTTTTCGCTTAAAAACAAATTCAAAACTCAAAGTCAAAAGCGTTCAACAAAACTGGACATTTCATGACTTTTGTTTAAGATTGGTCGAGCAACATCCTTGCAATACTTTAACGAATATGCTTGAGTAGTATAGATAAGTCCGCTTCTGGCACAAATAAAACCATCTTTCGATGACAATAAATAGCTTTTTTATGTCGGTATACATAATTTTAACCGATGAAAAAATAACGCAACTAAATGTAGTGCTGATCAACTTGTCCACTCTGGCACAATAACGTCACTCTCTTCTCTACTATATAAGAATCTTACTCATTTCTTAATGTCAAATAAATGGATAGAGCTATAAGTGGTGCCATCATGCGCTTAAAATTATCTTATCAAAACATCAGCGGTGGTCAAAATGTTGAGGCTCAACTTCGCGAAGAAGTAGCCTTCATGATGGACGACATCATCAAATTAGTGGAGATAATTAATGATAAAGACAATGAAATAAATGAGCTGAAAGGTGCACTCAAAGAACAGAACCAACTCATCGAGGAACAACCTAACTTTATTAGATATATTCAAATAAGGTGTGAGAGATATTTAGGGCGATCGCCCGATGCATTCGCTCAGCGCTATTTGCGCTGATCTGAAGCTCAAACTGCTAGAATTGAGCAGAATCAAAATAATGGAAACATTTAATAAAAAAATTAATTGCTAAACTGCTGTTTCATTTTGTTTCATCGGTTAAAATTATGTATACCGACATACGGTATAAAAGAGCTATTTATTTTCATCGAAAGATAGTTGCATTTGTGCCAGAAGTGTGACAATACTACTTTCTTGCTATCGAATTGTAAAATGCAATTTTAGATTCGAAGCTTTCTATAGAAATTCAAGTCGAACAGATTTTGAACAGTGAACAGCATGAAACCTTAATGACTCTACAATGAATACATGATATGAAGATGGTACTTGAATTTACAAATGCATATTTAAAGGTTTAAACATTTGCCTTTTCTGGTTAGAGATTAGCTCATGAGTATCATGGTTTGGATTACATTGTCTTTTGAATGACATTTTTGACTTAAAATCTTGCAATCTTCAAGCTTCGTTCATTTATTTCATGCTTTCCTGTGAAACTTTCTCCTTCCTTTGAGCAATTAGAATACTGAACGGAACCTTAATTGATTTAAATACTCATTAACATCTATATTGGCCAAAGTGTGTTGAGTGTGCGTTTACTTTGATCAGCATTTTTATCAACTTTTGTTATCACAAATTGAACGCTCAAAGTGAAACTGTAACATTTATAAACTGTCTTTGAGTCTGTTCAATGAGCGTAAATTTAAAGAGCCAAAGTAACAAATGAAACAAATAATGTTGATTGATTTGTTATTGTCATTTGTTCATCTTATCAGATGCACCAACATCATCATCATCATCATTGTCATCTTGAAACTGTAAACAAAAAAGTCTCTTATCTTGACATCTAAAGAGAAGTAAGAAGAGAAAGGAAAAAATGAAATGAAATAAACTGTGAAGTTGATCCAGCAATTAGTATGATAATAGAGGAGACAATTTTGGCTACTCAAACAATCTTCAATCAACATTGGATCAACAGGGTTAACAGATTAGGTTTGCCTGAATACAGTTTGACTAATAGGTAAAGACTGTTTACCTACTTATTACCTGTGCCAAGTCTTCATCCTTTTCCCTTCTTTGCTCACTTTTGTATCACAAGTTTGTTTGATTTGTCATTTGTGTGGAGAAGAAGAAGAAAAAACTGGCGAAAAATTGTGTTCGAAGTGCCAATGAACTAGCACGAAGTGGCAACGTTATTGTCACAGTTTCTGTTCATTGATGACTTTTTAAGTTTCCTATTGTCAATGCTCGATCAATAATTGAAAGTTATCATTTATTTACTTGGTCTAAATTGAATGATTTGCTGTTAATCTGCAATTGAATGCAATTACAGATTTGAACGGAACACAAAGAAGGCAAAATACAAATAATCCTCTTAATGCTTTCATTTGTGTCAAAAATATACTTGTATTAGCACGGAACAAGAATGCCAATGATAACAATAATGATAATCATATTAATTTTAATGCAGCCAATAATCATGTTGAACAAGATCACAGGTTCTGGTTGCTTGAGAAAACATTTGTATCTTTACGTGGTTGACTATTGTTGTGGCCAGTAAAAGGGAAACAGTTTTCACTGTATTCAGTTGATGAGGATGATGAAGCTCATCGATCATCTTCATTATGGCAGTTCTTATTTACTGTGTCATCTGACTAATCCTTTACACTCTTCCCTCTGGATTATCAGATGGATTGTATCTGTCCAACGACAAAGCTGTACATGTTTGTACAACTGGTAGAAGCGCTTTTAACTTGAAGAGAAACAAAAAAGGCAAAAGGATCAAATAGATGATGATAAAAGATGAAGATGAGGGAAGATGAAAATGACAAAAAAGGCAAATAAATAGTTAGACAGTAAGGCAGACAAGACAGTGTAAAAAGGAAACATCAAAATTTCTGTTTCTTTCTCTTCTTATCTTAACATTTATTCCCAGCCAACATTTTTGCATCAATAAAATTGAACCCAATTTTCATCTTCATTTTCATCTTCATTCCCATCTTTGTCTTCCTTCTCTCCAGCCTTTTATTGAAAAAATAGATTCATAATTATTCGAGTTTAGAATTGTCCAGTTAATTGTTTTTCATGGGTTTGACCCTTTAAGCTTGACTGATGAGTTATTTGACTTTTGCTTTGGCCTTTCTTTCCATCGCCAAGTCACTCTCACTTTGTCATCCTCATCAGTTGAAACCAGCATCACATTGCATTCCAATGTTTGATATTATTTTTAGTTTCCTCAATAAGAAACCATTCTATCCAACCATGGCTATTCATCGGTAATGCAAGTAAAATTTTTCATCTTACATCCTCATTCATCATTCGCATCTAATAATGCAACAACATTTTTCGTCCAGCTTTTCCCTCAGCATTTAAGTTACAATTCAAACTCAAAGAACAGATGAATTCATCTTCAAAGTAAGGTTTTAGCTTCACTAATACAAAGTATTAAAGCAATGAAATCAAGAGTACAATCAAATGAACTAAGAATCTTTTCGTTCTTATGTTTACTTGTTTACTTGCATTTCATCTCATTTGCTAATGGAAACTCAAACTCAAGTTGAGCAAGACTTTCATTTCAACTCGAAATCGATTTTTACGAAACATAAAAATTCAACTCAACGAATCAATAATATTGTCTGATGATCAATGTCAATGCATTTGAACACAGTTGACTTTGGCGAGCATCAGTCAGGCCTAAGCAGTATTAAGATTTGAGTGGAAAGTTTATGTTGATCGCATGATTACAGTGATGAGTTGCAAGCATTCTGTGTGTTTATTTGGCACTTATTGCGTTGAATTGTTTAGCGTGAAAATGTTGAAGCTGGAAAGGTTCATCATCATTGATATTGGTTGTTGTTTAAAAAAGGTGAATATTTACTATAATAAATAACTTGAAAATAAGTTTACGCCATTTCTGTCAAGTTAACCATTCTTCTGCTTCAAAAGATGCTCTATTTACCATGCGAAAACCATCAGATTATTTCAACTATTCATTTCTTATGAAGTTTCACCATTATTATTGTAATAACAAGATGAGAATCAAATTGTTGAGATAATTGTTCCATTTGATACGAAATTCATCTCTTCTTGTCTAACAACATTTACCTTATCAAAGTTTTCAATTTCATTGGACCATTAATAACAGCCCTTGTCAACACTCTTTCAAGCCTCATCAATCAATTCCTTGGCTCAGAATTCAATTCAACTGAAAAATAAAACAATCTTTGATACCTTTTAAGGCATCCTTTCAAAGGTAATCATTTGCTTGCATTATTACACATTAAATTGAGCAAATCTTGTAAAAATTTGATTAAATTATTCAATCGAAACCACACTTGGAATGAACATTTGCCTCTTAAATCAATCGCTTAAAATGCTCTTTCAATCCAAAAATTAAAACTTAAAAATGATTCAACAAGCGCTATAACAGAGCAATTAATAACAAGTAAATACATTTTCATGATTATTTCTTCTTCTAAACTCGTCTTGACGTTGTTTCAAATGCTAAAATGTTAATTCCATTAAATTGAGATTTCTGTATTTTCCAATCAAAAAGACAACCATTTAGCAGTTTGCAATTGATCTGAATCAACATTAAAATTTGGATAAAGTGGATCACTATTCAGTCTAAGGTTAAGCAACTTTGAATATATTAATTGATAATCATACCATTCGATTGATTTGACAGTTTTCTTGATTTAACTGTTTTCCGTTTAATCATTTTACTTTTCAGTTTGAATCCGTTCCTTTTATTGCAACGCTTCTTATACTTCTTAAGATGATCAATGATGTCAAGCGATTGCCGTTCATCAGTCAACATCAACGTTGAATCCAACTGTTGCTCCAGACAGGAATAAGGTTGAGACTCAATCGAAGAGGATAATTTTCTTGGTGATAATGAACAACTTGTTGATATCGATGAACCTGATGCAGGTAAAGATGAAGACGATGATACAGATGAACATGAATATACTTGCTGGCGACTCTGGTGGAAGTGTTGGGAACAGTAAACTTGATCATTTAGCAGAGCATAATAATCATTGTTAGTCAACAAGGAGTCGCACTTGAAACAAGTGAAACAATCGATGTGAAAGAATAAAAGCTTTCCAGAATCACGAGTCGAGTTCACCTTGATAACCATGGAATCTGGCTTAATCTTCTCTCCACAATTGCTGCACGAATACCAGGAACAGAATAGACGCTGATAATCATTCTTACAGTAATTGGAACCAGCGAAAGTGAAGTAACTTTCCTCCAAATTGATTCCACAAATGGCACACACTAAACACTGAGAGTGCCACGAATGGTTCAACGTGTTAACAAGGTAATAAGAGTCAACAATGGGCTGACCACAACCCGAACAGTAGACATCATTTCTGTTGCCACAGTTCATGGTAACTCGAGACTAGACCTGAGTTCCATTGGCGAAGAAAAATTGAAAGAAAAATGGAAACATTGTTACATTATTATGAAGGAAATCTTGAGATTATCATAATCCATTATTAATCTGAAACTCAATTTCACTGGGAGGGTCAATGATGATAATAAACTGGTGACTTGCATAACTTTGGATAAAAAATACAAGAAAATTGAATAACTTAAATTTTTTCCTTTCTTTTCTTTCTTTTCCTTTTCACCAAGAAACCTTTACTATCCTTACTCAAGGCCCACCCAAATGCTTAACCAAACTCCTCCTATTCCATACTCTGAACCTATCTCAAGATGATAACGGAAGATGAAGAAGAAAAGAAATGAAACTTGAAACAGAAAATGTTTTCTCATTGAAAGTTGAATATGAAATATGAAAATGATTTGTTCATCAATTGATTACTGATCATCGATAGAAAGGTTTACTTACAATTTTTGATTTTATCCTTTTGTCTTTCAATCCTTTCTAATTCTCATGAATCCAGATGAATGCAAGGATGATAAAGATGATGAAGGACAAAGGGTATGAAAAGGTAACTAGGAAGTGAGGTTAACAGAGAGAAGAGAAAAGCGATTTTTTCTTTTCCTTTTTTTCTTCTTCTTTTTCGGTTGTTCCGTTGATGCTTTTCAAGTAAAATAAATGTTACTCAAAGAATCATCAATTGATGATGAGAAGGATGAAGATGGCGATGAAAAAAGAGAAGAGAAAACAACATCTTTATCATCCTTATTGTATCATCTTCATAAGGAAACGTCACAATGAAGAGGAAAGTGAAAAGAGTGACAAAATTTTCTTCCTCATCTTTCCAATTCTCATCATCTTTTTTGTCTACCTTTACTTGACTCTCATTATGATTCTTTTTTCTCGACATCATTTCCATTCTTTATTTAGCTTCTTTTTTACCTTCAACATCGACATTTTTTCCCTTAAATGAGTTCATTTTCATCTTGTTCATCAGCATCTTCAAATTGACAAAAAGATTCTCTCGTCGCTCATTAAACATTCCAGATTAAATTTCAATTTCAAAAACTCTGAAAAGTTTCATTCTTCTATTCAAATCCTTTCCTAATTGAAACGTTTTTGGTGAAATTTTTTTCCTCAATTTTATTCACTTTTTTCTGGTTTAAAATAAAAGCAAATTATTCGTCGTTTTAGGAACCAGATGAGAAAATTGTTGAAACAAAAAATTCTATTGTAAGGTAACAGCAAAAGGCAAATGTTTTACACAAAAATGTAATTGACCTTCATGAAGATTAGATTAAGATTGATTCAGACGCTATTCTGTGACTTGAGACACAAAAATTATGGAAACGCAAAAAGCAAAATGTTTGTAGTTTCTGTGGTTCCAAGCTTTACTTGAGATTGTTTCTCATTCACTTTACAACTTTTTTTGCCAAAAGTTAAGAAACCATTTCAAATTGATTCTTGATGCTGTCAAAGTTTACTCGATATTTCATCTTCAATGGTAATTAATGATACAGCAAAATTGAATTTCATTTCAGACTCAGAAGGCTGAAAATAGTTTGCCTCAGAATGCGATGAATACCAATTTAACAATGGAAATCATTTCAACCCAAAATGTCCAATCTTTAGTCTTAGGCTTTTCACAGGAAATAAATGAAACTTTAATTTTCAACGCTCTAAGGTTGTCGACGAATTGAACAGTTAATTGCTGAATATCATCAAGTTGAGGATGCTGATGAAAAGATAAAATCGAAATGTTAATGAAATATTTTTCTCATCTTTGACCGAATCGAAAAGTCGGTGAAAATTGTTGAATTCAATGTGTTTTGCGATCATTGAAAATGAACAGGAAAGTCTGTTGAGCTATCAAACTGGAAAAATTGTTCATTTTAAAGTTTCAAGTTTATTCTTGATCAAGTGTTGGTTTTAAGCTTTTTGCTCATTCAAGTGCTTCTCAAAACACTTGACTTTTGTAAATATTGAATCAAAGCTAAGCTCTTGTATAAAGAAACCATTAAAACAAAAAGTAAACTGAACATCGCCAGTTTTGACATTTGCATTTCAAATTTTGTTTTCGGTGAAAAAATTGAATAACAATTCATGTAAAACTCCAATCTTTACTTGGATTGGTTGTCAATTTTCACGGCAATTACAAGTCGCCTTGAGTTTGTCTCAAAACTACCGAATTATTCGCCGAATCTTTTTGTTTCCTATTTTCCCATAAAATTGGATAGATTAATGGTAATTTGATAAACTCGAGTTTATTTTGATTTCAACAAAACTTGCATTCAAATTGTTTCATTGAAACATGATCAACCCTCACAATGTTTACAAGGAGAAAGTGAAACCACAGAAAAACATTTTACAATAAAAACGACAATTTGTTGATATTTACAGCATTTTCATTGTTCATTCTTTATCGGTGAATTTATTGATATTTATAGATACATGATGAAGCAACCTATAAAATGATATTCATTTTCATCTTAATTTTCAATTCAGTCTTCAAGACTTGATGACAATCATTAAACATGAACATTGATTCTCAGTCGATTTGGAAGCTGGAAACAAAAAGATTTCCAATTTTGAAGATATTTCGATGAAAACTGAGCCTTTGATGAACCTTGAAAAGGACAGCAATGAACATTGAACAAACTGTTTACAAGAAATGCACAAAGTGCGCATCTGGTTAGTTTAACCGTCAATTTTGTGTGTTATTTTTGTGTCATATTTTGTTTGTTTGTATTAATCATGAACCATATTAACTAATGAAGTTTCAACTTAAGCTCATTAGCATCATAATGATGATCATCACTACCAATGAAAACAAAAGTCAAGTGGTATTAAAAGTGTCTTAAATCAAAAGTAGAATCAATTGCAAGTTCAATATCGAATAGCAAAGCAAAGAAAAAGTAAAAAACGAAAAATGCAGTCAATAATTTGCTCGATAAATACTGTCCAGTGTTAAGCAGTCACATTCATCTTCATCATCTTCTTCATCTTCTTCATCTTTCAACAATTTTCCATAAGTTAAATGTACTTTTGATGACAATCTAATATATCAACATGATTTGAAGCTATAAAAGTCTCTCAATATCTAATGATAAACAAGTCTCTTTCATCTTTTACCCTTCCATAGACATCGATAGCAAACACTACAAGCATCTTCAACATCATCTTTATCTTCAACTTCTTGTACAATGTAAGAGTTGTAAAACTGAGGACACAAAAAAGAGCCGTAAAATGGCCTTAACAAGTACGCTTTAATGTCCCTTAAGGCGTTCAAAAACAGAGGTTAAAGACGACGAGGTTGAATATGGTTTTACAATTGATCTATTTATTTATTTTGCGCTACTTTTTTCAGTGAACACACAACAGACACAACGCTTCCTCATTTACGCTCTCAATCTCAAAGAGTTTATCTTAATGTTTTCAAAACAATTATCATCAATCTTATTTTTTTACTGTTTTTAAGGCTTTGAAGGTTGATCTGTCCACAAGCTCAGCTAACACATTAACTCACAACTGGTACCAAAGGCTGTAGTAAACGTTTAAATAACTGTCAATGTCAATTGGGTTGAAGCTATTATAAACCAAACCAAAACTTACCTTTTGCTGCTCATTTCATTTTACTTTATTCAATTGCTTTTATCTGTAAATCTATTATTGTTGTTGGCAAGAAGAGTAAATGTTCATCTTTAACCTGGAAAATTGGACTCACATTCAAATCGATTGTGAATTGCATTAAATCAAAGAAGTGACTTTCGGATTTAGCTTAAACTCGACCTTTTTCATTGAAACATTAACTTAAAAATCTCATCATTTAGCAATGTTTTACTTCGAACTTTTGAGATTGAAAGTGATTTCTGTTCAGATAAAAGATCAACTTAGAGGTTCAGTTGCTTGGAAATGATTTTCAATTCTGAGTTTCGATCAAAGAGTGTTTTCCTTGATATCTTTAAACTTGACAACCAATTTGAATGCGAAACTCAAAGTGTGAAAATTAAACTTGAAATTGACTTTTTACTCCTTAAATCATCTTCATCTATTTATGCTTACCTTTCAACATGAATTTTTTCTATCTCAACCTTCATCTTCATCATCTCTTTTTGGTCAACTGTCAAAGCAGTTATCATCAAATTGATATCATTTGGGAATCTCAAGAAATCAAGATAATGAGTAAAGAAAAAAAACTTTTTACTTTTTTTCTCATCGTATCTTCGTTTCATCATCGCCAACATCATCCTCATCCTCATCATCAACCTCAACATCACAAGGTTCAATGGAAGAAGAAACAAGGTAAAAGAATGAAAGGGAAAGAAAAGAGAAGCTGAAAGATAAAAGTTGATGATGAAGATGCTGATGAAGGACGAAAAGATGAACGTAAAAATGATGAAGAGGAAAGATATTGATTGAGATTCAGTGAATTGTGAAAAGCAACGGAATTGTGTTTATAAAAAGTCACTTGAAAATGAAAACAAAAATAAAAATAAAACAAAACAAAAAGGCAAACCTGAAGAAACTTAAGATGTTAATCGCTCTTTTAGTGTTGATAAAAACAAAGTTAAGCAGGTTAAGTAAAGGTAAAAATTGTTTTCAATGGATGTTACCTGAGTTTATCACCATCAGCCTTTTTAAACGTCCTTTTGCAACTTTCAAAAAGGATAAACATAAATCTTTGTTTACCTGTTCATCTTGTTCTTGATTGTTGTTGGTCCAAGTGTCTACACTTTTTGATATTTTATTTTGTTCATCAGATAACTTGTGTAAACTCAGTCTATTGAGAATTTTAATTGGAAATGATTTATGTTGAGTACATTTTTTGTTTCTTTTTTTCCACTCATCATTTTCCTTCCCTTTATTCAACCATTCAATTATCTTAACTGATCATTTATGCAAGTTACCAATAAGATGATAAAACTTTGAGCTAAAGCTTTCACAAGTCTATCAGTTGACCCATGTCCACCCTTTCAATGAACACAATCATTGAAGTTTGATAAGCGACTGTTGGAAAGTGTAAAATGTGATTGACTTCTCGAGACGAGTTGAGACTCCAGTGAAGGTTCAATATTTTGTGCAGCAAGTAGCGTCCTCTAGGTTTGCTTTTTCATGTTCACTTGGCTTCTCTTGTGAGACGCTTACAGTATAATTAGATTGCTTTTTTGGACTCAACTTTGGGTGGGACAAAGTGAAGTATAAGATGAGATGAAATGATGATTGGGAGACGAGAATCATTGACAGGTCAACATTGGGAGATGAAGAGGGTGGAAGACACACCTTTAGGAGTTATCAGTAGGAGAGAAGATAATTGTGTGCAAAAATTATGTTTTTTCAGCTTCATTTTTCTTTGGTCTTCAGGCTTTAGGTTCGTAGTTGATCAAGTACTTGTAATGTAGTTGTAATGGTAATGTAGACAAATGAAATTGTTGGTAATGAATGTTTGTATAAAAGTATTATTGCTTGAATGTTGTGAGCATAGCTTTTGACCTTCCTTCAAATGTTTTCAATCAAATGTTTCATGTTATCGAACAAATTAACATGATGATCAGGATGATTATGATGATGAATGAAAGCAAGGGAAAAGATGATAAAGGTAATCTGTCTTGCAATTTTGAATTGATGATCATTTTGATATTTCATGTTATCTTTCCTGTCAATTAGATTGAATGTTTAAATTAGCGGTGAATAGGATGATCATCATGATGACTAAAAGATTGATTCCCAATTAACTTATGAAATTTTATACTCCAAATTTTGAACGTCAATTTTAACGATTAGAATAGCTATTACAATGAAAGTATTAAGAGGTTTTATTAGTATTTTATTAGTATTAAGGAAAAATCAAAAACTTTACTTTTACAGCTTGCATGAAATTATAAATAAAAATTAAACTGAATCTAATCAATGAGTTAATTGATTTTGACATCAAAACGAAAATCATATGGAACAACAATCAAAGCTAAATTAAACCTTTCATCTATTAAGTGGTTGAAAAATAAAAAAATATTCAAAAAGCCTTTTCCAATGTTAATATTAATTGTTTCAATTCAATTGGAAATGTTGAAAGAAAGGAAAAGAAAGTGAAAAAGAGAGTAAAAAATTTGCAAAAAAAGAGTAAAAGAGTCTTTTTCTTGCGCCATCTTCTGACATAAAAAGAAACAACTTTTCAGCGCCCTCCAAGTAAAGGAAGGCCTCCCTTTACTCTTTGGCGCCTCAATAGAGCCGCTCTGTCAATACGGTAAATTTGTATTGTGACAAGTCTCTTCTTCTTAACTCTTTGCAGATAATTGTTTTCTCTTTTGTCTTTAAGCCTAAATACTGTATTGGTTTTATTTCTCTGTTGCTTTATTAATTTGTGCGTAATCATCTAATTGAATCTTATCATGTCCTCTTCAGGTGAAAACATTGATGAAGCCCGAATTGATTCAATTGAAGACAACGACATTGAGGTAGTTGATTCGGGCTTTGTGGCAGCCAGAAGCCAGGAGCTAAGTTCTCAGAATGTGTTTATAGTCTATTCTGATGAAATTTATGAAGGTGTATTCTCGCAAGAGTGGAACTCGAAAGAAAATGAGGATCCAGTTTGGATAAAGTTGAATGAATTAAGACAAGAGCTTATAAATATTGGTTTGTTGAATGCCCAACGAGAAATTGCAGCTATAGAATCAAATCGTCCTCAAGTTTTGCAGAAAATAAAAGTTTTATTGGACAGATTTGAACAAACTAAAAGACCAATCGGATTGATGTCCAGAAGAGAATGGTCAAATACGGTTTTTGATGAAATCTTAGGAATAAGATTATCTGATACTGACATAAAGTACACATTTATTGGCAAAAAAAAGCGCGCTCGAATGTTAACTCTTCTTTGTAGAGTTTACTTACTCCTCCGTTCCAATCGATTTAGCACAAAGAGGTGAGTTTCTGATTGTTTTCTATTTCTGTAGTAATGTTTTATTTTGTTTTATTTTACGAGTGAATTCTTTTTAATTTTTAATTCAGCCAAGTTCTATCTATCAAATATTTAAGCTTCCATTGAATAAGTGAATGATCATGCATTGTTATTTTTAATTGATTTCTTAATCATCATTTTTTTCTTTTTTTATTCTCTAGAAATCTCTACTATATCGATAAAGGAGTTTATGGTGAACAGCGTATCTGTGATGAGTTAATTGAAGATTTATGCTGCATAACCAATAACACAAGGAAGGAGTTGCATATTTTATCATGTCCTAAAGGTCTAATGTATGGAAAACTAAAATTCAAGCTTAATAATGTTTCGTACAATTGTGAAAACCATCCATTTGTAAGTAAAACAATGCTATAGTTTCTTTTAAAAAAGCTTAGATCTATTTTGTACTAATTAAAATTCATTATTTTCAGGGCCTAACAATATCTCAAGATATTGATTTGATTGAAGATATTCAATCAGACGCAAAATTTATTTTGGTCGTTGAGAAAGATGCCTCTTTCCAGCATCTCATAAACCAAAAAATTTTAGACAAATTTCCAATTATTATGATGACAGGAAAGGGTTTTCCTGATTGTGATACCAGACGATTTTTAAAAATTTTAACACAGACTCTATCTATTCCTGTTTTTGGTTTATTCGATGCAAATCCCTGGGGTTTAGAAATTTTATGTATTTATCGTTATGGATCTTTATCACTAGCCCATGATGCCGAACATTGTACAGTGCCTCAAATAAGATGGCTTGGATTACTACCATCGGATATCGAGAGGTTCAATATAGACATTACGTTAACCGACTCACTTGATACATTGGATTCAATGAAAATAAGAAATCTTAAAGGACGGCCTTTTATGAGGCATAACAAAAAATGGGCTGAAGAATTAGACATCATGGAAAGATCTTGTGTCAAAGCTGAATTGCAAGCTATTGAAAATTGTGTGGAAACATATCTGCCTCTCAAAATTCAAAATGGTGGCTGGGTTTAGAAATAAATCATCAGCAATAAAATCATCAAGTCAATCACTATAAATTTTAAAATTTTATTTATGTTTCTAAAAATTTATTGTAAACAGTACAGAGTATTAAAAATTATGTTATCATCTCGAACTAAAATCTAGCAATCAATTTATTGTTTTTTAATTTTTTCACTTACCCAGCAGCATTTGATACCAATTTTTAGAAAGCTTCTCTAGCCTTTTCTTCGGCATCTCTTTGTAACTTTTCTAATTTTTCGAGCGTGATCGATTTTAGCGGCAACAACTTAGGCTTGCACAAAATGAAGAATGGCTTTTCTTCGTGGATAATAGTACCTTGTTCAGGAATCACTGGCTTGACTTGTCCATCATCCTCTTTAACAGTCTGCATTTTTAATTTGCTTTTATTAGCAAAGATTTCTAGAAATACGATAATATAAACAACAAATGAATGCCATAGAAACCAATTGTAAAAATAGTTCATTGATTACTATTCAATGATTAGGTTAAGTCAAGTCTTTTGAGAATTGCGCCTTGAAAACTTTTGCCCGTAAGATGGCAATAACATCAACGAAAATGAATGCGTGGTTCAAGCATGATTCCTGCTAAAAACAAGCCAATGCGTTTATGCACATGTTTAATTCAAATTTTCTTCTGGTGTTAATTTATTGATTGTATTGTGTATTAAGTTAAACATATAATTTGTTATTTATAATCAATTATTTCTATTTTCTTCATTCTTTATTCCATTTAACCAGTATGTCTACTCTGAAAGAAAAAGACACATTAATTTATAATTATATTAAAGAAGTTCATCCTGAAGCCGCTGAGTCTTTCAGGAAAGCAGCTAAATTAGAGGTTAGTTCTACAATTAACGGACAATTGGTTTTCGTTTTGGGTTCCGTAAGCATTCATGACAACAAAAGACCAGCTCCTCAACATAATGGACCAGTTAAAAAACTTAAAACTAATGATCAAATTGCTGCAGTTTTAGAAAATTTGGCAAAAAAGAAAATGACTACTAAAAAAACTGATATATCTTTGAAAAAAGCCGATATCTCACCTGAATCTTCAGATGCTGATTCTAGTGATGAAGAGGAAAAAGATGCGAAAAAGAAGACTCCTGCTAAGCCGAACAAACCACAGAATTTCCAAAAAGCAACACCTGCTCCGGCTCCTGTTGAAAAGGTAGCTTCACCTGAATCTTCAGAGGATGATTCTAGCGATGAAGAGGAAAAAGATGCTAAGAAAAAGACACCCGCTAAGCCAAACAAACCACAAAATGCCCAAAAAGTGACTCCTGCTCCTGCTCCGGTTCCTACTCCGGCTTCTGTTAAGAAAACTGGATCTTCGGATGATTCAGATGATGATTCTAGCGAAGAAGAGGAAGTAGCTGCTAAGAAGAAGACACCGGCTAAGCCAAGTAAGCCACAAAATTTTCAAAAAGTGACTCCTGCTCCTACTCCTGTCAAAAAGACAGAACCTTCAGATGATGATTCAGACGATGATTCTAGCGAAGAAGAGGAAGTAGCTGCTAAGAAGACGCCAGCTAAGCCAAGCAAGCCACAAAATGTTCAAAAGGTGACTCCGGCTCCTACTCCTGTCAAAAAGACAGAACCATCAGATTCAGATTCAGATTCTAGCGATGAAGAGGAAAAAAATGACAAAAAGAAGACTCCAGCTAAACCAAGCAAGTCTCAAAATGTGACTCCTGCTAAGAATGCAGAATCATCAGAGTCATCGGATGATGACTCTAGCGAAGAAGAGGAGAAGAATGAAATAAAGAAGACCCCAGCTAAGCCAAATAAGCCTCAAAAATCCCAAAATGTGACTCCTGCTCCAATTCCTACTAAAAAGACAGAATCATCAGAATCATCCGATGATGACTCCAGCGAAGAAGAAGAAAAGAATGACAAAAAGAAGACCCAAGCTAAAACAATCAACTCTCAAAATGCTACTCCGGTTTCTGCTAAAAAGGAAGAATCGTCAGAAGACTCTGATGACTCTGATAAAAAAACTCCAAATCCACCCAAAACTACAACTCCTCAAAAGAAAACAGAACCATTTCGCAGAATAAATGCAGATAGCCCTGTTGTATATGGTGACTTCAAAGTAACGACAAAAGGCCCTCGGGATAATTTCACAAATTTGAAAGGCCGTGCATTTAAAAAGGAAAAAACAAAAAAGAAAAAAGGATTCAACAAACCTATGTAACGCATCAGATATGAATTTGTTGCTTCCATTTTCTTTCAACATCAATGTATCCATGTATTTTGTGCCTCTTCTATGTGGCAGGGTGAATCTATTTACTCAAAAATAAAATGAAATCTTCCTATCTTTTGTGAGCTGTTATAATTTATTAATTTCGTGCTTTTTCAATATTATTTTTACCAGTATGCGATTTTAAGCTTAATGTTACGCGCTCTTAATAGCAGTTAGAAAGTTGATTGAAGCTCATGTCGCCTTTGCTAATCTAGTCGCTCATTTAATTTATTGTTGAACTATTAATCTCTTTATGTTATTCGTTAAATCTTTCTGTTGAATTATAGCATTTATACCACTTTTTTATAGGAAAGCCATTGTTTTTTAAAAATTATTTTGCACTAATACCAGTGCATCACATTAATACAATTAATACTGCATTTTTGATTGAATCTTTTCTAAAATTGGTATAAGTTTGTTAGAAAACTACATTGAAGACATTCATTGATAAGGCTCTCGGCCCCAAGGGGCCTCGTGTCTTATCCATGAATATCTCCAATGTAGTGATCTAACATATAATAATAATTTACAAATTACAGTTGATTGTCTGTTTGCCTTGAAATTTGTGAAAAGCTATTTTTCCAAAATATTATGTGAAAATAGCAAAAGGGCTAGTTTCACGACTTTACATTATGAGATTTTACTGTGTATTAATATCAATAATTGCTATAATTTTTACTAATTATTATTTATAGCTAGTTAAAATTCAATGTTTCTTAATCAGTTCTTTTTCTAACATGTTTGCTTCGAGAATCGGTGAAATGTTAAAGTTGAATGAATGAGAATTGATTCTTGTTTGATCTACAAAAGCTATTTAACCAGCCTACCACTGGTTACAATAGATACATATCGATTCCAAATCCCGATTTTTGTTAATTTTTTGCCGAAATTCGTTTAACACATCTGTACACATTTACGTATTTATGTCGCTACTGTAAAAAATTTCTATTTCGTGTGACTTCATTATTTGTATTTGAATGCGATTGTAAGATTGGTTTTACGCGCTTGCAATATCAATTTGAAAGGTGTTGAATCTCATGTCACTATTGCATAATAAGCTGATCATTTCATTAAAAGGTAAAGTATACTTTATTTCATCAATTCTGTAAGGCAAAAACATACTCAAACCGTTTTAATTATCTTTCATAGGTTTGATGTAGGATGACCAAATATTCTAGAAGATATGGAATATATATTTTTATCGCGTTGACAATACTGTTAATTCAATTCTTCTTAGCTTTGTCATTCTACTCGTCTAACCAATTTGAGGAAAATTTTTTGCTAGAAGGCAAATTCAAGGTAAGTGCTATAGTTTCGAGTCGCTACGAGTCAGTACGAACTTTGGCTTTATACTTTTTTAAACTCTTTTTCGTCTGTTCATATAGAAAAATTCTCAAACAAATGATAAAAGATTGTCATTTGGAACTCCAACAACTTCAATTGAATCTAGATCATGGAAAAATAGTCATTCAAACAAACAATCTGATATCTCCGATCATTCCTTACAATCTCAAGCATCTTTCAACTCTCTGGTCAACAAAAATGTCAAATCCAAAAGTAAATTAGATATTTCAAGCCTTGACTTCACTCCAAATTGTACAATTATTCTCAAAGATGCCATTCACGCTATCAAAAGAGCTCGAACAAACTACTGTAAGAAAGAGCTTGCAGATATTACATGTCAACTGCAATCAGAAGAATTATTTCCAAAGTATTTACCACAATTTTGTCCAAACCAAAGTAAGTTAATCTTATATCTTGAACTTGATATCCAATCTCTAACTGTCTTTTATTTTTATAGATGTAAAGAAGAAGAGCTCGGTTGAAGATGCTGACCCGAATCAAAAATCCATACGGATTGCATTTCTTTTAACATTCAACGGACGTTCTGTTCGTCAAATTACCCGTCTGATTAAAGCTATTTACAGTCATCGCCATATTTACTTTATCCATATCGATAAGGTTTGTAATATTTTCCTGATTATTTTATGCATCATCCTTATTTTGCACTTTTTTATCGATGAAACTTATTTCATTTCAGCGTTTAGATTACCTTTTTGAGGAACTACTCGTCTTAGAGACTTTGCCGAATATCCATTTATCACGTAACCGTCTTTCCACTATATGGGGAGGAGCTAGTCTTCTGGAAATGCTGATTAACAGTTTTAATCAGCTTTTGCATCACAAAAACTGGGATTATCTAATCAATCTTAGTGAAAGTGATTTTCCTATCAAGTATAAAATTGTACATTAACAAACTTTCAGTCATATTAATATGTTATTGTTTCTCATTCCAGGCCTCTTCAAAGATTAGAAAATTTTCTTGCAGTAAATTATGGTCACAATTTTGTTAAATCTCATGGTCAAGATCCACAAAGGTTTTTAATAAAACAAGGATTAGATAAAACATTTCATCAATGTGATGATCACATGTGGCGATTAGGGGATCGCAAGATTCCTGAAGGAATAGAAGTTGATGGTGGTAGCGATTGGGTAGCTTTAACTCGTGACTTTTGCCAATATATTGTTGATAATGATGATGAACTTCTCAAAGGATTGCGTATTTTTTTCAAATACACTCTTTTACCAGCTGAAGTAAGTGTAACTTGCCTCTTATCGTACATTGTATTTAAAATTAATACGTGTAAATTTGATCTTTCTGATTGTTCTGTATAGACATTTTTTCATACTGTCCTTCGCAACAGTGCTTTTTGTGATACAATCATTGATAATAATTTACACATAACTAACTGGAGAAGAAGTCAAGGTTGTAAATGTCAATATCGACATATCGTTGATTGGTGTGGATGCTCACCAAATGATTTTAGACTCGAAGATTGGTCTAGAATTGTAGACAGTTTAGAGAAACCACTATTTTTCGCAAGAAAATTTGAGCCGACTGTCAATCAGGAGATAATCAATCGCATTGAAATGTTAATCACAAAGAAGCAAGTTAAAGTTGGTCAATTGAGTTATGATAAGTACTGGCAAAACGATTTCCATCATAAATTTGATTACCACGATGATGCAAAAGTCAGTTTTCATTATCTTCTCGGATTACTTGGAAAATCATACGTTTACAAAATTTGCTCAGGAACGAAAATTCCGTCTGACCAATTACTTTCCACCATTGAAATAAAACAAGCTCATCTATTCTTTGAGAACGATTCTTTCAAAGGTCTCCTTCTCACATTCATTGATTTGATCGCTGAGAAAAATTCGGCTGCTTTTTATGAAATTTATGCACAACCTGTAGCAAACGTCAAACCTGTTGGGCAGCAGATAAGTTCAGAAATAAAGTTAATCTCTGCTAAGGTAACGTTGATTCATTCGTTAATTCATACAATCAGTTTCTCAATCTCAACCAATCGAGTTTTCTCTCTTCAATAGGTTTGCAGTGATTATGATATGAAAGAACAGATTTTCCGTAATTTTGCCTGCACATTGCATCCTTTTTCTGAAATTGGAGTCAACCATAAATGGTCATCAGATGGGAAGACTAATTTTTCAGTTTCATTTGTCTGGATTGATCCCGTTGAACATGTGGCAGGCTCATTTGAAGTACAAATTGAATGGCCTCATCAAGCCAGGAATAATCAACAAACAATAACTCTTTATCACAAACCGAATTTTAATCATCCTTTGCGTCCAGGTACTTGGAAATTAAGTATCCTTTATAAATGGAAACCAATTTTGGAGATGAAATTTCTCGTGCTGCCATACATTTTCGAAAAAGGCCTTTTATTGGACAAAACTTCAGCTTCAAATTTGCATAATGGGCCAGTTGGCGGAAAATATCTTGATCATAATTTTACAGCAGTTGAAAGACTTCTTAAACTTCGTACTAACCCATCAACCCTCGATTCCCAAGCAATTATTAATTCACGAAAAACAAACGGTCAGCTTATTGACTGGTCATTGGAGCTTTTAGAAAACTTTTGGACTATTAATGATTTCTGTTTAGTCAACAAATTGTCTACATGCCAAAGAGCTAAGATTAATTCGTGCCAATCAACTCCGTGGAGTTCATTTTATCCTGATCTAAAGTCAAAATTAATTTAATGATTATCATTATTCGCAATACATACCATTTCTGGTTCGAGTCAGTATATTTTCTGCCAAGCAAACACTGACTCAGTGCCTTTTGAAATTTTAAAAACTCAAATGATGAAAAATGTTACAAACTTAATACAATTTCAATTTCATCACTAAAATAGCTCATTTTTCATAATTATTAATTACTAATTTGTACTTGTATTTAATATAAAGTCGATATCTTCAAAAAACTATTCGTTCCTTTAAATAAAAAATCTCAAGCATTTATTGGAACTATTTTGATTATTTAAAATTGGACGCTCTGATCTTGTATTACTTAGTTCAACAGAAAAATTGTTATTTTAACATAAATTCGCCTAAACTTTCAAATTATCAATCCAATAGAAACCATTAGTCTAGCAAATACAACAGCCAACAAAATTTACATAAATTAGACTGAAATGAAGTGATAATTGAAAGAGGCTGTGCTTATCCTCACTGGTTTATGTAACACAAAATAACAAGAAAATAACAGTTAACCATAATAAAATTGATTATAGATGATTGAGAAGAAAATTGCAGTAAATTATGCAAGTCAGGGCAAAGGTGAAAAGACAAATTACGAATAAGAATACATCATAGACGAAAGTATCAATTAGGATTTGATTTTAAGTTGTTTTTTTTCCTGACCAAGAGTGCAATCAATTTACTTGTTACAAAAATATTCAGGTCATTTCTCTTCACCTCTCCCATTTGGCCTCTCTATTTCATTATCATTTCGATCAGAGATAATCATCAATCCAATGAAAATAAAAGTTAATTCGAGTGACCTGGAAAGTGAAATGTTCTCAAGAAAAGGTAATATAAACGACTCACATTGGAAACTTTATCTGTTTTCTGGACTTTTTTGTGATACAGTGAAATGAGAAAAGAATTAAAAGTTTATGAAGATAAATGAATTATCAGCTTTGAAAAACCAAATACCGGGAATCATTAAAAAACTATTATTATTATTAATTATTACCAATGTCAACAACAAGTATAACTGTCAAACAGCTTACCTGTTTGACCTCAAAGCTGCAAATTACCTCTCACTTCATCATTTCTTATAGCCATCAAATATTATTAACATTGTTTAACATTGTTAGTCTATTTTACCTCTACAAAATTTTTGAGCCTTTTTTCAAAAAAGTAGATAATAGAAGATGAAGAGAAGATGAGCCAAATTATGCTTCCGAACTCGCAGAAACCCTCATCATTATTTTCGGCTTTTTTGCTCCTTCTTCAACTTCTTTCTATCCTCTGTCTTCACTGTTACTTTTTTTCTGTGCTCATCTTATATGTTACCTAAGATATCTCAGCGGGAGACTTGAGGCCAGTTTTCCTTGTACTTTCTTTAATACATTTTGTCTACGCCTAATGATTAGAGATTGTCAGAATTGCAATTTTGGTTGATGTTGTGTAAGATGATAAAGATGCACAAGAAAGAGATGTTTATGAAAAAGAAAAGCCCAGGTCCGTTGTTTTTAATCATCACGATCAAATGTGAGATGGGAGGAGGAGGAGGTAGGTTGGAAGAAGTGAATAGATGATGGCCCAAAGGGATATTTCGACGACCGATTTGACCAGTAAAAATGTACATTATTTACGACGGAATCAATGATGAAATGCTTCGGATGGAAATAAAATAAAAAATATTGAAGTTTGGTCAAAAAGATGAATAAGATGAAACAGACCAAGGATAAAACAAGAAAATATATCTAACATAATGGGCAACATTGATAATTAAGTTGCCCCAAAAGAAGCCCTCTTTGAAAATATATTTTAAATGCAAAAGCACGTTAAAAATGAGGATCTCCTAATCTCTCTTCCATCCTTATTTTTTGGCTTCTTATCTTCTACTCCATGCGTCTTCACTACTCTATAATTATCTTGAATAATAACCAAATCAATTGATGATGATTATGATTAGGACAAACGTTACGATCACATAATGTTAAAAACAAAATTAAATTAACTTTTCGAGGATTTATAACTTCGATTAACCATTAACATTATCATTATTTTTCCTTCATTTAAAATGAAAAACCACATTGTTTCAATTTGCCATGCAAAGACAACACATAGTTTAAGAGGGAAATTCTTGAAGCGGTAAAATCGATTCTTGACATTGTTTTTGGTAATGCATCAAAATGATTATATGGAATTTTTTGTTACATAGGAACCATTAACGGCCAATAGCTAAAGGTAAGATTAATTCATGCTTTTATATATTATCTGCTCATTTTTTGTTTTAGATGTTTTGTATTTCGCCTTCACAAAAGTAAAGTTAGTAGATTTTAGGATTTATTTATTAGTAAACAATTTTTTAGTTAATTTTGGTTTTAACATTCCAACATCGAACAACGATCATTGAAATCAACATTTATCTTCATCTCTCTTTCTTCCATTCTTCAGGCTACTTTCTTTTCTTGATCCGACCTTCTACACCTTGGTTAAAGGTAACCAAAAAGCCCGGTAAGAAGTTTACTTTCTTTTCTTTCAAGCCAATCAAATCTCCTCCTATCTATTTCTTTCTTCTCTTTCTTGAAACCTGTTTTTCTGGTCATCTCTCTATCTTCTCTTTCTCTATCTTCTTTCTCTAGCACTTTCTTTGAAACAAACACCAACAACAAGATTTCCCAAGCTGAGTCCTCTCACGTTAACATCGAGCCGATCCAACACATTACTGAAGACTTTCCTTACCTCAAGTTAACAACAAACAAACAAACTGCTACAGCTACAATCTTAATCTGCTTTTTTATAATTATTATTCAGTTTCCTTCTTCTTTAACCACCAACATGCATGATACTTGTTATTTGAAACTGAGTTAATTGTATCTCTTTAAGAATCAGAATTTTGTGCAAAAGTTTCCCGTTCGAAAGCAAAGTGTTTCTCTTTTAAGAAAAACAGTGAAGCCAAATTATTTTGTCCAAATCGGGTTAGTTTAACCTTGCTATTTCTTGCCCTTTCCTCTCTGGAGATACACGTGATTACTCAGTAAACCTGAGTTCGGATTTCCATTTGCTTCTTATTGGCTACATAACTTTCGACCAAATATCTTGTTTGACCTTTGCTGTGTTGTGTTTTTGTTGACTCTGACTCACCTGTTTGGTGTGTACCTCAACTCTTTACCCTAGAAGTGACCTATGCGAGTTTCGATGATGGTCAATTCACTTAAATTAGTGCTACTTGTGATTCTCTTTCAATCTTCTGTAAAGGGTCAATTTCCATCAACCGATGATTATGATTCGTCATTATCTATTACTACCAGTGAACCAGATCTGGTTGACTCAGTGACTTTAACATCAACATCAACTGTGAAACCGCCAATCGTTAGACAGGCCAGGACAACATCAAAACCTTCATCAACATCTTCACCTACAATACTTGCATCAACAACTATAACACCACTGTCAGATGATATTGTAACTTCTACCTCAAAACCAAATTTTGTCTCAGCTGAGACTAGTGACATTGGTCCAGAAAACAATAAAGAAGAAGTTAACACTGAAGTTGACAAAGAACATGATACATTATCATCAGTTACTATAAATCCTATTATCAAAAGTATCGAGAGAAAAGTAAATGATTCAGAATTGGTCGATTCAACTCCATCTCCTAAAGAATTACCCAAAAATGAAGGAAAACTTGATACTGAAACATCGAAACCTGAAAAAAACATGCTTGAGGTATTTTCTTCAACCATCTCAGATGATATCGATGAAAATCGTAATGATCCAAAAACAACACAAATTCCAGCTGATAGTTTACCATCTAAATTATCAACTGAACCTCCAAGCACATCTACTACAACGACACCAAATCCAGAACCATCACCAGGTTACCTTAACGATGAAGGATCAATGCCAAAAGATAGTCCAGATAATCGCGTAAGTCGAGCTAATTCAGCTCTCCTTAGTAATGGAAATAAGGCGGAAAAATGGTTAAATGATAAAAAAGACCCAAAAGATAGTACAGAAAAGACAGAAGAAGGCGATAAAAGTGAAAGTAAAGAATCATTGAATAAGCCTGCAGCTGCAACATTAACCGGATCAACTGAATCATCTGAGTTTCCGTTCGAAGATCTTGACTTTGATAATCTTACTTTGCCCAGTTTCGAGGAAAATTCAGTTGTTGATCTTTTACAAGGCAATGATTCAGTAAATGACCCCGAAGCATCTGCATCTAAGAGTTTCTCTGTTGAAGGCTCTTCTGGTTCTGGTTTGTTGATCAGAATCTTTCAGGGACCTGATCGTTCAAAGCTACCAGTTGACTCCAAAGCCGAAGAAATTTATCGTTACATTTCAGGAATAGTCGACAATGAAACATCTCTTATCGGTAAATCAATCTTACCACATGTCGTTGAACTGGGTTTCAAAGTTCGCATTGATAGTAAATGTTCAAGAGCAATTTTGGCAATTTCCAACGGAGTTAAAGCTAAAAAGACTTGGGCTTTCCAATGTAAGTACAATTTCACTCTGAAGGTGAAAAAATTACTTTAATTGATTAATAGCTTGAAACAAGATAATTATCATTTTTGGTAATTCTCTTCGCAGTTTTGGATTCATATGGACGGCGAAAAGATGGCTTTTTGGCTGGAACTTTAAGCTCTCTCGGCAATTTTGATCAATGCTTACAGATTCGAGCTACTGACGATGCCATTTTGGAAGAAGATGAATTCTCTGGAAAATATTGTTTAGCCCAAGTGAAGCCACCTTTACCTGAACAACCAAAAGACGGAAGGTTCACCTTCAAATCTTCTTTACTTAACTATGCTGGCACAGAACTGGAAAATACGGTCAGTACTTTCTATTCAACTTTTACTTCTTTCTTTTCTTACCTTAACCTTTACCAAACATCACCCTAAAGCAATTTAACCTTGTAACTATTATTAACAGAAAAATAGCTGTATCAACAATGTTAACATTTCTATGATGAAAAGTTGACCTGGATATTTGTTTCTTCGATTTTTTCATACTTGATCTGTGTGGTCTAGAATTGTCCTCTTTTGTTTGTTTACCTTTCCTTTTCCATCAGATCATCCAGTTTACCTTATAAACCAAAACATTTGACCATCTCACGAAAAGATCATAAACTTTCCCAATGAAAAATAACGCTATTATTACCAAATCTATCTTCTAAGCTTAACCTCTACTAATCCGCCCAAATCACACTATTTTTTCATGTTTACTAGGATGTTTGTTTGAACATTTATACCCTAAATGGGTTAATAGACTGAATAGCTTTTATTTTCTACTTAAATGGTAGACAATTCCAATCATCAAACGTTCTAATTGTGATTATTTTCCTTCTCTTCATAGTATCTCGAAGAATGGGGTTCATTCGCACATGAATTATATTCCAATGCTTATACAATCGGAATGTGTATACCATCAACCTGTCAATCAAAGGACATCGCAAAAATATTGAATGAATGTAAGTCAAAGGATTGAATCAAAAGTCAGGAGTTAATGGTTAAAAATATAATAATAACACGAGACACACAAAAGAGATGCTGATTTAAGATGGTAAAAAAAGTGTATCAACACAAAAGATAACAACCATCAAAAACAATCAGCAAACCATTATATCCTGTTTGTGATTTTTTTCACTTTTGATCTTGATTGTTAATCTAGTTTTGTATTTCTCCTTTTTTATTGCAATTAGTGGCAAATCCATTTAATTTCACGGTCACCTTCAACTCAAGATGTACACCAGAAACAAATTATTGGGAAGCTCAATCACCTCCTGAATATGCTCTGTAAGTAAATTATCAAAGTTAATTTTCAAAAACAATAATCTAAATCTTGCTGCTTAAAAACCAAAAACTCTCCAAAATTGATTATAATTTCAATCTTTGAGTAATAATGTTGAAATTGATCATGCATACTCATTCAATTTAGACGTCTTTAGCAGTGCGTTGATGTTTTCATAATGATTAACAACAACCTTTTGAGATTGATCGTCTGTATTATGAAACAATATTATACCTTACAATTCATCAAAAGATGTAAAACAAGGTGATAAACTGATGATATCCTTGAACCTCAGACGCAAAAAAAGTAATCTTGATGATGAGACCTTTTCTTTAGAACGTTCAATTTTCTGCAAAATTAAGGTAAATAGGGAACCACCTCAAGTCCAATATAATGTCCATAGAAACACCTACATTGTTGTTTGATAAGATCGTTGTTAGTTGTCATTAAGAGCTCTAAACTATCATTATCCTAGTGATTTCAGGAGGGATATTTTTTACCCTGGAAAACTTCAAATTTCAAATCAATTTCGAATCAATTTCGAATCATTTTCTGTTTAAATTGTATTAAATTACCTCTCTGATTGAATCTATTGTCTCTTGCTTATCGTTTTGTCCTACAATTAACTTTAAAATAAAACCCGACTTAAGTGGTAAGTCAATTAACCTGTCATCAGCTGTGATATTAAACATAATGAGCATAGAAGGTAGACAGAAGGGTAAAACTTAGAAACTAGTCAATTCATGAAAGGATTTTCTTATGTATTCCAAGCATGTTCGTTAACCCTTTGAGCAAGTGTTTTTTGTCCCGAAGTTGAACAAAGAGGAAAGGAAACAGTGTTGAAGAAGTCAAAAAAGTAGAGTATTTGCTTAAATTATCAGGTAAAATTATAAAGGGAAATTAACATTTCTTGATAAATTTCACCCAAACCCCAATCATTAAAACCATCATAATTATGATGATGATGACCGTGATTTAATTGACTTTGATTTCGTGACTTAGCCCCTGTGTCTTTGTTGTTTATCAAAGTGCACTTCTTTGTGTATAAAACCCATTTACCTCTTTTAACAATTAACAATTTAATTCTCATCTCTCAATCTTCATTTCACTCTGTTATTTTCACAATTCACTCATTCATCTCTACCACAGTTAAAATAATTACATCCATTATAAAACTGTAGAATGATGATGTTGTTCTTGATGATGGTGATGATAATAATGGTGAGGTTTCCATTTTACCTGCTCGAGGCGCGATTTAAACTCTTATAAGATATGAAAACTGGATTAACTATTCAGTTGAAAATTGACTAGGTTAGGTTTTACTTTCAAACCTAATCTTTGATAATACATTAAGTTAATCAACCTAACCTTTCAACCCACTGTCTGGTATTTAGTCAGCTTTTAGGCCCATTTTTCCAGCAGATTTAACATGTTGATATAAAAAAGACTAAAATTTCTGGTAAAAAAGCTCAATCGTATTATTAACTTTGAAAAGGTTAATTTGCCTCTTTAGAGACGTTCTTAATGTACATTGATTTACGCTGATCAGTTTGATATAAACACTAGACTCAATTAAACAACTAATTATCCTGCTTTCCCATTCAGCTTGATTAGCTCATAATAATTAACTATTACCTCAAGAAAATTTTAATTCACTCACATCCCTGGTTAGGCCTCAGTTGTTGTCTAAATCATCTAATAGATGAAACCCGGAAGATTATCATTTATTAATAAATTTTCAATTTTTTAAATTGTTTCATATTAAACAAAAAAAGATTAAACTTGAAAGTTTCGTTTTCAATGTTAATCTTTAAATCCAATCAGTAAATATAATGAGCTAAATTTGAATTCAAATTGAACTTCAACCTGACCTTTACTCAACCAGATTAACTGATTCCTTTTTTTTCATGTAATCTTGCAGTTTTCTGCCAAAATTTGACTCAATCTTGTAAAATAGTCAGCATTCCTTGAAAACCCTGTAATTATTCACTCTAAAATATCAAGTCTTTTGAAGAGGCGCAAAAATACAGTGATGAGGATGTTGATAAATTTACATTGTATTAAAGGGAAACCAGTTATTTCAAGTTTTCTTGTACAAACGAGAAAAATTGCCAACTGTGAAGCCGTGATGAACACACCAAGAAAAATGATGAAAATGATTTTTTATCTTCTTTCCTTTCTTTCTATCCATCCTAACATCGTCGTTTATCGAGCTTAAAAGAGATGATAAAACTGAAAGTTAGTTAAGATGCGCATTATTTAACTTCAAATAAAGCATCTGAATAAAGTTGCGTTTCTTTCAAATCTTTTTCAATCCGTTGAATTATTGTCTGATTAATATACAGTGTAAAGGTTATCCAACACTTTTTGTGTCTTCTTATGGCCAATTTAAATCTAAATTGGTCATTTCGAGCGATAATAAAGTGCATTCAAACCTCAAAGTTGATAATGTTAACCGTGAAAAGGTCAAACCTTCAGACTATCTTGGTTAGAAGAATTTCCTTAGACTCTCATCATTATCCCTATGACCCTAGAGGTTGACCTTAAAATACAGGTTACCTTTGAATAAACTTGACCATAAAATTACACTGAATTCTAGAGATGCTTTGAGAAGACGATTACATTGGTCGACTTGTTATTCAACTATGTTAACGTTTAAATCCAATGTAAATCACGTAAAGTAGATATCTTGAAGCAATTAGTGAATAATGTTGATGGATGAGTCCAAAATAACAATTTAACCATTGATCACCTTGAATATGTGAAAAAAGTCAATTTCAATCTTGATTTCGATATTGATGATAACTGAGCAAAATTCAAACTTGTCATCTTTATTCACCCTTAAGCTAATCATTGTAAACTCATTGCTAAATTGCTGGTGAAGGTAAAAGTAAAGAGGCTTCAAAACCAGGTTTTACAGTTAGTATTGGTAACATTTCAGGATATTTTGATGTTTAACAAAATTTCAGTTGATTTCATATTTCAAAGATAATCATGTGAATTGTTTTATTGGACTCCTGATGAGCATTGACTTTAAAAGTAAAAACATTAATAACAAGTTGATCATCAAAAGTAATCCATTTGACTAAGCTTTTCCCTATTCATCATCACTGTTAATGATTAATCTAATTGTTAACGTTTGATATAATTTCCATTTTTGTCCATTCATGAATGTTTGCATATCAAAAGCCATTTGAATATAAAAATCAGAATAAATCTTTACTCTATTTGGACCTTTCCCTTTTTACCTTTACTTTTTATTCATCTAAATTTACTTTTTAAGCTGTCATATTTCATGAAAATGAAGTGGATTACAAAGTAGATTATAATTGGTCTGTTATCTAATTCAAATGATTCCATTTAATGATGAACCTTTTCTTAGAAACTTGATGTTCCGTTCGAGAATAAGAAATGATTTAATCTGAACATCTTTATTCACTCACCATTGCAATACAACAATCATCTGTTTATCATACATTAAAGTTAAATAGGAAAAAACAGAGTTTCATGTTGATTGCCTTGTTCAAGATGGAAAGAAAAAATTTCTCTTATTTATCAAAAATCCAGTTGAGCTTGAAACTAACCTAAACTGATCAGTAATCATCATTAAATTGTCTCGAGGGTTTTTCCATCTCATGTAGTCATACATGGCTTTACCATGGTCTTACGTAAATGCGTTGAACACGATACAATCTGGACTTTATATTGCACTCTTATTAAAATTTTAACAGTTACATCCAAATTGCTAGAAATATTGATTTGAATGGCAAAAAGGGAAGTTAACAGTGTAACTCAATTTGGTTGTGAATTAAACTGTCAAATTTTCAATCACTTTGAAGACTATATTTTTCATTGGGATTGCAATTTCAAATTTGCTCTGAAAATCATATCTTTTGAAAACAAAAAGTGAGACAAATTTACCGTTAATCATGTCCTCACGTTTATGATTATTTTGAAATGTGTTCAATCTCAGTCTGATTGATTGGTAAAATTGTACTTTCAGTTAGGATAACACGACTTCAGGATTTGCTATTTTTCATCATTTTGTTTCATAGACGCTTGATTAAGTCTTTTTTCGGGTAAAACTTATTATTCCTATTATTGAATGTTGAACACCATTTCCTTGTAGGACACAGCAGGACATTACATGATTAAAGTCATAGACCTTTTATGAGACAAAAAGTTTTCGTGTTACCTGAGAGCGGAAGACAAGAAACATTGAATCTCATCATGATCATCAGCAGGGATGAACCAGAATATGTTTCTTGTGTGTATAAAAATAGCAATAACCTTGACATTTGTGTTTTACATTGTTTGTCTGATTGTCATTTATTAAAACCAATCTTTGATGAGAATACAGTTAACCAGCATTTATTAAATACTTCACGGATTGAGAAAAGAAAATTACGGTTGATTGAAAAATTTCCAACAAGATTTAGGATTCCGTGAATAGATTAATCAATGGAAAACAAGGACTGTTATTTAGGAAGAGTGAATTTTGAAATAAACTGGAATCACTTTCATTCAACTTTCATCTTCATGTTGACTGATTCAAACAAAGGAAAGTTGATGAGAAGGAAGATTCTTTCAATTAGATTTGACTTTCTTTTCTTGAACCTTGAGCTGCTTCCCATCCGGAGTCATCCATCATCTTCAATGATAAACAAAAACTTTTCCAATCCGTTCATAAACAGATATTTTTTTCCATCATATTATTTATCAAATTATCTTTACATGTATTTATATAATAAAATAATAAATACACAGCTGAAATCTGTTTATAACATTTGCTAGCTTTACATCAATGTAGTAAATTGTTTTTAACGGTGTAAATATGAAGTTGATCATTTGCACCTTTCAATGTAATAAGTTTTTCTTTCATTTCTTTTCCTTTTTCTCTGATAACTTCTATGGAATCGGTTGATGACCTGGAAAGAAAGCAAAAGTTGTTGCCCATTACATTTCAAATTTTCCTCTTCCATTTTTAAAGCATTCATATGTTAACAAGTTAACAGTTCAAAATACACCTTGACAGAGAAACAAAACAAAAACTGAATCGTGAAAATACACGCAGTACCATCATGATCTTGTTATTCAATCAAAATTTTTGAAGTTGAATCTTATTCATCATTATCCTATTAACTCTTCTGCACTTTATTGAAGCAGTTTTCATCTATTGCCATCCCCATCGCATCATCGTTTATTCAGTTTGATTATCTCATGAATTTGATTTGCCATCCAAATATCTTCTCGTTTGGTGCAAAATTAGAATCAAATTTCCTTTGAAAATATTCGGCAGAATCAGCTATATTAGGCTTTAATACTTCGAATGATGAAACTTGTTGCTAGTCCATCTATTGGATCGCAGAGGCAATTACCATCAACTTTCTCTTCAATTTATAATTTGATTTAACTTGGATATCTGTTTGAAAGGTAGACAAGGCTTGAAATTAAAGTGAAATCAAAAAGGTGAAATCATAAGTACTGGAGAAAGGTGGAAACAAAAATAAACTGAGATAAATTTTTAAGAAGCACTTTAGTAAATTTGCTAACTTGATTTCTGTTCTTTTCCTAGATTGTTGCTCTTCAAATTACTTAGAAATTAAGCTCATTCTTGAAATAATGAACTAAAATAAGATTGACAAAACGATATAAATTATGATTCTTAGAACTGGAAACTGAATTGTTGTATCTTCAGTTTAAAAATATTGTTTCTATTTGTTTTGCGTTTCTTGGATTTAATTCAATGTTAATAATGATAATGATAAGCTAAAGGAACTTGAAATGAAAAATGATGAAAATAATGAAATGAAAAGATAAAAAGTGAATGACTGAATAAAAGTGTTGATCATAATTGGCAAGGTAACACGCATATGAATGGCAACGGTAAATGTTAGGCTTAGTGGTAATGATAATGCTATTAACGGTATGATTGCTATTGTGTTTTGATTTCCTCAAGACCACACGGAGGTCTACTTTACCGGACATTGCCATCAATATTCATCTAAAACATTAACTAAGTTAGGAATCTCTAATCTCTCGAATATCTCTTTCAACCAACTTCTTGCTTTTCTAATGATGTTTATTGTATCGAAGTTAATGATAATAACAAGCTTTTCTTTCTTTGTTCTTTAATACCTTTGCATACCTTACTAATGGATCGACTCTGTGCAGCTTCATTTTGTGCCTTCTTGGACTAATGGTTGGCTTTGGAACAGCATATGACTTTTATATCAGGAAAAAGGAAGAAAATTGTCTGGGACGATTATTCGCTGCCTTTTCCAGTATTTCAAATACTCATGTTTTGTTGGGTCACAAGAAGGGTGAAACAAAGAAGGAAAAGCTGGCCAAGGAGAGACAATTGTTGGCTGGTCAATCTCTATCATGGATTCACGGTCTTCAATTTCTCTCAGTCTGTTGGATTGTGATAGCAAATGTCTATCAACTTGGAGGATTACCAATAGCGTATCTTTTAAGTGAGTAGCAATTCGATGCAAACAATTGACTTGTCTCAATCACGTCCTTGACATAAAACTGTTTATTAATGCACGAAAATTTGAAGAAACGAAAAAACAAACATGTTATAATGATAATTTCATGTCATTTAACAGAAAATCTGCATATGGACTACAGATCACAAGGAGGATCACTCATGTTCCAATTCATTTTAAATTCATGGGACTACATGGCTGAACTGTTTTTCCTTTTAAGGTAAGCAACGGTATAAAATCTGCAATTTACACCAACAGTCTAACCAGACAGTAAAATAAGCAGTAAATAGATGCTTCTTATGAAATTGGATCAAAAGTTATGGCTAGTAAACTTGTACAATGAAATAAACGCGTAGATACATCATTTTCTCATGTCCGTTTTAACAGTTTCTTTGTTAGGCTTCAACGAGTTCAATTGTCCAACCTTGAAAAAAGATAAATTGAGAATCAGTTAGGGATGAAAACGGATTAAGTTTAAATTGTTTGCTACACTTACAAAAATGATTTTCCAACTGGTAAAGCTAAATTCACTTGCATTGACTCTATTAAATGACAATCGTGGTGAATAGAAAATAAGAGCATTTTGACTAGCGAAACAAACACTTTTTTGTCACTAATAAAGCAAGTATAATACAAATTTGATCACCTAAAATCGACAATAATAATGAAAGTTTAAAAGAATAAGGATCCAAATTAAAAAAGTCGTTATAAAGTATATGGGACTATATAAGTATATAAGTATATCGTTATAATAGGGACTTTAGATTAATTTAAAATAGTAAAAGCGGTTAATTTTTAACAATAGACATTTTATGTAACATGTGACGTATCATGTGATCCTTTAAGCGAAAAATATTGTTGAACTCAATTTTAATCTCAATGGTTTGTATTTGAATTTTACACCTAAATTCTGAGATTCTTAAAATAATTATGTACTATTATCTGATATTCAATTTTTTCAAATAAAAAACTAAATCCCCTTTCTTTATTCTCTTTCACAGTGGATTCGTGTTTTGTCTCGGCTTATTAGGAGCTCGAGAAAGAAAACGTTGTCCAACTTTTGGCCGCTTCTTCATCCGCCAATGGCTATCTTTTGCACCTTCTATCATTGGTGCCATCTTAATTACTCTAATTGTTTTCCAATGGTCATGGCAAAATGGACCTTCCTTTAGTAGAGCTGAAAAATTAATCGTTGAACCATGTAACCAAAATGGAGTTGCTAGTATATTTTTATTTAACAATTGGCTTTCAGTCAAAGATATGGTAAGCTTTCATTTTTTATGACAAAATTAAATCAACTTTTAATTACTATCCTGATTAGTCTGTCGAGGGTTAACTAAACCTCAACTTAAGGTAAACATTTCTAATGAAAAAATAACATCGAAATTGCATTGAATCAAAAAAAGTGATTAGTCTAACGGTTTAATCGGATGATCGACCAAGCTTGTTATTAACAGGTATTGCCGTTTACCTCTTGAACTTAGACAAGTAGAAAAATTAATTTCCTTTATAATTAATAAATTCATCAAACAACAATTTTCAATTAAACAAGTTGTTATTAAATCGTAGCAATTACTACGATGAAATAACTTGTTTAATTTAATAACATTCTAAGTAATTATTATTGAACCTTGAGCTGCAAAGTAAATGAAAATATCCACAGAACAAAATCAGTATCAATTCTTGTATCATCAATATCAATACGTTGTAAGTGAGCGTTAATTGTGAGTCATTCTATTTAATCAAAAATATTTACCTAAAATCTGTCAAGGTAACATGATATTTGCTATAGCTGTAACTATTCATAAAGCTGAACAAAGCAGAAACTCAAGTTGACTGTAAAAGCATAATAATCAAATGCCTCAGGGTATATATTGTTAATTCAAATTATCAACCTTAAAAGTGATAGTTGATGAAAGAGCATCCAAATTGACCTGCAATAGCCTCTCGATTGGCAGTTGATTAGCCTATCAATTTGTCTGGATGAAATTGTCAGTGACCAGATTACTCTATTTATAAGCAATAGTTGTTCAAATTTAAAATTTCAAGTCATGTATTACCTTAATTCATCTCATTATGAGCCTTTCACTTTTCAGCGAAACTCATCTTGAAACATTTCATATCTCAAGAACCAAGGTCAATATTGTGAAGGTGGTTTAACCAAATAACCATCGAATGTTTATTAGACTTATTTACAAATAACAGCCTTAAACACTTATTGTTACTTTAACCCAATCAGCTTTATAAACTGGACATTATGGACTACTTTCATTGCTACCAACATTAGTCATCTTGAGTGACGCTTTTGTTTGAACTGTTTTACTTTACTTTAACCATTAAAACTCTTTTCATTACCTGAAACTGAAAGGTAAAAGTAAATTTGTAAGCAAATTTTGACACCAAAAATGGGTGTGAGTCAAATCATCTCTTTATTAAATGATATTAATTATGATCAGTTAATCACGCATGTATTCAGCAGGGTCAGTTATTATCAATCCTTTGAAACGTGTTTCAATTGTTATTAATGCTTCAGGCAAACGTTTAGCTCAACGCTTATTAAAGGTCAGTAGTTAATCGTCATCAGGTTTAACCATATTTTACCCATTCTGTTGCTAATTTTCCCGTTTTTAATAACTATTTCAATCAGGCATGATAATTATTACATTATTGAAATAAGATATTTTCAATCAAATTATGAGCTTAGTGAGTGATTCAAGTCGCTTTTGAGTTGACAATCCAATGAGTGACCACAAACTATTGGTAATCTTCATGTGTCACTATTTAGCCCCAAAAAACATCAACATTATCTTCGGGCGAAATTTTCATTCCATCGTTCGCATCTAAATCATTATTTCATCATGAATCGAGTCTTTCAACTCAGTGACCAACATTTCCAATTTACACTTTACCATATCAATTACAGTTGAATTTAAATTACAACTTATCTAAATGGTGATTGGAAATTTAATTTGACTATCTACTTTAAATCTAATTTACTTTAATTAGCAATTCAAAGGCAATTTTGTTTACACCCATACAATTGAATGAATCCAATTTCAATTGATTGTCACAATCAAACTTTTCTATTATCAAGTAAATTGATTAATATTACTGGCTACAGAAAAAAAAGTATTATAATTCATTGGACCAATTAAGCTGTTAAACTGTGTAATAATTTAATTCAATTTATACTCTCAGCAATTGATAATAAAAATTGCAACAACAGCATAAGATAATCCAAGCACTCCCTACTCAATTTCAAATAATAAATTGATACTACAATTCAACCTTTTCAGTTGTATCTGCAGGAGTTGACAATATATTCGGAGGCCTAATTGTACTTTGTTGACTATTAATGATTATAATTATACAAGAAGTCATGTTAATTCTCTTACCTTAGATTCTCACAATAATTTCAATTAAAATATCTTTAATGGCCTCTTGGCCCTTATTTTTATGGTATTTTACAAGGCCAAGACTGAGGCCAGATTCAAGGTAAAGAATGAGGCGAATCGAACCAATAAAAGTATACAATTCGAGCGATTTAGTGAGTCAGGTCAAACATAATACCATAGAAAGCTTAATATCGTGCTAAGCTAAAAAACAAATCATAAATCTTAGTAATCTAAATGATTACTTCAATGTGGGTTAATCTTGTTCATCTCCCCTTGTATTTCATAGCAAAAACAGCAATGACATTAGGAGAATCGCCAATATCCCAACGAAAGTCAATAAATCGTCAAACAAATTATCTCTTGCTTTATTCAAGACAATTTCAACCCTGTTACAAAAGCATTAATTAAAATCGTTATAAATCAAAGATTCATTGAAATTTCTCTAATCATAGCAACAATTTTCCACCAATTATCCTACTTCTTTTCAATTTTCATTCATTTGAAATCTTTTCTAAGGATGGACTCTAATTAATACAATTGACTAAACTGTAGCTAATTTTCAAATTAACAATCAAGTCCTGTTTCTAATAATTTTACTGTTTACCTTTAAATTGAGTAAAAAACACTTTCAATTGTCTATCAATATTGTTCAAATTGATATTATCTTAACTGTTAACTCATTTTAATAATTTCAACTAATCAATTTTATTTCTCTCATTTTACTGCAGTGTTTACCTCAAACATGGTTCCTAAGTGCTTTATTCCAGCTTCAACTTATTGGCTTCATGGTTATCTTGATCATCCACCGAAAACCCGCTCTTGGAGTTTCCTTATCTCTCCTACTCATTTTACTTGGAATAGTTTTACCTGGTTTACTTACCTATCAATATAATTTACCACCAACCATGCTTCTCAACAATCCTAACATCCAGTTAGTATTATTATCTGGCTCTTCAGAAAAAAGCTACAAATAATCATCTTTCACTTGATAACTAACCATCAACATTAACAGAATCTTAAGAAATACAAGCAAACACATTAATGAATTTTCAGTCAGACAAATGAGAAAAGGAGAGTGAAAAGAACGTCATGTATTAATGAACTTCTAATGATTAATATTGATTTTTGGCTAGTTAGTTTACAGAACTAACTGGGTAGGTCAAACAATATTTAACCTTTTCTTTCGTAGGCGATAATTTTATTACTTACATATAATTGAATCAATTGATGTTCAATCATTATTTGATTTTCACTCTCTTCATGCTTTCTTAGACTTTCACATGATAGACTATATTTTTTTGTATTAACAATTTTTCTTTCACTTTCTCGTTTGCAGAATATTGCTTATTGATTGATAATAGCTTTTTTCTTGTGAGACTTTTCATTTACAGAGTAAATTTGAGTGGACTTCATTTCTTAATTCCTCTTGAAATTCAACAATGATAATAATTGTTTGATTTCTTCCTATTCATCCTTTTCTTCTTTATAACAGGCAACTTCGCGATGACCTTTCAATGCAATATTTTGCAACTTATAACCACCTATCATCTTACTTTGTTGGAATCCTGTTGGCTTATTTAATCTACAAGAAACCTGCAAAACCAATAATAAATAAGGTACGAGAAAAAACTAAGTATTGTCTGTTATATTATTGTTACTGTGAAAGGTAAATTTATTTCATAATTTTATCGTCTCTGTTCATCGTTACTTTCTTAGGGTCTTCGTTTTGTTATCTGGATTGTTCTTGGTGCCATAAGCTTATCATCAATATTGATTACCTGTAAATGGAATGGATTCAAAGACATTCCCAATCAAACTTCATCTATCATTTACTCAGCATTACACCGAATTGCGTTCATTTCATTCTTTGTCTGGCTAATTCATCAATTTACTTTCAAGCAAGGAGGTAAGCCTAATCATCTACAAACTTTGCTGGTTAAATCAATTTTCCTTTTTTTTCTGTTTAGACATTCTCATTAATTAAGCTAGTTACCTGTTAACACCATGATATTGACATATCTAGATGTGCAGCTACAAGAGCAAGATATTTTATTTTAATTGATTATTCAGCGCCTTCGGTAAACTTGAGTTAACCTGTTGCTTGTCCATAATGGTTATGATTAATTCTAAATCGACATTTGATGAGTTTTCTGTTAAATCCTGTTTTTCTCTACAGAAGACACAAATTTAGAGTTAATTATCAGTTTTATTCTCATTTATGCATTTTTCACTCAGAAAATTTGGAGTTACAAAGAGGCAACATTTACTTCTGTTGGTTGATATTTTTTCTGTTAACAAAAGTTCCCTTTCTTGGCTCACTTTTGCAACCTGTAATAATGATACCAACAGCAAGTTATTTTCAATGAGTAGAGAAAAGGGAATTTTTAGACGTTTCTTCGTCTATGGTAGCTATAAATTTACCTTGAGGATATAATAGTAACCATTTTATAACTTGGGTTGAAAATGATTCAAATTAGCGAGTATCATTTTATATAACTTATCAAACATGAAATTAACTGGTGAATAATAATGATATTGACTTTCAGTTAATCGTTATGTGACATGGCTGTTATGAATGTTTAATTTTTACGTTGTTTTCAACTACTTTATAATAGCAATATCGACTGCTGACTTGTTGTCTTGTTGATACTGTTTTAGTTTGTCTTTTGTTACTCCAGTTCAAACTTGTTTTTTTTTGTGGGACCAAAGGGCCGAAGATTAAGAGATAGTGTTCAAAAAAGCTTGCTCTTTGACCACCTAAGATCAATTTGAATACTTTGTATTGTTTACAATGATTAACTGCTTTTCAATTTTTCTCTGTCAACATTTTCTTTCATGTTAAAACTAGAAAGGTTAGATTCTCTAAGACAATTGTACATTTCTTGCCTTGTTTTCTTGCAAGTGATCAATCAATTTGAGATATCTTATTCATTTTTGTGAAAGTTTACCTTTAATTTATCTCAATTCTGTTGTCATGTCATTTCAACTTAATTACCAATTATGGTTTTCTAAGGTTTTTTCGTGTTACTTTTCTCTATATTTGTCTCTATCTATTCTTTTATTTGTAATTATTCAAATTTTTCTTTATTCTTCTCATTTTAGGAATCATTGGTCGATTCCTGTCGTGGAAAGCATTCAAATCACTAAACGGTCTTAGCCTTCAAGTCTATTTGGTCCATTTGATTATCATTTGGAACTATTTCCTCACAAAACGTGATTTAGTTGATTATCGTAACTTTGAGCTGGTAAGTTCACCTAATCATTATTTTTCCTCAACTACTACCTATACTAATGAATACTTATTATTCAAATTGTTAATTAAAATCAATCTTATCTATTTTACAGACTGTAGCTTCTTTTGGAATAATATTAGCCAGTTTGTTCTGTGGTTATCTAATGTACTTGTTCATTGAAGCTCCATTCCATCAAATAACTGCTGGTTTTGTTAAATGTTTATTTGGTTGTGACCTTAAATCACGTCTTCGTGAATATGAAAATGAAGCTGACGCTAATATTGGTGACTCAATTGGAGAAGAGAAGAAAACTACAATTGAAGAATCTCTTTGTACTGTTGATGGTTCTACATTAGGTAATAACGAAGTTCGTATTGAAGTATCAGGACCAACAGAGGATAACTCTCAAGATAAACAACAGCAGCTTCAACAGTCACAATTAACCGCAGAATCTAAAAATGATCAACAGTCAAATCAAGAACAAATTTCTTTACAAGATCAACCACAGCCACAACAGGCACAAGCAGGGCCTCAAGCACAACCACAACCAAATGGCATCAACAACAATGGAGTGGTTATAAGGCTTTAAGAGATGAAAAGTTCCCTACAAGAAGAATGTATAAATAAAATATTGAAACACAAAATTAAATCAGTCAAATCAAGGCAGAAATTACAATACAATGGATGTGATTCTGGCTATAAAAGTGAAATCGCCGTGATGAATACTCTTCTTGATAATTTAAATACTTCAAACCAAAAGGCCAACTTTAAATATTTAAACAGACAACATAAAGATCAAAAGTGGATTGAATGCTGAAAAGCCACAGATTTTGAAAAAACAATGACTTCAATCGACAATTCAAATTTGCAAAAATTCTAGTTTGATAAATAATTTGCTACATTTTTTATTTTAATTATTATATCACCTTTTATATATATCTCAAAAATGAATTGTCCTGTATTTACAACTATAAACAGCAAACTGTCACATCGGGAATGTGAATGTATATGTTGTTATACCAAATTTTTTCTCATCAATTTCAATCAACAATTCAACTCGACGTAAACAATTGATAAACAATCTTTATGAAAAATTGAATGCAAAAGTAAATTTATTGACAAAATTATTTTCACCTGAATGAAATTTTAAAATTTCAAATGACAAAAAAATAAACAAATGATTTAGTTAAAATTTTCTTATTTTATTCCATGCAAATATTTACTGAAACAATCAATTATTATTATCACTATACTTTATTAAAATACTAATAATATCAGATTAATGAAGCCTATCTTCATATCTATGGATAAATTGACCCTTGGTGAGCTACTTGACCGTGTACTTAATCTACCTCTGATTGGAAATAAACAAAAATTCGTGCTTTTCGTACCCTGTTTTGCCAATAAAAATTAATCGATTGTGATTAGAAATTTTAAGGGCAAACATGATAGAAAAAACAAATGTAGTTAATTATTAGACCAGTACTGTTTATAAACAACCTGATAAATCGTATACAAATTACTTCACATAGCGAAATTGCAAAAGTCCAGATTGAATGTGAACATGAATAAATGATTTAACCAAACATTTTCCATTCCATGCATTCATTCAAAATAATCTTTCAATAAACAGAACTTTACATTCTTTTAAATTAATCTTTAATTATTTGTATAAAATATAACGATAGTTAAAAAAATAAAACATGAAAATATAACATCTTTAAAATCGATTAATAATCAATATAAATCAACAATAAAAGAAGACCATTAAAAATAAAATGAAATTGGTGAAAAGTATCAACAGATGGACACATATTTACTCAAATGATTCCTCATCTTATCGTAAACTTTTTCATCAACAGTATTAGCTTCAACATAATTTTTCAACGTCGGACAAGAATTGAGCTGTTCATCAGTTAATTGTGTAGCTGTGCCATCCAAATACTCAGGTCGATTTTGTGGAGTAACCATTGAATATAGAGTGTCGCGATCAATGAAAATCATCTTTTTCCATAAGTATTTGGGAAAGAAATATTTGATAACTTGAAGGATCATCTTGAAGCCAAAAGACATATCAAGAAAAGCGATGTATTCAGCCGATGGAGGATATTTTCGAGTATAGATATCCAATATCTCTTTAAGCAAACCAATATCAACTTGAGCGTTCCGACAGTCAAATATAATAGCCAACCGTTTGCCTGATTTAAGGACACAGTTACGAATAGTTTCACATTGCCAGAGAAATTGTTTGATTATAAGTGGATGAAGCTCTTTGGGTCCAGGATTGATGGATAGTTGGATGAAAAAAAGTGGATGCCCTGATTTGTCTATGCCTTTGGCCATGAAAAGTCCAGTTGAGTGAATTTCCCTTGGAATATCTTTGAAGGATAAATCAAGAATTCCATTGTCCTTCCTCCATATACAATGGTGTCTAAGCGACTCCATGGCCGAATCAACCTTCCATTCATTTGACTCCAAAAATAGGGTTAATCCTAAATCATTGTTGCTTAGTGATTTGATATCTCTAGAATCATAGATGTTAGCGCGGTTGGCAATGTCCAGGTTAAAATGTTGTTTTAATTCGTCTACTTTGAATCGATGGCGATCATCTTCCGTTTCAGGTCTGATTTGTTTGTATCCAATAATGGCCAAGAAGAATATGATAGATAAAATGAAAAAAAGGTTGATTAATTTAAAGACTAAATGAAGGTTAAGATGATTCTTTTAGTGGATTAACTTGTTTGTTATAATTGCTTTTCAGCTTGAACACTAATTTGTGAAAGGTCAATCTGTTTGGAGGTTGAACTTGAAGTGACCGTTTGACCGAAGTAAATATTCATTAGTTTGAAGAAAATTATTATTCATTTTAATTTATGAAAACAATAAGACAAATTGCGTTTAGTCTACCAATCCTCATACTAACTACTGTTATCAACAATGTTACAATTTAAGAGTGACGCTAAAAAAATTGATTGAGCTTTAAATAGATTGAGTTAAGCAATTCAAAGTTGAGTAATTTTTTAAACAACAAAGAGAAATAATTTAAGAACTTAAGTATAAATTGAATTGAGATTGACATGTTTACTTTGAAAGATTCATATTTATTCCGAAGGTTTGTTCAGGAACTTTTAAATTTTAGAAGAGATTTCAGATTACGAAATATTAGATTAAAAGCTTAATCTGATGAAATGAGAATAAAGCTGATGAGATTGCTAATAAATCGATAACCTTTGCTTAATGATTGAACTGATTACATTGTACTTTGTTAGATTCTTCTCCATTGCTATCAATATTGCTAATTTGGTAGACTTTATGGTAATGAACATAACATATGAAATGATTTTGCATGAAAAGGTTGACTAGATTTAAAGGGAGTCTTTTTGTTGAAATTACACTTATAAAACAAGCTGAATTAAAATCAGATTTTTTGTCTAATCCATTTGTGGGATAAAAAGGCACATAAAAAGCTACGCATAAAAGTTATAAAGTATTTCTTATTGAAGCCTGAGATATTCTTTAAGCTAAATTTGGTACGATTTCATGCTGAATAGATCAACGCATTTAACAGAATAATAAGCTTAATATAGATTAATACAACTATAGTGTATATTGCAAAGATCAATGAAAAAACCTGAATCAGTTTAAAGTTATGAGATATTAACTCATAACATGCTATGGTGTAACATGACTATGGAATCTAATGAGAGTTTAAAAGGAATAACCTTACCTGATGAGTTCCGGATTACCATCATGAAATGCAGCATTAACCAGAAAGTTCATGATGAAACAATGGCAAAAAAATGTACACACAATTTACAGAGATTATAGATTTGAGATAAGAGATATGGATTGAAGCTCAAGTTGACGCGAAGACAGCTGATACTGGGTTGAAGAAAGTGAAGGCAGAAATGATGGTTATATCGAGTCAGTTTGTTGTTTACTTGAATATTAAAGGAGATCAAATAAAAGGCCAAAAGTGAGATTAACCGAACCAAGTGAGTATAGTTAATAAGGCTAAAAGTGCTTCAGGTCATCAACATAATCAACAACATCGTCATTTCTAATCAGCATCACCATCTTTACACTTTCACCATCCGCCTCTTATGCTTTGAGGTTGATAAACAAGTGACCAATGTTCACCTTTTATGTGTTTATAAACACAAACAAGGCCAACCTTACGACTGATTGATATTGAATATGTAATATTTGTGAAAAAAAGTAAACCTTGATAACAGCAGTTAATGAAGCATAATAATTTCTTTTATTTTGGCCTCTTCATTGGTAAACAGTCGAGGTTAAGGACAAATATCAAGTTGACTCGTTGTCATCACTTTTGTTTGGTAAAAATGAAGTAAAATGTACCTAAATTAATAATAATATGAGTGAATGTAGTGAACATTGATAATCCAATTATTGAATGATTTTGATTGATAATAAGCGTGCATAGCTGTTATCAATGATTAATCTGAGTCATGTGAAAAAATTTGACTACAATTACGTACTTTATAAAATTATTTAATCTACATATTGATTACACAAAATTAATTTTGCTGAGAACGTTATTTCATTGATTCCACAGGGTTAAAAGATGTGAATTTTAAGAAATTTAACCAATCAACGCCGTAAAGTAATAGTGATTTTAATGGTCATTTTTGAAAGAGGGACAATACATTAGTTGCAATTGTTGAAATGTTCAACAACTACATGAATCATTTTGAGGTCTTGACTGATCAAGCTTGATTTCCGGGAATTCTGAGTTGAAGATGTCGATCTCGGTTTCTTGAGCTAAACCATTTTGGGCAACTGTTTGGAAAGCTTTATCGACATTGATGGCCTCCTTGGCTGAGGTTTCAAAGTAGGGAATTTGATTTTTACTCTGGCACCAGCTAAGTGCTCTCTTAGATGTAACTGCGCGATTCTCTAAATCAATCTTGTTCCCAATAACAACAAAGGGGAAACTTTCAGGATCACGGGGTGATGCTTGGATTAAAAATTCATCTCTCCAAGCGTCTAAAGACTTGAAGGTATTGGGCGCTGTAACGTCAAACACAAGAACACAACAATCTGCACCACGATAAAAGGCAACACCAAGGGATTGAAATCTTTCCTGGCCTGCAGTGTCCCATATTTGCATGGTCACAAGACGATTATCAATCTCAAATTCTTTTGTCAAAAAATCTGCTCCGATGGTTGCCTTGTATTGGTTACTGAATCTTTTGTTCACATATTGGTTCATTAAAGAGGTTTTACCCACACCAGAATCGCCAAGGATAATTACTTTGAGAAGAACTTTTTTACGTGAAGAGGACATAATAAGTTTCAATTAAATAATTACGCCCAAATTAATAAAGCAACAGAGAAATAAAACCAAAACAATATTTAGGCTTAAAGACAAAAGAGAAAACAGTTTTCTGTTATTTTGCTGATCCTTTTGAGTAAAAGTATCGATACTTCACAACAATATCAATTCCCTTTAATCATGTTGAATCATGTTGTTCTTATGCCATCTATCGGCTCTAAAGTCAACTTCCAAAACCAATAATTGGTTTTACACATGCGCATAAATGGATTCTCGATGTTGGTAATTTAAATCTAAAATCTGAATCTAAAATTTAGTTAATAAATTAATCTTCAATTCACTTTGAATTAAAAGTGTGTTTATTGTTTATGTAATAAATTATTTTTCAAATTGTTTTTATTTTATAAATCAGTTTGACTAAACATATTTTGAGTAAAACAATGAATGATCTGAATCTTTATCAAGACGCAAACAGTTTAATTAACTATTTAATTGAAACAAAAAACCCATACATCAACTTATCCATATGTTACACTCAAAACAATGGCTTTTAGTTTTTTTTTTCATTTTTGAATGTGTTTTCTGATGTTCTTGACTTTTTTGTGTCCTCCTTTTTTTCTGGGGAAGTTTGCCCATTGTTCATTGACTTGGCTATTAAAATGTGTCTTTGATCATAAAGCATTGGCTGAATAATTGGCCAGTGAATGAATTAAAATATCTTGAGGAATTGAACCTCGTCTTTCCTCTCGTTTAACCAACCATGAACGGCATTCTGATGCAGAATCAAGAGAACATGATTGATTGGTTAATAATTTAGTTTTGGCAGTTAATGAGGACATTAGCAGTTCCAATGAGCGTCCTTTTAACCTAGGTGAAGATGATTTGGCAGTACCATGAAGATAGGATGACGGGCTTTTCCTACTGTTTAACTTGTTTCCACCTTCAGTCGCCAGATAACCAAAATAATGTCCACTATCGCAAACTGGAAAAGACGAACGTCTTTTTTGTCCTTTATTATTACCATTATTATTATCAGTATTATTATTAGTACAATTATTATTACTGGCGAAATCAGCATCATTATTACTATTACTAAGATTATTATTATTGTTGGTTTTGGTTAAGAACAGGCTTGGCCGTTGAACAGATGAACTTGCTTGTTGTTTCAAGTTGTACGATGAAATATGAGGTGGGGAAGATGAAGGTGATGATTGCGACGAAGAGGTTACTGATGGCTTTAAAAGTGACGGACATTTCAAGTGAATCAATGAGCTTGATAAATGAGCAGAATGAGATGATACATCTGGTTCAGGAAAACTGGAATCTTCATTCTCCGAGACTGTCCCATGAAGGAAGACCAATGCTGCTGCAGCGAGTTCACATCCAGTATAAATGCCAATGCAACCTGGAGCTGAACCGCGACGACCTCGGCAAAATTGTGTCTAAAAAGACAAAAGAAGAAACAAAATTACTAAATTGTTGGTGAATCAAAAGAAAAAGAAAACAATATTGAATAGCAAATCCTCATCACTACCGATATGCCTGTCTAAATTGATGAAAAAGTAACTTAATGGACACGATCGATTGATTCAATACAATGAGACGAAATTGTCAATTAACCTTTTAAGATGGGTTTCATTGATTCAACCATTTAATAGATGAAAGGTTTAATTTAGCTTTGACTGTTGCTCCATATGAGTTTTGTTTTGACTCTTCAGAAGATTTTTTTTGTTTTGATGTCAAAATCAATTAACTCATCGACTAAATTCAGGTTAATTTAATTGATTTTCAATTTTAAATTCATTAATTCAATGCTTCTTCCAAAAGGTGCCTTTCAGATTGACGTAAAATGTTCTGGTTAATTCAATTGTTGAAACATTTATAAGTCAATTTAATCCAACTTTAATCTTGTTTTGTGAGAGTCTCGAGCAATAAAAAACACAACAAACTCAAAATTTTTCATATTGAAATTAAGTTTTGGGTAAAAAATCAAACAATGTTGCCAAGTTAAATAAAGCTATTTAATCTTTGCCCAAATTTGTATCAATTTAATGGATAATACAATTGTTACTTAGCCTTATTTTCATCCTCTTTTCCTCCTCATCTTCATAATCATCTTGCGTTTCAACTTTAATTCCAAGTAATTATAATTAAATTTGTTCAACAACTAAACGTAAAAAGACAAGCAATTTAACATTGATCAGCATTTCTTTTCATTCTCAATGTAAATACATTAAGCTGATTTCACCTCATTATTAAACTTGCCAAGCTTTTAAACCTGTAAATGCATTAAAATTAAAGATTAACTTTGAATATTCAGGAAAATTTAATTATTAATTTCCAACTGAAAATTATTGAGTGAAATTTATGTATTCAAGTTGAATATAACAATTAGTTGAACATCTTTAAGGTTCAATGGTTATCCAATGGGATAAGCTTAAATAGTTGTTAGGATTGAAAGATTAACATTCAATTGTTCAGTCAAATCATTTCAAATTTACTGAAGGAGAAGAATTTAATTAACAGAACAATTAAATTTGTATTTCCTACAAATGAATGAGTGTAAATTTAAATTGGTGAATCTTGAAAGGATGAAACTATGAGAAGATGAAAAAAGATAAAGGTTTACCTGAAAAAGGCAACTTTAATATTAATGATTTCAATGATAAAGTTAATTGTGATTGATGAAAGGTTCAACATTAGAATGAACAGGATATTGAACAAAAGCAATGTCAATCGTTGGTAAATCGAGTGGCAAATTAACAATGAATTTCAAGAGTTGGTTGAAAATAATGATGAAAATGGCAATTTAGGTAAACCTAAACTTACTAATATTTTATTGGTACAGATATTTATTTGATTTTTAGATTTCTTTCGTCGAAAGGTTAATATTGATGAAAATGTATTCATTTCAACCTTTTAAAACCTTAAATTGAACAATTTTGTGTTCAGCTGCTAATTATTATTGATGAGACTGATGAAGATTGATGCTGGTTAAGCTGGTTATGGTTGGAAACAAAGTAATCATCATTTGTTATTAGGCTTTTTAGATTGTTTATGATGACATTTGAAGGCAGATTAGATGAGGCTTGATATTGAATCTAGTCTCATCATATTATCATGGTAACATGATAGACATGATGAGCAAAAAGAAAAGAAGAAGACAGAAACTAAGAGTCAGAATTGAATCCAGATTATTGTTTATTATACAGTCTCACCACTTACCAACAGTATTTTGTTACCTTAATGTCAAAATGAAAATGAATGAAATATGAAAATGGAAACAACAAACAGAAAAGATAATTATCATGAAAAAGATCTAGATGGAAAGATAATGATCCTTATAGTGATTAAAAAATGATGGAAGTGATGGGAAGATGATTTAGATGAGGAAAAGCTGTGAAAAGTCTAAAGTCACTTTTCAGATGAAAGCTTTTCGCATTTGTTTTTGTCTTATAGTGATCTATTAACAATCATGTCATTACATTGATCAAAGATGGTTAATCAATGGTAATCATGTTGTCCTTCAATTGATACGAAAAGGTTCAATTTACAATCAAATTTGACAGTTAATCAGCTTTTCTGGTGAAGTCAAACAGATCAAAAAGTGAAACCTAAAAATGAAAATTTCGATTTCAATAGTTGATTTAAGCTTTTCAAATGTGTTTGTTATCATTTAAACTGATGATTAAAATAGTAACCGACTTAATGATAGAATGAATCATTTGATAATTGTAACAATTAGAAAGTTAAATTATCTTGTATTGATCCTTGAATCAGCGAAAACAATGTAAAATGGAAAGTTAAATATCATTGATGGGCATTTCAGTCAATTTCAATGGCATTAGGTTTTTTGGTTTTCTGGTTTTATGAACAATCCAGTCCTGATCTAAATCAACTGAATGAATGTTCAGTTAAAACTCCCATAAATGATTTAATCATGATTTGTCTCTGGTTTATTTAAACTCGCATATCAACAATGATCAGTCTGATGATTGTGCGGATGGATGAGGGTGGATAATTAGTGATTAACTTACTGTATCGACAATTGATTGAGATGGATATGAAGGTGTATTTGTTGATGATGTTGATGTTGGATAACCTGGCAGTGTTGAGAAAGAGTGAGGTAAACAGGTAACTTTGTCAATTGATTGTTCGTAATTCATTAATTGTTCAACAACCCGAGGTAAACCAGTATAAGTACCATAAGTTGAACCTTCAGGTAACAATTCAGTATCACCGGAATCACTTCCATAAGTACAATCCGTTGAACCTGAAATAGGCTGTGAAACGGAAATGTAAGGCAAACAAGGCTGTGTTATTGTTGGTTGATGTTGAATTGAATGGCGATGATGATGGTGACGATAATGATGGTTATTACTATTATTATTATTACTATTATTATTACTACTGTTATTATTATGATATGAATGACGACGTGAATGATGATGAGATGAGGGTGAAGATGAGCAACTGGTTTGGCTTGTTGGTTGACATGTTGACTGGGTTGCTGGTTGGCTTGAGGTTTGGGTTTTAGGCTGGCTTTTCATCGTTGTTTGGCTGGTTGAGATGCTGGTTAGTTGATGATGAGATTGAGATTGAAAAACATTTGGACAATTGGAAGATAAATTGATTAATTGCGAAGAATCAGGTGAACCATAAGACGAACCCAAACTGGTCTGTATTGATATAATTGGAAGGGAACTTCGCTTCTCTCTGGGTGGACTTGGAGTTCCACATCCATTGGGTCCAATGCATTGCTTTTTACCAATATGAATCCTTTCACCTTCATCATCTTCACCTTCATCATTCTCATCTTCATGGCTATCAATCTGATCTGTTTCATCGCCACCCATGACCAGCTCTCTCCTTAGTCCGCTAAAGCCTCGAAACCTTCCAAGTTCAAGTGTTACTTTGGGTGACGATAATGATGAAGATGAACAAGGTGATCCTAGAATTGGTAAACAACAGGTTAATCCTTTGTCATCCATTGAACCAACCTTTGGCATATCCTTAAGTTCATCTAATGAAATCTCTTCAATTGACATGATATCATCCAAACTTTTTGAAATATCTTTGGCTTTTCTTTTCTTCTCGTTCATTGTTTCATATGAATGCCTCCTTTTCACGTTAACCTTTTGTAAACGGTTACTCCACTGAGAATCGTTAAATTTCAGGTTAAACATGATTCGACGTGAAAGCTTTGAGCCTAAAAACTGGTCCCATAATTGATATAAAGGTGATACAATATTACGATAGAAATCTGGTAAATAAAAGGTAAAAAGAGCATCAATTAATAGCTTGTAAACACACAAATCATACTTCAAATAATGACAACTTCAAGTATCAATACTGAATTGGTTGAGAATCAGAAGACAAATTGATTGGCAATTGATGGCATTTCATTTCTTAAAATACAATTTATTATTTGGATAATTTTCATTTCATCTAATGAAATTTAAATGAAACTCATCAATTCTTGCCTTATTTGACACTTTTGCACCGAACAAGGTCAATGCAAAGGTCAATATTCATGGTTAAATCATGGACCATAAATCATGATAAAATGATGATACTTTTTCATTCTCATCATAATACCATGATCTATTCAAAGTTAAGATTTATTTGCTTCAATCTTTTACTTTTCAAGTTGACTTTCAATTGAAATCTTTATCTGAATTACAAACTGAATTATAAATCTCTTTCGTTTACAATAAATCAGTTTATCATTATTAATAGCTGGCCATTTAATAGATGATTGAGCCTATTGAAACGTCACTTTTAATGGTAGTTGCTAATAAAAGTTATCAACATTAGTAAAATAAGCAAATGAGAAGAAGAAAATTTTCCTTTTTTTCTAATTTTTATTTTTTCTTGCTTTTCAATCAAAATTATTACCAGAATGGAAGGGTTAAAACTGATGTTAATAGATTTATTGTCATCATAGATCAAGAAGAAAACAATTTATCACTATTTAGCAATTAAAGGGTTTTCATTATTATTATTTCTATTTAGGATTCAAAACATATTTGACATTTATAAAGCTTACCTGTCTGTATACGAGCTACTGATGCAGTGCGACGATCAAAGATTGGAGTCACTTTCATTTTGAGCTGCCTTTCATAGTCGCCCTGGCGATAAAATTCATTGCAAATTTGAGTTGTCCATCTCTTGGACAGAACCCAGGGTCGCCCTGGATTACCCAGATCAGCACACTTCAGGGCAATCTGCATTACGAAAAGTCTGTCATCTGGCGAAGTCATTTTAATCGTTCCTTTCTCTAGAGCATCGCGAAATCGCCTTAAATAGTTTGCTTGTTGGGTCACATCGGTGGCCAAGATTAGACTACGCAGTAAAAACTGAACCATTGACCATTGATTGTCGTCAAAATGGCTAAAAATTCCTGACTCTTTTAAACACGACATGGCAAACCTCCAATGATGCGATTCAAGAACTGATAAATTCTATTCATAAACAAACAAAGAAAAAGAAAATATACAATTAATAACTCAATCACAATTTAAGGTTATTTAATCGATGAGAAGATATATTTCAAATCATTCAAATCAGTATATTAAATCAAAATTGATTGACTTGTGGTTATAATTTTTCATCATTTAACCATTTAATCGATCAAACTGTAAATTGCTTTAAAGCTGGACAAAAGGTTTTTATTGTATTTGTTTGGAATAACTTTTGATTTTAAAACCCAAAATACCAGAAAAATTTGGGTGACTTTTCTTTGCTTCATCCTTCACCTAGATTTTGCTTTTGACTTGAATCAACAGTGAATTATCAAGTGAGAAGATTTCTCATCAGAAGAGTGTTTCACTGATTAAACTAACAGACACATTGAAAGGTAACAAAATGAAAAGGTAACATTGGTTAATGGATTTGAAATTGAATGATAAAAGTAATAGAAATAAGTTGAAAAAAAAAACCTCAACAAAATAATCAAAGTTGCAAGAGTGAACCAAATGATGGAGTAAATGGCGAGGAGCAAAAAAGTTGATTGGTTTAAGAAGTGGTAAAAGATGGTGGAATAAGATGAGGATGATGAAGGATGAGGAAAGGTAAAATTTGAAGAGGATTGATCGTTGAATTTTCGTCTGTTCAGTTCAACTATCTGAGAATGAATTGAATTAGACTTTGGCAACTTTTTTGTCTTTCAAAGAAAAAAATTTTTCTCTTTCAACACTCAAATCATTCTTTTACCTCATCATTTTGTTATAATCAAGGTTAGCATTATGATGATAATGATGATGAGAGGAAGCAATAAAATTCAAGTGATCGACAAATGAAGATCATGAAGCATTGTCTTTTGATTCGTGTGTATTAGCCTTTAGCCTTTGAGTTGACATGAAACATTTTTTGTGCATCTTTTCCAATCTTTTTTGATTGATAATTAAACGAATGCAGTTTTCATTTGTGCGTTCAAATTGTGACAATCAAATGATTTTACCTTTTGGCTGTTGAAACATTCAGAATGTCAGAGCGAGAGAAAAGGGGAAAAAGGTTGCACTCAGGGAAGGAGGCGTATAACAGGGAATGAAAAATTCCATGTAATGATTGTGGTTGCAAGACAAGTTTCAATGAACAAAAAGATAATTTTGTTTGTTTCAGCTTTCATGAGGCTACCACTGGTTCATTGTATCAAATCTTTTGCAGAGGAAATGTTTAGGTTATCAAGTTCAGCTTTGACATCTTTTTTGAAAGTTTCAACCAATTTTGTTTCACATTTTAACAAACCTCTCTGTTTCACTTTGGGTCAAGACTTTTCAAGATTAAGACTTAAGTTAACCTGGTTAAGATTGATTGATGAGGTGAACATATTAAAATGGTTAATTAAAAATGAGGAAGAGGAAGGCGATACTTATATTGATTTAGATAAAGCTATTGTTGAGATAATTTGAAATTTTCAGGCTGTTTATGTGAATGTTTATCACATATTTTTTAATACAAATAATCAATGTTCAGCTTGACAGCAAATCTCTTGAGTAAAGTGAGGAAGCTTGAACTCAGATCTGAAATGCAATGAGATTTATTTGAATAAAATCAGTTTTAATCATCAAACTAATCATCATGATTAACACATCTTCAGCCTGATAGATTGATCTAGAATCGTACAGAATCAAAAAAATGCATTGAAAAGTAACGTTAGCTTTTTAAATATGATAAAAACTAATCGAAGAGTTAAGAAACAAGAATCGATCAAACATTGAACTGACCATAAAACGAAATTTCAATGAAAAATTAACATGAAGGCAAAGTCTATCCTTGAACCAGTCCAACCTAACTGAACCTCAAGATACTCTGATCTTTGATCCAATAGTATCAAAGCAACTTGTCCAATTGATATGTTGTCACAATAATAATGCAAAATAACTCGACTTTAGATTGTGAGTTTTCCTTTGAGAATCTGACATCAAACTGAACTCGCAACTCATGATCAGAAAAAGGAAAAGATTGAACGAATTAATGGACAAATGAACATTTTGACCAAATACTATTGAGATTAGTTTCTTTCAATGTTGATACTTGCTAAAGTCTGTTTTCACCATTTTTTTGCACAAAACAAAATTGAACAAAATATTGGGTTAAATTTTGTTGCCATTTTAATAAGCTTTGCCTTGGGTTAAAAGATTTACAAGTGGAGAGAGTTGACATACCTAATGGATGAAAACAATGAAAGTCTTCATTAAATTCATAATGAAGGTGAGGATGAATGTATTATTGAATACTGAAGGGAGTGAAAGTAAAAGATACAAGAATAAGTGATCATTAAAAGATTCACCAGACTAACAATAGGTTCAAAGTTGAAATGAAAATGTTACATTTGTTTCACTCTTTTTTTGGAACCCAAAAAATGTAAGAAGTAAAATATGAGAAAGAAATGCAAAGGAATGAAATAATGGAATGGGAGTGAAAAAATAATGAGGATAAGGATGAAGATGATGAATGGATTGAAATAATGTTGATGCAAAAAATGAGGGAAAAAAGATGAAAGATTGACGAGTAAAAATGTGATAATAAAATTACTGCCAAAGGCAGAGATGAAAAGATGGAGCAAAAAACGATTTGTGCAACAACATTGAAACAAAAGTTAAAAAAGATGAACAATGAAAGGTGAAAGTTGCAACACGAAAATCAGTTATCATGAAACAAAATGGAAAGTTAGGCAAAATTTGAATGATATTATTTTGAATAATAACATCTGATGGACAGAATAAACAATGAAAGGTGGTAAAAAAGAGTGAATTATTGTTGCCTTTGGATTATTAGCAGATAAAGATACAAATATGAATAATGAAATTACGAGTGTAACATAAGATGAAATAAGATGAGGTTGATTAGATGATGATGGACGCGAAAGAAATGAAATTGTGTGAAGAAAAAGAAGAGAAAGTCAATCTTGATCATCGACTGCCCAAGGGATTGTGCCCTTGATGAGTGTCCTTTTAATCGATAAGTATGTCATGGAAGGTTGGATGATGATGAAGAAGGAAGTGAAAGAGGAAAATGCTAAGAAATGATGCAGAATGAGAAGAGATGGAGAAATGGGTGAAAGATAGTGGATGATGAATAAGGCTTGAGGGTAAGCAATTGTATGAAGTTATAAAATGTTAGTAAAGACAGAGAGATGAGTTCTAATGATGATGATTATGACGGTGATGATGATGAACAAGATTGGTAAGATGAGGAAGAGGAAGGCGAAAAGGTTAGAATTAGATTTTTCAGGTAAAAATAATGTTGAAGAATAGACTGATTGGCAAAAGGAGAAAAGAAGGAAAAAAGGAAAAAAGCAAATGTGTATTTACGTCATAGATTCTGCGTTCAATGGCCTCAATTCATGAGACTCAAGGATTTCTTGATTCTCTATGCTTTTCTCACCATCATCATCATCATCATCATGACAATGATGAAAAAAGGAAGAAACTGGGTCAACTATAAATCATAGATACGAAGCACAAAAAACATGCAACTAAACACACACAGAGAAAGAGATGGAACCGTGAACAATTGCAAGACTGAACTGAGTTAAGAGACAGAAAAGGTCGTCAAAGTAAAACCAGAAAAACTATGAAAACATAATCATTGAATGATTCAAATTTATTTGTCTTCATTATCATTTCCATTATTTTTCAAAAATTGTCTTCTTTTTACACTTTTTTTCTTCGATTTTTTCTCTTCCTCTCAAAATGAGGTTATTGCTTGTGATTGGAAAGTAAACCTCAACAATTAAACAATTGCAAGGTGAATTATTGGATGAAAAAGTGGATCAAATGATTGGTTGAAATTGATGGGAAAAGATGAAATGTTTCCTTTTCTTCATCTTGTTCTTCATCTTCTTTTCGATCCAATTTTTCTTATTTTCTCGCTTTTACCACTCAAAACAATAACCAGTAATGATAAGTTATTAGACTTTATTATGATTATTATTATAAATTGTATTACATTTATAATACGAGAGGCAAAAAATAATAATAAAGCATAATTTTTTATCTTTATCTTCACTCAAAACCAATTCTGGCGAAGAAATATTCTGTTTTCTTTCTTTTATCCAGGTTAATCAGATCAAATAGGACAATCGGAATGATCTGGTTGCTTCTCATAACTTACATAATTTGAATACAAATTGAATTCATTTGATCGTTGAATTAAACTTGTGTTAATTTGATTGTTTGGCAAAAAACGAATGGAAAAAATACTTTGTTTTCATGTTTAGGTTAAAACAAGGAAACAAAACAAACAATGAATATTTTGTCATTTATTTTGTTTCAATATTTTAAATGAATAAATTTGTATAATTTAAAATTAAATTGTTGAAAAACCAACAGAAAGGATTGTGAGAACAAGAAAACTATACATTTCAATGTTGTTATTAATGAATCTGCAATTGTTAGTTGAACACTTTTTGACGCAACAATTCAAAACTAATTGCCTTGTAAATTAAAGGCAATAATCATATGATTATTACATTGAATTTAATGAATTGTAGCAATTAGTTGTGATGCACACAAAAAATGATATTAATGTCAAGGTAAATGATGACAACAAAAGACATAACAACCTGTCATGAGTTGATTATTTCATGTGATAAACACAAAAGCAAGTAACGAGACAAGATGAAAAACCTTAACAGGGAATCACTTTTTTTTATAATATTATTATCTATTGTTTATTTATTTTCATTATTTGGGTTCCTTTTTTGTCTGTTTGTCATTCAAACTAATAACTTTCAACTGAAAATAATTACAGCGTAATAGTAATGAGATGGACTGGGAATGGTTAACGCACAGCGAATATGTTTCAGTCAATTGTTCACTCGCATTTTTGATGCTTGAAAGTTGCATTTATCGGTTTGCTTTCTAGTCAAAATTTAGAAATTAAAAGCGCCTTTTGAAACTTGAATGATCTTTTGGTGAAAATTTCTTGAAAACGTTCAATTAGCAAGAATATATTTTAAAGCTCTGTTCTTGGGTGTAATTGATGCTAAATAATTTTGTACTTTTCTGATGATTACTATTTGTTACTTTCGTTTCGATTTTTTTGTCGTTCTTTTTCAAAAGTTGATAATTCAGGTAATATTTAAGGTACTATCGTGAAACAGAAATACGAATAAAGCTGTTCGCCTTTCGTCTAAAACTAGTCGCGATTTTGTTACGTCCATCAATTAGAGTATCGCTAACAGAATCAAAGGAAAGGACAAAAATAGTTTACTGTGTTGCTTGGTTAAGGTTTGACCTAAGATGATGATTGCTTGTTAAATTGAAGTTGATATTGAGCTTAAACTGATCATTTGAGTACTTTTGGTTTATGTTTTTCACTCGACCCATTTGAGTAACAGCAAAGTTTCCATTGATTGATTGTTTCGCCTTATGATAGTTTCTTCGGTGCGATCTAGTTAATCGTGTTTCATCAGATAGCTTAATTGATTGGTTAATGAACCAATTAGGGGAGAAAAAGTAAAACCAAGAGTTTAAATTAGCAAACACATTTCCCTGTGTTTTTCTTGAAATGAAATTCAATCTTCTGCAAATTGAATTTTTTGATATTTTGCCAGAGAAGAAGAAATTCAAGTTGAAAATTGGAGCAAAATGTTTTCAATGAGAGGATGATTTGTGCATGTTAAAAAGGGTTCAGATTTACGCAGACAGTGGAATGGGGAAAGTTTGCCTGAATAACGATACAAAAGGAAAAGAGGTCAAAGTAAAACAAGAGAAATGGATTGAACAAAAAGTTATGAATGGCAACAGTTTATTAAGCTAATGCACTTTCACTCCAAGCAAGTGAATCAGGTAAGACTGGAAATGCAGATGAAATGGTTGAACAAACTGCAATTGGAAACGCAAATGAAACTGTTAGACAATCAACTTGAAGCACGTTAATTGTAAACAAACAATTGACACTTTTTTGCTTCAATATTGTCATTTGAATGGAAGACTAGGAAAAACTTATTCATTCGCATTTAGGTTAATGATTATAAATGATAAAGTATTGCGCTTCACAGACTGAACCCTTTTCAGGATTATTGAGCGAACCCAATTTGTGTTCATTATAATTGTTATCAATTAATTGGACAAAATTTGGTAAGAAAATAAAATAACTGGAAAAGGTTGAGTTGCTCATTAAACAATCTTATATCGACTCTTGTTATTAAATGAAAATAAGCAAACAAAATGGTTGAAAGAGGAAAGACGAAGGTGGGTTAACCTGTAAACTTGATTAACTGATGAGAAAATAAGAAATGAATGATGAATTTTATTATCCATGTGATTTCCCATGAGCTTTGTTAACAGATTCACAAATGGATAAAAAACTGATAAATAAGTGTTGCAAGATTCGCCAACAAAAGAAACATGAAGAAAAATATTCAATCTAAAGATCCACTGAACTGATCAAGAACAGAAAATTGATTCAAATTAAAATGAAAATTGAATTGAAAATTTGTTCCACTGATGAAACAAGATTTGCTTTTGATTAACAATGAAAACAATGAGACAAAATTGGCACAACCAATTTAAGGGTTAAAGTGAATCTAGATTATTATAAGAATCATGAAAATGAGTATGATAGAGAAGATAATGATGATAATGATGATGATTGAATGGTTCAATGGATGGTTCAAAGGAAGGAAAAGATGAAAGTCAAAAATCGATATAAATGGTCAGAAACATTATTACATCTCTTGCAAGTCTGATAAACTTGATTCCCTTCCTTGTTATCATTTTGCTTTCTTCATTGTCATCATAGTTCTTTCCTCTTCATCATTACGATGTTTCACTTAAACGGTTTGACAAAGGCAAAGACCTTAAGACTTTCAAGACAATCAAATGTTAACAATTGACCCTGACTTCAATGGTTACCTTGTCATGACAATTTTGGCTTATTTTCAATTCAGCCTTCTTACATCATGAGTAACATGTAAAATGACATCAACATTCGGTGTGCTTAAATTAGTTTTGTTAATCGGCGAGAAGATTCGTTGATCGGTGGATTGAGACTCAAAAATTTTGAGGATGAAGAAGTCTCTTGAAACATTTAAATGTTTCTTTTCATTTCAACTCTCAGAGCTGTTGCAGCATGGACAAGAAGCTAAGGCACACCAAATGTAAACGGTCTTACATCGGTCAGTTTGACAAGCGATATTTCATGTACTTTCATGATCAATAAAAAAATGAGCCAAAAGACAAGAAAGATTGAATTAAAAAGTGGATTAGAAATTTGTTCAGTTTTGAAATGACGAGTTATTGTTAGTGAAGAAGGAAAAGTTGAGAGATTTTTTTGCTTCAAGTCATTGGTTTTTGTAATCATTTTTCAATCATCGGTGAGATTATCGTGGATTCTGATGGGAACATGATGAATCTAGAAGCTCGTAATGCAGCATAAAAATTACAAGTTTAGGATATTAAATATCTGGGTTAACATTTCACGTTGGTTTAACAAGTTTTCTTGGGATCCAAGGATTAGTTTGTATCTAGTAACTCAAATATCATAATCATTTTATCATCATATTGTCAACAGCTTTATGATCACTTTTTGCTGGTTCAAGTTTACCAAGTTTTGTTTCATTTTGTAAAGTCAAAGTGAAAGTTTAAACTGTAATCAGAAAACAAATTGCCAAGGAAACTGATGTAAGTTGTTTCACTGAACCGATCACAGAATTGTCCGGATCAATCTTGTTTAATCCCCAATGCATAACACTTTATCCATCATTTTCATCAAACTATTCCTATTCATCCAATCTTCATCATCATTATCTTCATTCTTCTTTCTTCTCTGAGTGGCCGCAAGTTTTAACCATTTTGAAACTTTTACTCGAGAAAAAAAGAATTTCTCTTTTATTTCTTGCTGTTTCCAGGTAATCCGATTATAGACTGAGTTTATGATCAAGAAGAAACAAAATGATGTATAAACTTTGAACTATGAAATAAAAAAGGATGGAAAAGATGGGAAAATGATGAACATGAATGGAATACGAATAAAATAGATTGTCCAAAATTTAGGCAGATTATTTTCGTAAATATCAAATTCATTGGGATCGATCGATTGTCAGGTAAAAATGGAAATATTATCATCAAAAGCCACTTTCGCCTGAAAGTGCAAACCTTTTCTCTTTCAGATGATAAGTCTTAATCAATTTTCAGCTCTTAATTGTTGCTCTACCGATGAATTACTAGATTAAGTTTAAAGTTAATTTTGAGTGAAATTTCAAAGTCAACCAGATGTTCATTAAAAATGAATTAAATTGAATGTTGGTTAGACTCTTAAATATTCCGAGGAAAATAAATTAGCAATTGAATAAATCGCAGTTTTAATTTGCTGCCTCAATCATTTGGTTTGGTCGATAATTGACTAGATATTGGCGCACAAACGAACCAAATAATGTCGCATTTTTACGGATCAATTGATTATTTCTAATTTGAAATCAAATTAATGCTATTCTCAAAGGTTGACTGGTTGACTGGTTTTGAATGAAATCATAAAACTATTGGCATCATTGTTATTGATTCACTTTCATACGCGCATCTAGTTCAATTGTAATTGGAGCTCAAAATTGTGTCGACAGACTTGATGTTAGTTAAAGGCAAATCATCAGGTTATTTTGCATTATTATTGTAACAGAATGCTCAAGCCAGTGATGATAACTTTGATGACTCAAGTTGATTCAATTCTGATAACATTCACCTTCACTTGAATAGCTAAGTTTAACGAGTTAGTTTGACTCAAGAGGAGCTTTCAAGTTGAACAAGGGATTATCTGGATATTTTGCATTATTTTGTCGTGTCAAGAAACTAGTTAGACAAAACATTTACACAGTCAAAACAAATGCGAAAAGCGCTGAAATGAAGATTAATCTTTTGGATAATTCAAAAGGTTAGTTAAAAGTAAATCATTGATTATGAATAAAAGATGATGAATTTGTTAAACAAGTACAAAAGGCCAATTGATAGGCAATTTGACAATCAATTTTGATGTTTTCCCGATAAAAACCATAAAAGATGAAAGTCTTGAAGCTTACATTGTAAAGCGATGCAAGATGACTTTTTGTTGCGATGAGAAAGTGCTGATTAACTCCTGGATGGTCAAGATCATGGGCTACAGCAGCCAACAAGGAACACATCTTTTCCATTGGAGTTAAATGTTGACCAATTTTTTCTTCTTCAATGAAACAGTGCATAGCTTGTGTCACATCAGCTGCATGAACTGAATTATGGTAAGGATTGGTATCATGGTAACCATTTTCAAAGAGTCCTGAAAGAAAAGAAGAAAATGAAAGCAAAAAATGAATTATTTTCAACCATTAAAGATGCATTTGATTGAGGATAATAATTGATTATATGGATAGGCTGGGTTTGGTTAGGTATAAATTGATACACTTAGGTAACCAAGACTAATCGGACTTTCTGTTAACGAATTTTCCTCTCATAATTCATGTTATTATTATCATGAATACATTTTTACTCCCTTAGTTAAGCTCTTCATTAGAAATTCAATTTACCCTGATTACAAGATACATATTCAACTTATAGATGTAAAAGTAATCATGGGAAACATGGAGCAAAAAAGATGGAATGGTGATTCAGCTTAGGCAAGAAATTGAATCTATTCACTGATTAATTCTGAATGTGATTAAATGATGAACAACATGAAATGAAGCTGATAATTAAGACAAACCAAAAGGTAAAAGGACATGAAAAGTGTTGTGATAAGACAAAGCTAAAGGTGTAATTTATAGCGTAAGAATGCAATGAAAACACATCAGAAGAAAAAAAATGTAACTCAATGATAATTTCTTGTGACAATTATAATTACATTTACGTTAAATGACCGAAATGGAGTTAAATGTAGCGATTTTAATTTCACATTTATTTCCTCTTCACTTCTTCAGACGTTATTAACCATGATATCTTATGCTATTTGCTTCAACATTCAAGGAACAGTTATTATGGTCATTACAGGGCAACACAATCAAGTGATGAAAATTAAAAGCAAGAGCAACATTTAAAAATTCATTTTCTCAACATTTTTCATTCTCTCCTACTTTTGTGAACAGCAAACCCAAAACATTGACCAGTAAAATTGACCCGTTTTTACCATGTTTACCCAGAAATGTTGAACCAGAAAAAAATGGTTAAGTCGAGGTTTAACCAGAAAAGAGTTAAACAGCCCAAAGGGAGTGAAAAGATTAAATTGAGTCTCAATCTCTTCCTTATCTTCAACATCATCCATATGTACTTTGAATGTCTCTAAGGTAACACTTTTAATATACATTAACCCGTTCAACTTGTGACCTTTTTGTGTGTAAAATACAATAACAAAACTACCGAGTTACCAGTTTTGTTGAGAAGAGGAAAAGAGTTGCAAGAAAATACAGAATCTTTTGTTGTTTATTGCTTGACCTGATTTTCTAGTTGCCACTTTCATCATCACCATCATCATCATCATGCTCAACATTTTATTGTTGAATCTCAAATTCACTCCCACCATGAATAAAATGCAAAGTAAAATATGGTTACAATTATTATTGATAAAATTGTTACAAAAAAAGGATAATTCTGGTTCAGTCTGTTTCCAGTAAAAATAATGATGTTTATTTCCTTTCTTCATTACAACCTCCCAATTTCATCCTTTTTTATTATTCACAGCTTTTTTCATTCAATTGCTATTATTTGATAACATTGAGCAAGACGATCTCAAGATGATATTAAGATGATTTTAAAGATTGTATTTGGATAATCAGAGATACTGGAAGGCATTTCTGTTGAAGTAACTTTTTGAAAATTTTCAAGAATTGTTTCTTTGTTCAACTTGAAATCATCTGAATTATGAATAGTTTGTTGTTTTGTTTTTTTTCAGAATCACGCACTTAACATTTAATAACAAATATAAACATTTTCATTGCTTGTTTTATCATCGTCATGATATATATTTATGCCTTGGAAGGAAGGAAAACAGATGAAAAATCTGGTCCAATAGTCAAGGTATTGAACAATATGAATGGTTTTATACAGGGTAAAGTAAGAAAAAATAAACTAAAATAATAATAAATAAGATAACAACGAAAGTTGGTAAACAAATAGAGAAATCAATAACAATTTTGATAACAACGAATATGTTTTAACCAAATGTTGACTGAAATGTTGAATCGATGGAAATATGGAAAAAAAATTTTTTTCTTCTTTTTCTCAATTCTACAAAATGTTCATTCAATGAGACTGAAAAGATTTGTTCAAATTTAACCAATCTTTTAATCTTCTTTTTCTGGTCCAGTTTTTAAAAGTGAATAGCAATCATTTACATTAAAGTTGTGATAATTCAATCAGAATGGATAATTTTATTAGGAAATTATCTTTTTTTCTCAAATTGAATTTGAATTTAAAGTTTGCCACTTTTAACTCAAATTATGAAGATAATTGTTTATTTAATTTTTTAATTAGGATCAATGAGTCTTGTTTTTGTAAAGCGCGCTTATCTAATTTATGCGCTAATCTCGGTGGGTTACTACGGGTTACTGAATCATCTGATTTTATGCAAGTAAAATTGTTAAATGCCAAACGAGTCTAAATTTAATTTCCAGGTAAATGTAAAAGTTATAATATAAAAGTGATTAACCAACTTTATATGAATGTACTTTTCATTCGGCAATGAAAGGAAATATAATTCATTTGGGGGACAATTTCGAAATATTAAACATTCGTCTTCTTAAAATTGGTAAGTAAACATTAACTTTGCTTCAGAATATTTATTAATTCATAGTTTTATATTCTTTCTCAAGAGATTATTTCAAACATGAACCTGTGACATTTTGGTACTGGCTAGATGTGATGCTATAATAAGACCTAGGGTACTTGAACGTGAATCAAAGCAAGGAAAAGATACAAATTACTTGAGATGTCCGTTTCAAAAGAGACTAAAAATATCCAAAGATTGTTAATCATTGAAAAATATTGCAAAAATGCTCATTTGTTACAAGAAAAGATCAAAAGTGTGTCTGCAATGATAAATTAATGATGGTAAAACAGTTTATTTCTAATTTGGACAAAAATGCATCTCAATCTTTGAATGGAAGCCAGGTGACATAATCTGGTTTATCAGAACAGTAATCAGCAATAGTTAAACAATGATGACAAGAAAAGCCTGAAATTCATGGAAATCTAATCTGATAAAAAGTAAAAGGTAAATGTCTTAACCAAGAAGGATGAAACAGTTGGAATAAAGCATTACAAGAGGAAAATGATAGTTTCTCATCAACATGCACATTGGTTTTTGATCAGGCATTTTGATGCGTAAGGTGGGAAAAAAGATGACGATGAAGAGAAATATGCTGAAAGAAAAGAAAAATTCTTTTGAAAAAGTGAATCATTGAAATACCTTATTGGTGTGTAAAATGATTTTGTAAAATTCATTTTTTCGTCATTCTGTGGCCAATTTAATATCATCACTAAACGTATTTCATATTAATATAAATTTTAAATTAAAATATGTTTATTTCAATATTTGGCCCAGTTTCAGTTTAACCAAATCTGTTGAAAGTATTTTGTTCCATTTCACCATCTTCTTCATCATCACCCATTCTGAGTGCAATATTTATAGGTAAAGCAAATTGTAATATATTTCATATGTAATTGTTCAACCTGTTTACACATTTACTTTCAATGATTCTCATTTTCATCCAGGAATCCTTTTTTTTCACTCTTGTTACAACTGAATATGAAAAATGTTTTCCCAGTTTTCATCAAATTTTCATTTCATCACGCAACACAATTTCACACTTTTAACTCATTTAATACTCTTTATTAACGGTTAGATGACGATCATGAGAATGATGCAGCTGTAACCTGTTGACTTATTGTTTTACTGTGTAAAAATATCACCCATTTGTTGACCTTATTTGAAAATGAATGAAACAAAAAGGAATGAGTAAAATAACATTAAAAACTATCTACTTGTAATACATATTTCATTTCCCATTAAACTCATTGTCTAATTGTATTACAATCAGCTTATTCAATAATTGGTTGTGGATTGAAGAGTGAAAATAAAAACAAAAGACTATTGATTGAATATAAATTTGAAAGTTTACCGGTCAAGGTAACAATCAAAATCAACAACATTAACCATTCAATAGTTGCCTCATTTAAACTCTTAATTGAATGTTTAAAGAGACGATGAAATGATAATGATGATGAACCAGAAAAGTCAAACTTGCATCTTGGTTAAGCACAATTAAATAGATCTTATTTCAATTAATTTTCTTCATTAACATGTTTGCCCATTTTCAGCTTCTTTTGCTTCATTTAATTGTATAATAGTAGACGATTAAATGGCAAATACATTAGTGACTATTAGAGTCAGTCAAGTTGATCAATAGAGTTCACAGGTAAACCTAAGACAATTATAGATTAAAGGTTAACCATAGTTTCATCTAAACCTTAAATTGAATAAACTGAATAATTTACAATTTACAGCCAAAATGTAATTAATATTGGGTTGACCAGAAAAGAAGTCAATTTCTGGCAACAATTCAAATGTTAATTAGTGAAGAGGAATAACTATTAAAATGAAATTTACTCTTTTACCTTACAATAAGTTTTCAAGTTGAAATTGTATAATAAATTAAATAGCAATTTAGTTGTAATCAAGTTTAACATGAATTCACTTTTTACAATGGAAACTGTAAATTGAAATGTGAATGAAGGTTTTCATAGAAACATAATCAAATTTGATTGAAGCGCAAAATTGCCAATTCATTTGTTCATCATAATTCTGTTGATAATAGTTCACAATTTAAATTGCAAACCATTATAATCAGAAATGATTTGATATGAAAAAGATTGCAAGTGAAATTAAGTGTCAAATGTCACTTTGAGTAAATCATAATTTCTGCTGTAAATGAGAAAGGATTTTGTCTTTCACAGAATTTCAGTGTTTCTCTTCATCCATTTTTGTACTCTTTCCACTATTTTGGAGTGAAGATGAAGATGAAAAAATGGTGTACTTTTTTCCCTCTTAAGTCATCATCATCAGGATGAAATGAACATCATTAGAGCAAGGAATTCAGGCCAAATTTGGCTTCAAGTATAAGATGTTTTCACAGCTCGTTGAATGCTAAACTTTGGAAGATATTTTATTTTTTATTTCTGTCATTCTCTATGTAAACTCATCTGAAAGTTGACAGTTAAATGTATTAAAAAAAGAAGCAAGAAAAAAGCAAATCATATCTTAATATATGATATAAACATATTTTATCCAAACTGTGTCATTATTCAGATTATGAAAAGGCAACAAAAGTTGATTAACCATAAGATTCTGAAATAGTCAGAATCATGTTAACCAAAAGACAAAAACAAACAATTTGATGGATTGCCTTTCGTTTTGATTAATACAATTCATTTCAACATTCATCCATAACAATCGAGATTTAGTCAACATTGATCTAAATTTATATTCATTTCAAAACACGCTTTTAAAGGTTTCAAAGTAAAATTGACTATTAAACTGTCAGACTAATTGTTGTGAATATTGGAATGAAATCAACTCCAGCCAAATGCAAATCAATGGTTAAGGTATGAACCAGTTTGAGTTGGTCAATTGAAAAGGTTAGAGTCAAGGGACTTGTGTAGGTAAACATTCATTTTACTCAATTGAAGCAAATTAAGTTCATCATGATCAAATCAACTTTAGTCACCAAAGTAAATATCATTATCAATAGAGACGTATCAATTTCTAAGTACAATAACGGTACAAACCGATGATTTGAGTAAAAATCAATCTATAAGTTGACCTTTTTGTGAAACTCAATAGTAAAGTAAAACTGTTTACTGCAACCAAATCAACTTTAATCACCAAATTAATCATAATTTTTCAAATAATCTCGTTGGCTATTGAGTTTAATCAGTTTCTTGTCATATTATTAATGATGATTTCTGGTTAAACTTTTAGCTTTGGTCAAGTTAACCAGTTAAACGTCAAGTTAAACCTATGAATCAAATGTGACATTAATTTAAACGTAATCCAGGCAAAAAAGGTTTACAGCCTTTTTCAGCCAATCATTACTCTGAATTAATTGTCGGTGAAATAATTCAGTGAGAAATTGAGAGAAGAGAAAAAAAGGTTAGAAGTTGAGAATTGGAATGAAACAACATTGTGCTAAATCAACAAAAAGTTGACCTCTTTTCATGGGTTTCCCTTTTGGATGTTCATTATTGTTGAAAAGCTGATCATCAAATTGTTTACCTCAATTTGACGAGATATTGGTTACATGATAATCATCAAACATTAAACATCATCATTTTCATTACAGTAGTTGTTGTGTAAATGAAAAATGTGAATACACAAAGAATGGGAAGAAAGATGGAAAAGTCAAATGCAGATGAAATGGTTAACAGTTAACAAAAGTACAAAAAAAACAGTTTACATGAAAGTCAATCTAGTGATTGCAAATGTAAACCTTTTTTTGCCTTTTCACTCTTCATCTCTAAATGGGAAGATGCAAGAGAGAGAGAGAGAGAGGGTAAAAAGAGTCAAGAAAAAGATGAAAAGGATGAAGAAAGAAGGTTGATAAAATACGATAAAATGAGAAACATTGAGAATCAACTGAATTGCTCTTTTTCACGATCAGAAAAGTGGAGAAGAAAAAGAAGACGAAAAAGTCTTGTAAATAATATAATGGAAAGCATAGCTCAGTAAAGGGCAAAGAAGAAGAAAAGATGAGAAGGAAGATGATCAGAATGATGCGAATAACTTTATCAGTTAACTGAGTGAACGTCTCCATGGGAACTCGCACATTTCAAAGGGACACATTAGATTTGCATAAAGAGGCAATCAACGATAATATATATATATATCTTCATGTGTGTTTCTATTAAAATGGTGAGTTTACATCATTTACTGATTTGCATTATTGAAAGTGAAAGGATTGAAATGGGATTGTTCAAGATTCAATTTGGTGAGTCCATTGATATGTAAAAACATACTGTTTATCAGCAGCTTTGGACTCTTCAGCTTCCCAAAAGTCCTAAGGCTTACATTCATTTTTACATTAATTTAATTTTCACTGCATTCAATTTACAATGTGAAAGTTAAATTTGGCAAAATATGGATCATTGAGATTCAATGTACCTTGATGATGGTAATGATGAATGTGATGTGAAAACAAAACCTTGAATGAGATGAAAATAGTTGAGATTACATGGCAAATTTACAGTGAATTACATTTACAGAATTGCTTTTCCACCAGCAATTAGTAAATTTTCATTCCATGTTTACTTTGTTTGCGCTTCTCTGCTTTTAATCAACATTTTATTCTGACCAGTTTTCAATGATAGGAATAATCAATTTTGATGAATAAGAAAAGCTTCAAGCATTTAACATCAACATATTTAATTATTGAAAAGGTTGAACATTATTAGATTATATTTGAACAAAATGATTCAATATTTTACTTTTATAACTTGCTTCAGGCCGAGCTTACATTGACTTTACTCTTGAACTTGATTAACCATCATTTGTGAAGTAAATAATTTCAATTTGTTTGGTAACAATGATGATTAAGATTGAAAAAGGTTAAACATTGAAACTCGAAACACTTTAAAAATGATCAACATTCATGTGAATAGCGACTTGTTTAGATCAAAAGGTTCATCATGATCAAAATGAAATGCTGAAAAGGATGCAAATTGATGCTTAAATCAGCCTTTTGCTTTCTTCTTCTTCTCATCAAGTACACATTTTAAGTCTATTTTTGCATCTTTTCCTCTTCATCTTGTCACCCACAGCATCTTCATCTTGAACATTTTTCTTCTTCTTCTTCTTCTTCATCCAATTCAACTCTTCCATCAACAATTGTTCATTCAGTTGTCTAGGTAAAAGTGATGAAAAAAAGTAGTTTTTCAAAGTGAAAATTGCAAACCTTTAGATGATGACGATGACTTGAAAAAAGCATTTAATCATTGTTACTTTTTCAAGCCAATCAACAAATTAGTTTGTTGATTGAAAAGGCCTTTTGAGTAGTTGAATAGACATAAAATAAGATGAACTGAAAATGATTTTCAACAGAAAAAGATGAGCAAAAAAGGATAATTCATGATCGTGTTGATGATTTTCAACAACTTCAATATTATTAACAGTGAATTATGCGTTTTTTCACCGTTAACATTGCTTTCCTTTCAAAACTATCATTTTCACAATTGAAGTGTATAAGTAAGTGCAAAAAGATAACATTTCAAGATTAAAATACAAATAAAATAATACAAATGTTAGCATTATTATGAAAGATACTTCAAGTTTCATTATTGTTATTAAATATCATGGAAAAGTTATTCTTTTCATTGGAATCATCGATGAGTTTCAGTTTCTTTGCATTTTTAACAAAATGTTAGACATTAACTAATGTTGAAGGAGGAAAAGGCTGAAATTGAAAATGAAAGTTTACATTGGAATAGAAAGTAAACATGTCATGATGAACATCATGATTATCCTGATTATCATGAGGAAAGATCAATGATCTAAACCGGAAAATGAGATTCAAATAAAGGATGTTCAGGTTTTGTTTTTTTCTCTGTTCCTCCATGTTCATGGAAAGATGAATGAGAATTGAATTGTGATGAAATTAAATTCAAGAATTGCTCAGAATGGATCAAAGAAATTATCAATTGATTCTCAATTTAATATTCATATCATGATGTGCGGCTAATCAAAGTTTCCAAGAAACAAATTCAATGAATAGATTCGGTGGTTGAAGAGGTTGGAGTAATTTTCAGGGAGAAAAATTCGACATTTAATGAACAAGAATAGAGTTCAGAATCGGTGAAAAATTTAGTTCTTTTGATCAGCTAATCTTTAGATTTACAAATTAACTAAATGATTTGATCGAGTGAACCAAAGATTTTGAGATTTTTGAAACTGACTAGATTATTAGATCAAAATTGAGTTTATATTTTCATCTGTTTCAAGATGAAATTTGATTTGAAAGTGTTTGATGTTTATATTTATCGACTTGTTCTAAACTTGATTTCGTTGTACAATTCAGAGCATTTCTCGCTCAATGAACCTTAAGGCAATTGAATTGATTCACAACAATTTGAATATAATGAGATGGAAAGGGTTGAAAGATGTTTGACTTGAAATAGGCACAAAAACAATGATAACTCTTCAATTGAAAAGGTTGAGTTATTAAGTGTACAACGTGTCAAACATGGAAACGTCTTGTTTTATTTTTTACTTTTACTTTTCAATATACTGGGATGAGGATGAAGATGATAAAGTAAATGTAAGAAGTTGGTTCAACATGAAAGAGGTTTTACTGGTTGAGGTTAATTCAAGAGGAAAAATGAATTGTTCAAAGTATCAAATTGTTAGAAGTAGAAAGGATGATGAAAAATTATGTTAATCATGATAAAGGATGAAAGGGAAGATGTAATTTACATGATGCTGATGATGAGGTAAATCATGAAAATCGGCCCTTTTCAAGTTCCAATAAATTCTGTAAAATTACAAACTTTCTTTTCTTATTTGAAACACAATTTTTCCTCTTCTCTAACTTATAACAAATGTGACTTATCAAACATATGAATGATAAAAGCTGATGTTTCAAGTTGATGTAACAAAATTAACAATTATATCAATTGGGTTGGAAGCAAATTCAATGGTAAAATATGCAAATTTTGGGTTCTTTTTCTGCTTCTTGTTCCTTATTTTACTTTCCTTCATTGACCTAATTGTTTCAGTCAGATAGATTGGTAAACACTTGGAACAGAAGAGAAGAAAGAATTGGAATAAAAATTTTCAAACTTAATTAACTGTTCAATTGTCTGATGTGAAAATTTCATCGGGTTTGCCTTTTCTGGTTAATCTGTCAGTTAACAGATTTAAAGTTGCAACCAAATGGTCACTGAGTGACATTTAGATGGACAATATTCTTGACCAAATGAACCCTTTTCAGGCACCAATTAATTTATTAAATTGTTGATCATTAATCAAGTTTGAAGCTCGCAATTATAACGAAAAGTTTTAACCCAAAAATAAACCTCAAACCATTTGTTTAGGAAAAGCGGGCAAAAATGTTTCCCTAAAATATACATTTCAACAAAGCAACCTTTAATCATCATCACTGATATTATTAATAATTAACAGTTAACAGTGTAAGCGTAAATTGACCCAAAGATAACAATGGAAGAGATAAATTTTTAATGAATCCATTTGTTGTTAACTGTTAATAAAGTTAATCATTACAAATGTTAATCAGATGATCAAAGGACTTGAAAGGAGTGAAAGATGTTTCAATGAAAAGATGACTAACAAATGGCTTTAAATTTGTCATTCACTATCAAACTAACCTGATAATAAAAGGTAAAGGTTGAGATTTTTTCTGTTCATTTTTACTCAAACCAATCAATGATTTCAAGTTTGGATAACAATTTGCTATTATTTGTTGTCATGTTGATCCTGTCATGGATCATGTTAGTCGCTTTACTTTCCTTTCCATTCATTTTCTTCTCTTTAATTCTATTCTATTCCATTTCTCTTTTCAGTGTTCAAGTCAATCTCATGACTCCCATGAGCTCAAATTTCAAAGATCAACATTCAAGAGTTGCTTACGTTATTTATGCACAGTTATGCATCTACATAAATACACTGTACATAAACTGATGTTGGTTTTATAATTCAACTCAATGAAGAGGCACAAAAATATCATTATAAAGAGCATGAAGGGAGTGAAACAGTCTATCCAAATATCATTATTACATTTAATTATAATATTATTATCACTATTATTATGTGAGAAGATCAACATTCTGTCATAATACGAAACCAATTATTAAAGGTTGCAAAGCCTAAATTTGATATAAATATATAATAAATAATAAGTTGATTGTGCGCAACCAAATATATTTATACAAATACAATATATATTATGTCAAACAATGTGTATAAATATCTTTAAATATATTATCAAAGAGCAAAGAGCAATTCGGACTCAATTTTTTGTCTGGTTAAAGATACTTGAAATAACAGGGAAAAGGTAAATAATATTTCAATTTTTACTTTCATTTTATATATTTTTCATCTCATTTCATCTTTTTGTTTTCCAACAACTTCATATTTCTCTGTAGTTTTGCTGCTTTCATTAGTAAACTCAAAGTAAAAATGAGCCTTTCTTTTGTTTGTTATTTTGCTGTGTTGTCATTTTGACTTTTGATAATGTTGAGTAAAAAAATGAGCAAATATAAGATGAAAATATTTTGTCAATTCAACTTTGAAAACGTTCAAGAAAAGGTAAAAATGTCAACTTTGTAATTTTTTGCTTCATTTTGAAAATAATCAGGTAAGCTTAGGTTGTGTCTGTGTGAAAAGATGAAAAGATTAGTTTGCTGAGTTGAATACAATGGGTTTCACCGGTTTCATCATTAACAGTTAGCATAATGTCAAGTCGACAGTTTGATCAAACTAAAAGTTATCAAAGGTTAATCTTTTAAGAATTGCAAGTTCAAATATTAGATTGCAATCTTTGCCTGGTAAAGTTGAATCGCGTTTTTCATTACTTTTTCATCAAAGTAATGATCAATGATGATTAACTTGATGAGTCGAGTTGATTGCCTTCTCTTGAGCAGTTGAGGTTAACGCACATTGGTTGAAGAGGTGCTTTGAAATAAAGTGAAACAAGAGATTATCTGAATATTTTGCATTGTTATCAAGAAACTGGTCGGACACAAACTATAATTGTTTCAGTTAAGGAAAGCATTGAAATGATCAAAATTATCTTCATCTCAGAGTTCATGTTGGGTATCAAGGCTGTCTTTCGAAACTCATTTCGTTTCATTAAAAACTTGCAGTTTCAACTTTCAATTGCTCTTCATCTTGAAGATGATGAGTTTATGAGTCTGATGATCTTTATTATGACCCAACAGGAATAAAATACTGATTTATTTGACGAATAACAGAGTTGCTTTGATTACTCAAAACACCAAAAATTACAAAATGAACTTGAACCAAATTCATTCGATTAACCAGATAGTATGATGAGAAACGATGTTCAATGAGCAGCAAAAGATATCAGTCTAAAGATAATAGCTTCAAAATTCCCAGTTAATCTAATATTTTATCCAAAGTAATCATCAAGTTAACATTAGCTGTTCAGCATTTTCATCCTGAATGTTAAAAATGATGCATTTGATATTATCGTTTGAACAATACCTTTGATTAGTTTGGATAAAATATGAGCGAATCGCGTTCCTGTTCAGTTCAATATTTTCATTATAATAATTTAATCTATTTCAATATTTCAACATTTAGCCTTTGGACATTTGATGATAAAAGAAACGTAAAATAATAAAAAAGGTTGAGAATTAAATTAAATTTTCTTACAGTTGATTGGATTGAATGTGAAAGGAGAAAAGGTAAATTATATTGTCAACTGTTTAATGGGATCAATTGGAATGAAAAGAAACAAAATGAGCTTCTTTATCATTAACATTATCATTATTATTAAATAATATTAATTGTTGCAATGTTTTTTTCAACGTTATTTTGTTTCTGTTTAGGTTACTATTATCATGAGTTTTTGTGTGTGTTAATTTAATAATAAATTCAATTATGGATGAAAAAGGAAATCTAATTTCAACAGAAAACTGCAGATAAAAACAAAATGCTAACGATTGGTAAACTGATAATAATAATAAAAGGACGAATAAAATAACAACAATCAAGACAAAAGGAGAAGGGTTTGTTTAATTAAATCAATGCAATAATAAATGATAATAATTACTGAAAATTAATTATTTCTAGATCAACCGTTAACTTGGTTAAATTGGATAATGGATTAGGAAACAAAAAATAAATTGCTTTCTTGTGCTTTCTAATTAGTTATAAATATCATAAGAGATAAAAGTTAAACCCTGATATTTTATGCTCTTAGAGCTGCTTTTGATCAACTTCATCAAATTTTACTATTCATGATATCATGCTTGTTGACTCATGAAATGTCTCAACATCAGTTATCGTCATGATCGTCGTCAGTTTTCATCAAATTATTTTTCACTCTAAACTCTTCCTTCATCTGTAAATGCAGTCTTTTGCACAATCTTCACGATTCAAGGTTCGCTCAATTCAATGGTAAGAATTAAATGTTGAAATATGTGAATAATCAGAATGTCAAGTCGAATTGTTGAGCATGGAAAATGTTTCAAACGTTTTACAAGTACAACTCAAGTCAACTGGATTTAATTGAAAACTTGAATTTGGAATGAAAATTGTCTCAAGAATTGCCATTGAAAATGGATTAATTGAAAATCTTCTCATGAAAAGGTCAACTTGAAGATTGAGTTCGTCAAACCAATTAAACTCAGATTTGTTATTAAATCAAAGTTTCAATGTTTCCAGTCTTGACACCAAACAACAACTCAGGTCATCTGGGATCATTCACGGTTTGCTTATCACCAGTTTCAGCTCAACTGGATGCTGAATATTGGATATGAAATGAAAATTTGTCAGAATCGAATCAACTTTAATCATGAAAGAATGCAAAGTTTCAATAACCAATTCTGAATAAGTTTTTTGTAAAAGACTAGAAGTGCATTATTCATTGTATGCTATTAATACACCTTCACTTTAAATGTTGAATTTGTAAAGCCATTGTGAAGCTATTTGTGTGTAATGAATCTTCAAGTTTTTTTAATAAACCTATTCAAACGAATCATAAGAACCTTTGTTAATCAATAATCAACCTGAGCTTTACTTTAATTCAAGTCAATTTTTATTCAATTCAGTGGCTCAAAAAGTCACTCTGACAAACTCAAGTTTTACCTTTCAATCAACTATCAACTCTGCTTATTGATCATTAATTTAAAATGAAGCAAACAAAACAAACTTAACAACAAATATTATCAAAGTGTTTGGTTAACAATCACAAGAAACTGTTAATTAATGCAAAATTGTGAAAGAATTTTTCAATTAAATTCTTTCAATTAATTACAATTGGCTCAGATAATTGTTCAACTATGAAGATGACATCTAAATAGTTTAATTTAACTGCAAATAACATGATGAACAAGAATTTCTGGCGACATTAAAAAGCTCAGATAAGTGATTTCATTGTGCAAATCCTTAGCAATCTTAAAACTTTAAATTAATTTCCATCAATTATGCATAAACTTGAAAGTTAACTTTGAATAGCAATCTCTTCAAATTGCTAGTTAGTTGCTCATTGATAAATCTTGAAAAATTTGATTCTTATTGCGTTTAAACTAATGATAATTAAACAATTGTTTATTATCGCAATTGTCCCAATTAGGCATCTAACAAAATTGATTTTGGGTCGGTTTATTCAGTATTATTCAATAGACAACATCAAACAATAAAGAAGATGATGAAAAACAATTTTGTTTCCGATGTAATTAAAGTGGGTTAATGTGAATTACTGGTAACTTTTGCTGTGTTTACAATTAATTTGACAATTAATTGATTGTGTAAACAGAATTGAAAGTGAATCAAGACACCTTTAGGTAAATATAATGTATTATGTGTAAAGTGTAAACCCGAAGGTTTGGTTGAGAACAAGAAATAACCAGAAAATTGGATCCACTTTTGTGTTTTTATATTTTTTTACTTTTACCCGATTAATTGTACCATTAACCAGAGTAGATAATATCTGTTATCATTAAAACCATTATTGTTTGGTTACTATCATTGGATTGAATAATGATATTAATAAATAAATATATAAATCCATATAAAATAGGCATTTATAAAGTATATAAGATTGTTATTTAAATGGATTTACACGAAAAGGTAAACACTAAATGAGATAAGAAATGATTCCATTTTCATGTTGAACGGTTTTCAGGTTTGCAAATGATAATTTTGATTAAAGCTGAATAGAGAGGAGAAAATTTGATTAATCAATGGATTGAGGTGAAAATTAACTTTTCAACAATTTCATGATAATCGGGTAAAATGAATGAGATAATTAGGTTTGAAAGTTAAACAAGGCTTCGGTCTTTTTTACATAGAATAGTGTTTTTAATGTCACTTAAAAATCGATAATCCTTTTCTTCGACTATTATTAATCATTGTTTAATCACTTGTACTGAAGGTTGTAAAATTGGGATAAAAGATTATCATGAATTCTGTCTGTTTCTGTGTTTTATCATGTTTGCTTGTTCTGATGTAACCAATAAAGTACTGAGCAAAAAAGACCCAAAAATTGTACCTTTTTTCAGTTTATTTTCATTGTTTATTTTTAAGCTTACAAGGGAAACACATCTAAAACACAATCAAGTAACTATTGCTAATCCGGCTCATGAAAGTTCAGAATTGTTTAGTTTTGTTAACCAGAAACAAAAACTGAGTTCATTGATAGCAAGCTTTAAAAGACTTATTCAATAATCAATGCTGGTTATGATTGAGTGTCATTTACGAGTTGCAAAGAGCAAACGCGCAAATTTAACTATTAACAGTTATTAATTTAAAATTACTTTTGGTCATTCGGTTTGCATACAAATTCAATCAACCTTGGCAATCAAAGTAATCATCATGCGATCAGTAAATGTAATCAGTTTTTCAACTGCAATGTTGTTTGGTGATTTGAAAATTCCCTGGATTATGAATGTTATCGAGGTAAATAGCAGCGATTGTGACACAGATAACAGCGTTAATATCTTATATTTACTGGCAGCAATCCGAGTTTTATCAACATTGAATTATCGGTGAAAAAATACCGAATTGGTTGAATGCTGAACACTGATGATACATTTTTTGAGGGAAAAAAGATTTTCTCTCTAATTCGATATCAATTCTGATAAAGATTGTTGAAGCTTATGTCATAGTTTGGGGTTCGGATGGACTAGTGAAGGTAAACTTCGGTCTGAATCTTGCATGGGAAAGAAGCGGGATTTTCTTGTGAAGAGAATAATGAAGGTGTTATCGGTTTCAAAAAGTAATTAGCAAGTCTCATGAAGTTGGTGGAAAAGGGTTCGATTGATTTTCTCTCATTGACTGGTCAACTATTGACAATCAATTGGTATGCGTGAAAAGACTGTTAATTCAGTGTTTTTTCTTCGTGTAAAAGCTGACCAGAAAATGATTAAACCAATGATATCAATCATTTGGCGAATCCAATAGGGAAGTGTACATGATAAACGTGAATTAAAATTACAAATCAAATGTCTATGAAACACGTTTTGTATTCATTGCATGTCAATTAATGGTATCAACTTATTTTGATTGATTGTAAATTGTTATTGATGATTTACGATATTTAGCTTCACATAGCGTTCCATTTTGAAATTTTGTCTCCAATTTTAGTTTAATTTCACAATTTTTTATATTCTGTTATTATATTGCTGGTTTCAATTTTATTGAGTCAAAACATGTTTCTTATTGTTGCTATCAAATTACTGATGATATTTTTACCAATTCTGGTTGATTTTAAATTTGAATAATTTTGTAGTTAAACTTTTGAAATTGACTGCATTTAATACATTGTCAGAGTTTGTTTCAATTTAAAATTGCATGATACAAGGAAAACAGAATGGTTAAATTATTGAAACTGATTTGTTACCAAACAACAACTTATTTTTGTTCAGTTTCTTGGTCTTAAGACTTATTGATTGTTCACCATTGAAATAGCAATAATAATAGCAATAAATCTGACGATAATCTGATAGATATTATTATTATTATTATTACTGTTGCTCATCTCCTTACTTCTTTACCTTTACCTAATTGAATCCATCAATATTGACAGTTTAGCTCTCAATTAAAAGACTCTAGTTTACAACATATTGGGTTAAATAATCATGTTCATCATCATGAGATGTTTATATGTTGATAATGAACGGGAAAATCAATTAAAGACCACAAATTAACAGGTCTCTGAGACTTGATATCAGTGAGTTAAATTGATTAGACAAGACAATAATATATAATAATTTAAACAGTTAAACATGGTGATCAAGTAGAGAGAGAAAGTAAAAATGATTAAAAAATAAAAGGTTGAGGTTGAATTTACTTTATCCAATGTATTATATATGTTTTGTTGACGCAAATCTCATCAACATCATCATCTGACAATCTTCACCATTTAGTTCAATTTATTATGCCTGACCTGTTTTTAGATTTTTTTCTTCTTCTTCTCCATCTTCTTGCTGTTTAACCATTCTTCGATATATAATAAAAATGTGAATAAATATATATACCCTGTTTATACCATCGACTGTGTATATGTCAAATTATTGTTCAGTGAAATATCATCAATGTCAACTTAAGTTAACATCATAACTAAACAATCAGCTTTGTTTTCTCGATTTGTCACGCAAAAATTAACCAAGAAATGGTAGAAAAGAAAAGAATAATGAATAATATTGAAAAATATCATAATAATAACCATAATGGTGATGGCAATGATGATGGTGGTGATGTTACGTTTATTGTTGAACAATAGAGTGGTTACTTGAATAATTTGAATAGCAAATGTAAAAGTTAAAGGAAAAGGTAGTTTAAAAGGTTGGCTCAGGTTAGCCCAGGTCAGATTGTGAGTAGGGTTGGACATTATTGGCAATAATGTAAACTTACGGAAGCATTTCCATACATTGATGATTTCTAATTTAAATTCAGAAATGAAATTATATTTGTTGAAAAGGTAGAAAAGGAGACTTGATAGGGAATGACCGCCGGTCAAAGTGTCCAGTGTAAATGAATTGAAGCTCCAATTTGATGCATTCTTTAGGAAACGATCGGTAACTCCATGATAACTGTAATCAAGTAGGGCAATTGGGTCAATGTGAATGGATCGTTGGACAGCCTTGGATCGGCGTAATGTTAACAATAAACGATTCTCTGGACATTGCAGAAAGGGTGGAACACTTTGGATATCTGTAACCAGATTGATATTTGGTGGAGCCAAAGTTGACTTTTGTGGATCAGCTGGGATTAAAACTAATTGGGGTTGGTGTTGTTGACTGTATTGACTGAACTGGTGTTGCTGTTGTTGCTGTTGCTGCTGTTTACTTATCGATCCACGGTTCATACGTTTCCGGTTAAATTTCATGCATGTTGTAAAAGGTATCATGTTGATGGTGATAATTTTTTATAGTGAGGTAGTGTGTTAATGTATATCAAATGTTTGGCGAGGAGATCGAGAAAGATAATCAATAATGAAGATGAAGATAACTGTAAAGAGGAAGAGAAACAAAGTTTTAGTTTGCATCATCAATTTTAAGCTTGATGCAAATTGCATATGAGAAAGTAAATTACCGAGGCAAAGATGATGTTGATGATTTTTTAGTTGATGATAGTTGTGGTGTGGAAATAAAAAGATTAAATAGTTGATTATCACAGAAACAGCATCATCACCGAAGAGTTAGATTTTGAAAATCACTGGAAACACAATTAACATTATCGCTGATTATCCAACATTCATCACAGAAACCGATCAGCAGGTAAACCATTTGCTTCATCATGTTTGCTTGGATTTTGTCCTCAATTTCCTCAGAGTTTCCACTGGTAAGGTAAATCTGGAATATGTAATGTGCAATATCCGCAAAACAAAAACCAGGTAAAAATTAGACAAAAAGCGGCTTTTGTTGCTGCTTTTTGGCAATGTTGATGGGTTAGTTGTTGACGAAAATGATGACGCTGATGGTGATAATGATAAAGTTGATCTTGTTGGTGTTGTTGGTGTCGCTATTCAATAAAATTAATAATAAAGATGATGATGAGAAGAAGATTTAATAATGGTAAAAACAGTGAAGAGACAAAAAGACATAAACAATGTGTGAGTGTATCTGTGTGTGTGTTTGTGTGTGTGTTTGTGTGTGTGTGTGTGTACATGTATACACATCAACACATCAGCCAAAACAACAACAACACAACAGCTACATCACCATAAACAATCAATCACACGCCGGAAGGAGCAATCAACTTTTTTTTGAAAAAAAACTCAGTGAATATTTTCATTCTCTCTTTCACAGCACAAAGTATAATATACTTCTAACTTTTGTCTTCACTCAATCTCTCTTATACTTCTCTCGCACTCTCTTCCATAATCAGCTGGTATTACTGGCTTACAATACACATACTCATAAGATGAAGAAGGAGTAAAGAAGAGAATTGATGTTAGATAGAAAGGAAGAGAAGAGAGAAAAGAATAGGTAGAAAGGGAAAAAGTAAAGAGTAAAATGAAATAGCAGAGATACTAACCGAAATTGGGTTCCTTTATCTTGTTCAGTGTGTTGTCAGTAGCTTGGAAAGGATTCTTTAAACTCTTCCACTTTTTTTGTTTCACCTTTTTCTTTTTCAATTTGAACGATCAGAAATTTTCTTGCTGCGATTATCCTGAATGCTCCTTGCTTAAATGAAACCATGATGATTTTTAAAGGTGAAGAGTACAATTTATCATATAAATTGTTCTGAGATGTCGATGCTAATCATTTTTCATTTGTGATCCACCAAATAAAAAATGATAACCAGATTGAATAGTATCAAGCTGTAAATGCTATCAACTATAACCGTTTTGGTTAGCATCTTTTGCTATTACATTTCTGGCTACCATGAAAAGTATTGCAAGCCTTCAATCTGCTAAGAGCAAGCTTGCTAATCACAAGTCCATATCCACTTTATTTAGTTAATTAGATGGATTAAAATAACCTCTTTGGACCAATAACTCGATCACTATTGGTGATTAATTAATTAAAATACGTATTTTGTACGCTAGATGGCATTGAATGAGTCACATATAAACAATTTCAAAAATTAAGCGTCATCTAGGGTCTGCATTGCAGACTCTGCCTCTGCAATAGAGCTTAAAAAATCACATTTAATTACTCAAATGAAAAACTTCGGTTACATGCATGTTTCCAGCTTAAACAACGCACTAATCAAATTACAGAAAATCAATGTACACAATGAATTGAAATGGAATTATAAAGTTTAATGAATGATTAAAAATAACACAAACTTTCAGACTGTTTTGGTCATTGAAAATCGGGATAATTGTGAATGAATTTGAGGATGAATTTGAGGCTTTGCCTTTAATCAATTGATTTAACGACTTAATTTTTTGTTCATGTTTAATATTTGTACGCAAAGCTTGATCGATAAATAGCCCTATTTAATTAAACTTTGGATTTTTTGGTGGTTTCACATTGTTCTCAATTTGTTCTGCTGATTTTGGATTCAACAATTAAATACTGAGATTAACTTCTAGTTGCTATATCAAGAAGTTGCAGAATATGAATGAAAATATTGATTATATCGACATATAATGTGATTGCTCCAAGAATATAGTCTTCTGGAGAGAATTGAAGCTTGTGATTTCCTCCGACAATCATTTGCGTATCAACAACCAAATATGCAGAGAATAGAAGAGCTCCGATCGCCGAGTAAATAAGCATCATGGTTTTACCCTTGATGAATATCATGAGAATTCCGAATAACATGAATACCATGAGACAGACGAATAGGATACCATTAAATGCTGTGAAGTCGACTTTCGTTTGGAAAGCAAATAGCGTTAGCGATATTACAATCACAGCAGTTATTATAACGGCATATAATACAATTTCGCCTCTTTTGAAAACTGTGGTGAAACCAATCATAACCGATTCAGCTAATGTAAATATACCAAGGCATACTAAATTAGACGGATATGTTCGATGAACTCCACAGCAGGCCAGTGTAATCAAAGAAACAAGAGAACAGCCAAGGGCCACAAAGAGCATCCATGAGTTTTTTACAGCAAAGCCTTTAACATCCTCAGATAGTGTGAACGCAAGAACAAAAGCCATGGTAATAGCTAATTGTATACTTAATATCCCGTAAACCTTGCGAATAAAAGCAAGTCGAACTGATTTGTTGGAGAAAGCATCAAATTGATCCAAGTTTGGTTGCTGAATACCAGCTTCCATGGAGTCATTATAATTAGCATACATTTCAGAGTATTTTATGGGTTAACCTAGACAATATATAAGAAAGCACAGGTTAAACAGAATAAAGTTAATAATATTAGTGGTGAAAATCAATGGGTTGACAAGTGTTGAAAGAGTAAGCATAAATGACGCATGTCAATAAAATCTCAGATGATAAAGAAATTAAAGCGAAATAAATAACACCCCAATCGGTAACAGTTAACGGCAATGTGCCAGCTTGCTTCTTGACTTTAAAAGTCCACGCTTGATAGCCCTAAATGCAATCGGATGAAGATAATCGGTTTAGTTAGAAAAATATTTTGCATTTCATATTTGTCTAGGTTATTCATACTAGGTTAAATCAGTTTACTTTTAATCAGATTCGATTGGGTTGACATAGAATATGTTATTCGCTTGAGCTGGGAATTTCACTTGAGGCAGTTGAGACTTTGAGAGCTGACGTATTCCTTAAACTGTTGCCGATTTAGTCAACAATCTTCTAAAATTGGACCATATATTAGGTTAGTGACATGTCATAAAATTCATGACGGGAATGGGACACTTTTTTTTAATCTTAATTATGTCTTTATTCACATAATATGTCTGCTATTAATCTGAATAAATATTTATCAATATCTAAATAAATGAAAAACAAATTATTGCAAGCTTAGACAGAAATAATATTAGGCGAATGAGTAAGAGAAATCAAGACTTACGTTAGACAAATTAATTTCCGGGTTATACAGTGGCTAAAACAATATGAAATGAAACTGAAATTCGACAAGAAGATGTTACAAAACGGATGATTAGCGTTGAATGATGAAAAAATAAAAAATTAAAAGTCAAAATTCAGATAAACTCACCTAAATAATTAAGTGACAGTGTATCCTATAAATATGTTGAAACGAAATGAAAATGCAAAACACAAACACAAACATAAAAACTTAATCTTTTCTCAATGAGGTGTCGCTGTTTCATTCAAAAATCTTATTGAAACTGGTTGTTCAAATTCTTGATTATCTGATGAACTGAGCGGACAAATCTTATTAAAAAATGCTAAAATGGATCTGACTTGCAGCAGATTGACAAAATGACATGATAAAAATTTAAAAATTTTTAAAATGCAAGGAGTGAATTATTCAAAACATTATTGCATAGTGGAGTTGAATGAAAATTCTGAATTATCATAACTGATTACCGTTGAAGTATTAGACTGATTACGATTAATGTGGTTCGCAAGCTATTCAACAAAATATTCAAACGAGATTTTCTCAATTTGATTGCATGATAAGAGTAAAAATGCTTTGAAAGCCAAAATGTCATCCATTTGAATCTTGCAATAATTGCTGTAAATGTTATGTTTATTACTGCACACCCGATTCTTGCACCATGAAGATAACTTCTGTAAATGATCTTTTGATAGCAGCTAGAAACGGCATTAATACATTATATATTTTCATGTTTCAATTTACTTACTTATTACTAATATTTACTAATAGTTTACTTTATCATTGATTTTACCAAAAATTTAAATCAAGTTAGGCAAATAAAAACTTGCTAAACTTATCAAATCTTCGCCCTAACATGAAAAATTAAACATTTTGAATTGCTACAGATTTTTCTTGCAATAAGTTGATTAAGCTCGTGGTTACCATGAACACAGCTAATGATTTATTTATTGCCAAATATATGAACTATTATCTATATAAATATAATCTATTCTATATATTTTCAAACAATTAAATATTGAGATAAAATGTCTGCTAACTATTTCTGCATACTGAATAATCACAAAATTCGTAAAATTTGTAATCGTTCATAAAGTTGACCCAATAATTCAAAAATCAATTTTGGAATCAAATTTTAATGAAAAACAATATAATCATCATACATAATAAAAAGGAGAAAATCATTACAATTCAATTTCTTAAACTAAAAAACAATCGAAAGATAGAAACGAGTATCTTATCAAAACTCGCATGTCAACTCAATTTACTTTCGCATATTTAACTAAATAGGTTTATCGATTTTATTTGTTTGTGTTAAAACAATCAATCCATAATTTATGGCAAAAAAGTTAAATTTTACACAATTTATGGCAGTAAACAGATTTTAGAAAGGATAAATCGCATAAAAAATCATCGTAAGTCCAGGTTGTTTTTTCTTTACTTTTAAAAGTAAAGAATGGAATAAAAAAATTCACATTTGATTCGCATTTGATAAGAAATATTTTGAATTTCCTTTGATTTGATTATAGAGCCATTAGGTTGGTTAGAAATTTATCCCCATTAACCATGTTAGTGGTTAGAATGATAAGATCAAAATTTTTCTGTTGACTTAAAAATCTAAGAGCAGAAACTTCTGCATAAGTTATTCCACCAATCATTAGAACAGCTATAACAGGTTTAGCTCCACCGGTTGTTTTTTCAGTGAACGATGAAGTAGTTATAAATTTGGATAAAGGAGAAAGCTGCTCTTTCAAGGATATCCAGGAACCATTCAAAACACTTTCGGTGATGCGGTAAACAATTGGAACAAAATTACCACCGAAAACAAAACTAGCGTCTTTTGAGTTGGATTCAGCTGATGGTTCAGGAGTGAGATTAAATTTTCTTACCAAATTACGAAGTTGAGATCGCTTAGGAAGAGCAGACATTGCAGCAGCCTTACTCTGATTAATTACATTGGTCATTGATGTGTTCGGACTTGACAGTAGGCTTTTATTCCCTTGTTTATACAGCAATTTAAGTCTGTTCAGATTGCAAATAGTAATCAAATGTTGATGGCCATAACTATGAAGAAAAAGTTTCATTAGTTGATGGTAATCTTTATAAGCTATTCCATCGTTGCTCAAGGAAAGAAGGCACAATAATCTCAAAGCAATGAGAGGAGATTTTTGACATATAATCAACTCTTCCAATTGATTTACACAATCACGATATTCAACTCCTTCCATGATATTACGTTCAAGAGTTAATAGCCGTCCGAATTCATTCTCTTTCTTTTTTTCCATTATGATTTCACACAGTGAAATATCTACCAGAATTACAAAAAAATTAGGTCATAAATATGCATATAATATGCAAATTAGAATAATCAAAGTGAACTTACGAAGCTTAAGAGCTCTTTGTGAGGCTTTTTTGTTCTTTAACTCTTTTTGGATAAAATCTTTCATCTCTTGAATGCTCATCTCTTGACTTTTCGGCATGTTATCTTTCAATTCTGCAGCAATTCGTTTGAGATCAGCGGATGCAATGGACAAATGGCTGTCTCGAATATGTTTAAATATTGGATCTGAGCTTTGAGCTAAATATTTGCGTAATTGAACACCTTCTTTGGCAGCAATATCACTTGGTATTTCAATTTTAGCTGTTTAAAGGTTTGAAACAGAGATTCATGTTAAGTTTTGTGCTAGTTTGTTTTTCAAGTTCATAAATTACCACATTTAATTTGGAAAGTCTCATCTAATAATCCTTGATAATTTAAAGATGAGAGAAGGAGAGAATAATAGTCAACTTCTCGATCGATTGCAATAAGATGATCAATTTTTGGTTGTGCAACTCCATTAGCCAAGCCATGAACATCGGACAATTTAAATGCCATATGAGTTGATTTGCCGACTCCAGTAAACTTTGCACACCCACCAAGAATAGAAAAGAGCTGCTGAATAGCTCTTGAAATATTTGATATTGCAGTTTGGTTTTTTCTCTGCGAAAAATATCGAAATACAGTTAGATTTAAATATATCAGCAAAATATTGATCCATGAGCTAAAATAAACTCACAAGGTAGAGCATATCATGTATACTTTCTTGTTCTAATGAAAAAAGGTCAGTATCAAGGGGAATAAAACTCAATGGAAGTTCCAAAATATGAACGTAACCATAAACTCCTTGTTCCTCGAGTAAGAGATCGCAAACTTTTGTCTAAAAATGAAATATAAATAAATTGGATTAGCATTTTTTCAGAAATTTGTACTATTTGTAATGGCGACTTACAATTTTCGGAACAAAAGCAATCCAATATTTGGCTGTTGGTCTTTGATTTTTCTCAGCATTTATCTGATTGCAAATAATACGAGTAGATGCTGCATCATTATTAGCAATAAACAGACGTCTGAAAATCAAATAAATAAATTAGTAAAATTAAAAGCTGAGGCTAAGAATTACTCTGGAGTTACACAAGGAAATTAATTTCTTTTTGTAAAACTGACTTATTCAAAGATAATTTTAAGGTATAATTATCAAAGAGTGGTCCTCTAAGAGTAATTCTTTGCATTGTTAGAGTTTAATTTAAACCTTTCCAGAACACCATCAGTGGGACCATCTTCCAATTTGAATATTTTTCTGACACCTTTTTCCTGTAGAGAAAATTGAATGTAGAATTGTGAATATTTGACTGTTGTTAATTGAAGCTGAAATTTCTCAATTTATTAAATGATTTCGGATGAAAAATACCTTTAACTTGGAAAAATTTATAATCATATCAAACGGTTGTATGAGGCTAGGACTAATAACAAGATCTTTCTGTTCACCAGAGACCTGTAAATGAAAAAATAAAAATGATATTAAGTATGAGTTTGGAGAGATTTTACGCACAAAAACTTACTTGCTCAAGTAAATTCAGTAAAGCTGAAGCAGAAAAGGATTTAAATAACCAGGGAACTGATCCTTCCTGGTATTCTAGAGGGTCAAACATTATAACAAATAATAGATAAAAAAGAAGGCCAAAAAATCCAAAACTAGGAAAATGCAATTCAAAATATTGGTAAAAAATAATTTAAAGTATATATTTCAAGCTTAAAACACTATATATGACTTGGTGTTATAAAGCAACGCAACGTTTTAAGAATATTTCATAGCCTGTTTTCAATTCCACAGGTAAATCAAATTGTTCTAAATTTTCCGTTTTCCTCTTCAATGCAAGTATTCTTTTCAATGCCAGAAAACAAATGTCACGAAGGTTTTCGATTGGATTGGTGATAAATACAGGTTTTCTAGTGGTTGGCTTGTATGTTTTAGGTAATAAGACTTTCTTCGGATAACCTGGTGTTCCTTCAAAAACAGCTAATTGTCTCTTGGTACGAGATTCTCGGAATATCCAAGGATGCGTTTCAAATGTGTCGACGTCTATACGTGTTCCTCCCACCAATGTTGCATATATTTGCTCATTCCCTTGATAATCAATCCATATCAAATCAACCGGGTAGGTTGTTAAATTAAAAATATTGAGGAAAACTCTTTTATTTGCTTCCTTAGAGGAGAGCTTTTTGGCCATTACCGATCAATACAAATTATAAGAATAAAACAGTTTACACATTTGATAGTAAATCAGGTTGCAAATGTAATATTTTTTTGTAAAACACTAAGGTAAAATGAGAAACAGAAAAGAGAAAATAGAGGAAAAGAGGAAGGGAAAGATTGAAGAAAAAACAGGTGAATTTTGAGTTAATGTTGAAGTAAAAATTAAAAATGTTATTTTGAAATTAAACAAATTTGATGATAATTTGAGTTGAGTTTATATAACAACAAATGTCCGATATATCGATAAATATTCGACATCAGTATCGATACTTGTGAAAAAGATCGATTTATAATTAAAACAAAAAATCGTAGTTTCGAGTCCATTTCGTTATCTTTTTCTGGTCTGTCGTAACCAAGTTTTTGGTCATTATTTTAATTCTCCATAGATTTATAATCATTTACTTCAGAGGTATTAAGAACTCATTAACCAAATATTTTGAGTTTATATCTGCAATTTTATGAATGAAAATTATGGAAAAAATTGAAAAATTGATAAAAAAAATCAAAATGCATGTTCTAAATTTTGGCCTCCGATGGCTGCGGTTTTGTCTTAGTTCTTCAAATGGCCTAAATCAGTCATATTTGGTCGACCAAAGACGTAAGTTATGTAAATGCCAGGACATCAGACTGTAAATGCTTCGAACCACTGTTTAATTTGCACAAAAAATCGTTTTGAGACTCTACAATCTTTGTTAATCTAGGACAAACGCCTCTCAAACGGCTTAATGTCATAAACTTGTCTTTCGAGCGTCAAATTAAGAACAATATCAATACTATCGGGCAAAGTATCGATACGTATGATATTTATTGATACAATGAAATATCAATGCTATTGCTCATATCGATAATATTTATGTATTACAACAATTTCAAAAACTTACTACAGTAAATTAGGCTTGACTATTTCGGACATAATTTTCCTTTTATTTGTTATTTACCTGTTACTCGAAATTTTAACTCCATCATCTCATTTCAGATCTCCATCATATCAGAATGGTTTCAAAAGAGAATACAGTTTATCAAAGTGTCTTAATTTGTGACTCCTTTCATAATTACTTCGGTCCCATAGGTGAACATTATCCTTCCTGTTTGGTCCCATTAATCAACCGGCCTGTTCTTGAATATGCTCTTGATAGTCTCCGAGTTTCTGGGATCCAAGAAGTTTACATTTTCGCTTCCTCACAGGCTGATTTAATCCGGTCTTATGTTAATAAACATTGGACTCCTCAGTGTAACGAAGATTTCAACATTTTTGTCTATTCTTCAGATCATTACTTCTCTCTGGGAGAAATTCTGAGAGATCTTTTTTCAAAAGCTGTTATTAGAAATGATTTTGTGCTCATTTATGGTGACACAGTTTGTAATTTACCATTTAAACAATATCTTGATGATTTCAAGTAAGTTTATTGCAATATTTATATTTCTTGCGACTAATGCTATTTCACCATCTATTTTTTAGAGCATTACGAATGAAAGACAAATTATGTGTTATGGCCCACCTGTTTCGATTGTCATCTCCTCTTCATCGAACTAGAAGGAAGGACGATGAATCTATTGTTATTTTGCAAGCTTCAGACAAAAGATTACTTTGTTATGAAAAAATGCATCTCAAGCAAACAGGTTTAGACTTGGTAAGTATCAAGGGATTTACTCAATTCTTTAAGAGCTAAATTTGCAACTCGAGATTGTCAGTGTTCATCAATGAGTTTTGCAATTAGTTATTGTCCGGTTTTATAATGTTTTTGCTTTAATTCTTCATTCCGTAGGTACTTTTTCAAAATAACAAGGATTTAGAAGTGCATTTTGATCTCCAGGACACTCATGTTTCAATTTGCTCTCTTTCTGTTTTATCCCTGTTTGCTGATAATTTTGATTACCAAACAAGAGATGATTTTATTAAGGGAATCATGGGACAAGAAGAAGTAAGTATTACACAAGTGTCTAAATTTAAAACTTTATCTAATTTATTTTAATACTTGCTACCATTTAATCTAGATTTTAGGAAATACAATTTATGCCAAAATATTGGATTCGCCTTATTATGCAGCCAGAGCTGTAAGTCCAATAGCATATGATGCTATATCTCGAGATATCCTTCAGCGATGGACTTATCCAAATGTTCCTGATCTTTTAATGAATTATGCGTATTTAAGAAATAATATTTATAAAGAAGGGATCTCAAATATTACAGCGTACGCATTCGCATTTGATTAAGTTTCTTTCACTTTTTACATTCCTGAGCTAATGATTTATTTCATCTTTAGAGGTTCAATACTATCAAGAAATATTGCCATTGGAGACAAAACCGAAATTGGAGCAAATGTAGAAATACATTACTCTGTTTTAGGATCCAATGTAAGAATCGGGAATAATGTCAGAATAGAGGGAGCATATATTTGGGACAATGTTATAATCGAGGATGATTGTACAATAAAAACTTCAATAATTGGGAAAAATGTTCACATTAAAGCGTCAACAAATATAAGTAATGGCTGCTTGATTGCTGATAATGTCGTCCTAGGACCCAACGTAAATCTTAAAGAAATCTCTTACATTGATTCAAATCCTCAAGATGAAGACGATCCAACCATTGATGCTGAAATTCTTGGACAAGGTGCAAAAGGTTATATATGGGTTGAGAATAGAGGAGAAGATGGTCTAGAGGAGTCTGATGATGGTTCATTCTCACCAGAAATTTGGGGCTTACCTCCAGATGAATCAGAGCAAGAAATATCATCAACTTCTAGCTCTGAAAATGAAGCAAGTGACGATGAATTCGACGAGTTTGGAGGTGATGGAGATGACGCAAAAAGTTAGTTTTTCATAAACCATTTGAAGAAGTGTCTCAATTCTTTCTTTTTTCAGGGTACTACTCCGAAGTGGTTGATAGTTTAATACGAGGAGTTGAATGCAAAATTTTGTGCGAAAATTTAATTGTAGAGATAAATGCGTCAAAGTAAGTGGTATTCTGCATTGAAAATTTCGAGACTTAATTGCTTTTCTTGATTCAGGCATGCATACAATATTCAATACAAGGATGTTGCTTTTTTGGTGAGCCGAGCTATAATTGATGCTATTTCCAAATTAGCTAATCAAGAAAGTAAAGCTACAGCTGGAAAAGTTAAGGAGATGGTCAAACACCTATCACCCTTGATCACCAATTACATAAGAGATGATGAGAGCAAAATGGACTGTCTTAAAGCCATGGAAGAGTTTACTTTATGTGTCATAAAACAATCTTCATCCGTACCTATTCTAGTACATATTATAAGTTATCTTTATGAGGAAGATGTGATCGATGAAGACACCATAATTAATTGGTTTAACTCAATGGAACAAATTTATTCTTCAATTACCGAGTTAGATCACGACGAAAAAGAACAGAAAAGCCTGCGATCGCATGCAATCATGTTAAAATTTATTGACTGGTTAAAAACAGCTGAAGAAGAATCAGAATCTGACTGATTGAATCATAGAGATATTCAAATATTCATAATTTGTATTACTAATTTAAATATACACTTGCATTAACACTTGCATTTACAATGCATAAACAAACAATATTTTTTTAAACCGATTATAGACCGATTGTCTAAAAACCGAGAAATTAGATTTCCATAGTAATTGTAAGAAAAATTACATCAATTTTAATTTATCTTAAGAGTCTTACATTTTTAAAAAAAATTCAATGACAATTAGTCAGTAAAATCCTTGGTACTGATTCAATGATTCAATGAACGTTAATTAATCGACGATCATTTTTTTCGTAACCAAAGTTTCCAATTTTTCACATTAAAACGTGATGTCATTGTATAAAATACGAAAAATGATCGCCAATTAATTTTTACTATGACTCCTTTCGAGCTCTAGTATACATTCTCTAATTAAAACTCGAGCATGCATAATGCCTCGTTTAAAATGGTCTGTTGATGTTTTAGATCCAGCGTAAATTGGTCGAACATCTTTGCTCATTTCCTCAATCACAGCGAGCAACTGGTTGTATTTTGAAGTTTGGACTCCGTTTCCATTCGTTTGATTATTGTTTCCAATATTCTGATATCCAGGATATAAAGGAATATTACTTGGCGTAACAACAAGGGTTGGAGGTCCTCCAGTTAAAAAGTTTTGTTGATATTGTGCAGCCAGATTCTGATTTAACTCAGCTGGCACAAAGTTAGCTTGATTGTTGTAAGCAAACTGGTCCATTGGTGGATTATTTGACATTTATTGTACTGAAGGTGAACAATGCTCACAATGAAAATAAAAATGGAGGACAAGGTAAAAGGGTGAAAACGGGTGAAAACGGATGAATGAAAACAAAACAATTTAAATCTCAACAGCTGAGCAAAAACAAACTGAAGAGGGAGACTCTGCTTCTAAGAAATAACCAATCAAATCGAACTCATCTTACTGTCATCTATCGTCTGAAATTCACACAACAATAGTTACAAAATATCTCAAGTTTGAGTATTAGTTTCGCCATTGTAACTAAAAGAATCAGTTGATTAATAAAAAAATATCAACCACTTGTCTTTTAAGTTTTATAAATAGGTTAATGGTCACATTTATTGTCATCTAAATCAATCTTTATCAACAATAATTTTCCTCTTCATCTATTGTTCATCATATAAAGTTTAATATAACAAAAGGCATTAATTAAAATGCATTCATTAAAAGAAGATTACTTGACAATCTCAGAATGGCCCAAATCAGGTTGTAAGTTTCTAATAGTTTAGCAACTTATAATACAACCTGATTAGTTTAATATTTTAGCGTCTTCGAAAACGTTGATTTAGCAGTTCTCAAACATTTTCTGATTTATCATTGAATTAATTGATTTCTCTCTTATTTAATATGAGATTAAATATTGATAAAAGCTGAAATGAAGAAAATTTCTACTGACAGTTTCAGTTTTACCTGAGACAAGAGATCGGTTATCAGACGAGCATCAATGCGTTTCAATGTTTTAAATCAAGCAATAAGTTGATTACTTCATAACATGTTTGAATCAAAAATTAGTAATGAGTGAAAAAGAAACAATTCAACATGATAACGAAAATTATTTGTCATAATCCATCGTTAACTTTTTCTTTTCTGTTTTCACAATTCTAAGATTTATTTTCATTGTTAGCATTTGTGTATCTCTTGTATTGGCATTTCATCTAATCCAACCTCAATCGAACAAGCCTCCACGGAAAAAATCGCTATTTGGACAAATGGCTATTATCTGAATTATTATTTTTGGTATTGTAATCTGGTGATTCAGTTAAAAGAATTGATTCTAAACTGAGTTCTTTCAGCCTTTCTTTGGTCACTTTTCAATTATCACAATCTAGTTCCACAAACAGCCATTAAATCAGATATCAACAATAAAGATTTGTTTATTTGAAATGTAATACTTGATACAATATTTTGAAAATTATTTAAGGACGTTTAACGGCAGTTCTCCATGTTTCTTCATTAACTCTTAACTCCTAAATTGGAACAAAGATGAAATTTTGAAGAGAGAAAGAAAAAGACAAAATCGAAAGAAACAGAAGATAAAGAAGATACTAAAGTTATCTTTAAGAGTTTATCTAAAGGCATTTGACTTACCATGATGATGATGAAGATGATGGTGGTGGTGATGAGAAATAGGAACCACAAATAGACAAGGCCAATGAAGACGTTGAGCCAGATATAAGCCAAAAATGGGAAAAAAAGATAAAGATGATGATGATGATGAAGTTAAGATGCAACCTAAGCAGACAGCAAGCTAGGAGAAAATGGCGCTTATGATGATGAGGAGGCAAAAAACTGTCTCTTTCATGGTTCTCTTTCTTTTCTTATCTCTGTTTTTATCTTCTTGAAAGAAAAACATTTTTAATTTTACCAAAAATGGTTTGAACTGTGAATTCATCTTCGCACTGGCAAAAAAGCCAACATGTTAAAGAAAAAAGAATGCAACCAAATTAAAAATGTTTCTTAATCTAGTCAACAAATTCGCGCAGCTCACAACAGTCACCTTAATACTAAATTAACAGTAAAAATAACAAATTTAGTAAAAGCGTTTTTAGTACCATAATTAGCTATTAACATCTACGCATCTTCGGCAATCTTTCCCTGCTAGTCTTTGTACTTTCTAGTACTTTGTACTAGTCTTAGTATTTTCAACATTATGAACTTCTTGTTACATCCACTTGTTTCAATAAATCCTCTGATTCTTCCCTTCCCCCAATTTTTACTTTCCCTTTGACAAAAAGTACAATTAATGTCTAATATTTCAAACAATCGGTTGATTGTTGATCACTCGAAGATAGGCAAATTATATTCTGGTCTATCTTGAGGTCTATCTTGAGGTCTATCTAGTCTATGTTATGTTCACATTTTGTTGCTTATGTTTTCAAAGTTTGTTGTATCCTGTGATTTTTGCTCCTTGTGATATTGTTAAAAAATGCTTAATCAAATGTCAACTGCATTGACACCATCAACATCACCATCACCATTAGCCTCTTCCTCGCCCTCATGCACATTGGTTAAATCATCTACAAGTGAACGGTTAATCAATACTAGTCGACCTCGTAAACGAGACTGTAATGTGTTGAAATTTCATAATTTTGTTCCTAATAAAGAGTTGTCATACTTTTCTCGAGTTCGAGGTGCAAGTCGAGTTACTGGTCATTGTTTAAAAGAAGAGAATGGTTCTAAACAGATTAACGTGTGTAATTGGGATAGGAAGCTACCTCAACAGTCAAAGAATGATAAAATCGTTTCTCATAATCATCATCAACAAGCGAAACAACATCAACTAATACCAATGCGATTATCAAACGATGCACTCATGTTTGCTAACGAAGTGCCATCGACACCAACATCAACTATTTCTCACAAAGATTTAACACCTCAATCAATTCTAGGTAGTCTTTTAGCTCGCAATGAAATTAATCGTATTGATTTACTCAACCATCAACATCATTTACATCCCGACCATGATTCGGTTTTAAATGGTTACACTGTGATTAATGTTGGTGATTCTGATTCTATCAATATCAATAATAATGGTTTTTTAATACCAGCAACAACTGTATCTTCAGAAAAGTTAACAACACTGCCATCAACGATTAAACAAAGTAAAGTCAGTCGAAGGAAACCTTCAACAATTCGACGTGTTTTAAGATCGGAAAGTCCTTGTGATAACGGTGATAATGGCGATGATGAGGATGATGATGATGATGAAGAACCTCTTGATTTATCGATCAGGAAACGTTTACCAACCAGAAGGAAAGAAGCAACAGTGGCTTATGGAAATCACAATGTTAATAATTGTAATCAACTAATTGACTATCTACCTGTTTTATTGCCAGGAGCAATGGCATCACAAAGACTACCTCAATCAATGCTAACACCATTTTTACCTTATTTATTACCTAATCCCAATTCAAATCAACAACCATTCTTAACAGCAACACCGACAGCATCAGTTGCTAAAGCTAATTCATCAGCAATTGATCCCATGGTTTTGTTGAAACAGAATAAATTATTAATCTCTCATCCAAATGATAATCATTGGATTCCAAATCCACCAGCTGGTTTGTCAGCAACATCAACATCTTCCTCGACCTCTTCCTCACCATCCAATTTACCCACGACTGTTCATCATCATTCATCTAAAGAGTCACCATCAAACTCTTCTATTCCTGGTGTTGGATACTTTAGAGCTGGTAAATCGAGCTCATCCCCTGTTAATAATCAAATTACATCTCACGTTAATGAACGTAATTCAATAAAAGCCAAATTAGAGAATGAATTTCGTACAAATGGATTTCTGGTTAAAACCAAAGAAGTATCTGATGGTGAAGCTACATTTTGTAAATTTCGACAACTGCGAAAATATACTAGATACTATTTAAAATCTTGGCATCAACATCTTCCAGATGAAATAAATAAGTTATGGAAAGGCTTTTTACCACCTAAAACAAATAAATCAACCTCGACAACATTTACTAGTAATACTAATAAACCTTTGAGTCAACAATCAGGGTCAACAATGGTTTCTCAACTGTCCAAAAAGACTGACTTTTCTGGTACACAACCTATGGATGTTACACCGAACACAGCTGATCAAGTAGATCAGAGTTAAAATTATTATTATTAAATAAATTAGTGCTATAACTTTGCGATCGTTTCTCCATTGATCTGGGAAGGTTTCAATAATTTGTGTTTCAATAATCAATAATACTATCATGTGCAGTTTGATTGTAAGCAAACATACCTAGTCGATCATATCTGAATCGGAAATATTGGAAATTGAATGAAAGTAAAAAAATTGAGAGCAATTGTTAGTAAAGGTTGAAGCAATAACTAGCTTGTTTACTTGCCAACCATCGATTGTTTGATCATAGTTAATTATTCATTTCATGATGAAGAGAGCATAAAATAAATCAAGTTGAGATTTGGTTTCGCCATTGTACTTAAAGAATCAGTTGATTAATGAAAAAGATATCAAACGCTTGCCTATTAAGTTTTATAAATAGGTTAATTGGTCACATTTATTGTCATCTAAACCAATCTTTATCAACAATAATTTTCCTCTTCATCTATTGTTCATCATATAAGATTATTAATTGTTTATTTTTCTTAGATCATGTTTACTGATGAATCGGTATTCAACCCTAATTGAGATTTTCATAGGCAGAGAATAAATTAAAATGTTCAATATTTGCCACTTTTTAGCTCTAGATTTTTGGTCAACACAAATTTATTTATAGCAAACAATTCAATTTTATAAAAAAAGAAGACACAATATTGGTATTTATCGCTGCAATCTTCATCCATAAAAAGGAATCACATTTGAAATGTTGTGCATTAAATACCCATTTATGTGTGATTCAAAACTTTTCATAAATTCTTTTCGTAACAATTTGACTTGTTCAATTTTCGCCAGCAATCTGTAATGGCTGTCGGCAGCTTCACAGTCGGACCTACAAACAGTCCTTAAATACCGTCCAAGTAAATATACATAAGTAAATTGCTCGTGTCTGTAAAAGATAAAAATGAAAGTTTAAATATAACAAAATTCATTAAGACTTGAATTTTATTAAAAGAAGATTACTTGACAATCTCAGAATGGCTCAAATCAGGTAGATCAGGATTAAAAATTATTATTAAATAAATTAGTGCTATAACTTTGAGATCGTTTCTCCATTGATCTGGGAAGGTTTCAATAATTTGTACAATACTATCATGTACAGTTTGACTGTAAGCAAACATATCTCGTCGATCATATCTGAATCCATGTTCTGGAAACTGAATGAAAGTAAAAAAATTGAAAGCAATTGTTAGTAAAGGTTGAACCAATAACTTACTTGTTTACTCAATCAATTAACTTAATTTACTTAATCACTTACTTGCCAACCATCGATTGTTTGATCATAGTTAATAATTCCTTTCATGATGAAAAGATCATAAAATGCGTTGGATAAAAGGGTTATCTTGTCACATCTTTCAAGTTTTCTGTAGCCTTTGATTCTATTACATATCGAAATAAGTTGATTTGGGTCAATATCGAAATTGTTAAACGATAAACTATACGTTAATTTGAATCTTTTCTGTCCCTGAAAAGCTGAAGTTGCTTCGGTTATGAATAAATGTTCAAAACAGTCTAGATTCACTTGATTGGATAAAAACTCTGACTTTAAACTCAATGAAGAAAAATAGACAGATAATATTGTCTGAGCAACATTCGGGTTCCAAGGTTCAAAGACACGAATTATTTGTATTTAATGTTAGTGTAGACCTGTATTGGTTATCAGAGTAACAAGTAGAAGTTAATGATGAACTGTTGCTTCCATCATTAATGTTTGATCTACAGTACGATTGAACATTCTGTGTATCATTTGTAGGTAAACTTGATTGCGTTGTTGAAGTTGTAACGTTTGACAAATTGTATTCGGATGAAGCTTGATTTAAGTTGAAACAAATTTGTCAAAAAACTGGAATTATCATAATTTGAACAATAATATTGTGTAGGCCCAATAGCGGTTGATAAATTAACAAGCTCTGTTAGTGAAATTAGAGAATTAGTGTTTGCACTTTGATAAACCGATTGCTCATCAGAATCACACAAGTAATGTTTAATGGCATCTTCACTGGGAACAAGAGTCAGCAACAAATCATTACCTTCACTTGATGAAACTTGATGCGACGATGAAATTAATTGTTCAATGAAATCAAGAGATGATTGATTCGATGGTAATGGGCTAAAATTCATAATTACTTAATTAAACAGTAAGGCTATTTTGTAATCAAAAAGGATACAAACATTTGAGCTTCAAATGAACATTCACACAACATTAACAAGAAAACACTAAGCGTGTTTCAATCCGTAGCATAGCATTAGTTTTATTGAAAGGTGATATCTCTTGTATCTTTTATTATCAAATGGCTTGTTGTTTTATTGCATTTATCAAACATAAACTCCCTCACTGATTATTATAATCATGTGAGATCAGTTAAGTAAAATCTCTGCGAAACTAACACGGTAATAGAAATATTAAATAAATCTTCTATTAAATAGCTTTTGCAGCTGATAGTGCATAAATAATTTATTATAAAATCTTATAATAACAAATTATAAACTTGAAGTATCCCAAGAGCAGTAATGTTTTGTTACAACCTTTGCGAAGGTTTTACTGTAGTTTTTTTCAGTGATTGTTGTCCCAAGCAGGTTATAAATCAATGAAAGGCAACTTGTTATTATTGAAAATTTTCTTAATTTTTGGCTCTGATTATTCAACTAATGCTGGCCAGTTTGCATATGGTAGTAAATTAATATCAGCCAACAGATTGCTTGATCTTTCCAATTCCTCTTTATCAAGCTTTAAAGAAACTTTAAACCATTTTGATGTTGTTTTTGTTGCCTTCACGGCTTCTTTTGAGTCCTGGAGATTGATAAAATATGAATTAGCCCAGGTTGTTAATAATTTGGATGACTATGAGGATCCTCCGATACCGATTGTCAGATTCGATTGTTCGTCTGAATCTATTTTTACAGTCTGTTTAGATTTCAATGTTGCCTTCGATCCTACTTTAGTCCTCATCAGGTAAATATTTATTCACAATCATTGCTCAAATTTCTTGGATAATTAGATAGAACCAGAAAATTTAGCGCAATACAAAGTAACTCAATTTGATGTTTCTTAACACCAATATTCTAGATACGGAGCAATAGATACAATCTTCCATCTATCACGAGACGCTGACACAATAACACATTGGATAAGACAAAATAGTCGATTGATATCAACTAGATTTTGGTATTACAGAGACCTCAATGATGCTATTAAAATCATCGATGATATTATAGTGGTGGCCATTTTTGCTGATAATAAAGATGAAGTGGTCGAATTATATCATGAAGCATCTTTAAGAGTTATTAAGAAACCATTTCTTTCCAGTGTAAAATTTTTTCATATCATCAAAGACACAGCTGAGGGCAATGATTGGGAGCTGACTGAACTAGGAGGAAAACCAGGACTTCATTGGAAATGCCCATTGATCATTCTTAAACGACCAGCATGGTTACAGACGCCATTAGAAGAGCCACTCGTATTGTATCCAATAAATAGCAACGAAGATATCGGTCAGTGGATACTTAGAAAGGCTTTTGGTACTATCGGTTGGGCTACAAAGGATAACACATTGGAAGATGTTAAGCCGCCAAAAATAATAGCATACTATGACCATAACTTTATACAGCAGCCATCGTTTTCTCATACTTGGCGTAATCAGTTAATTTTGGCCTCTCGAAGGTATTCAAATATTAATTTTGGAATTGCAAATTCAATCGTTTTCAAGAACAAACTGAAAAAGTATGGGATCAAAGTACCTAGAGGAAAGGATCCACCTGTTTTCATGGCTTACGATGAATTTGGATCCATGTTTGTTATGAGAGATGAATTCAGTGAAAAAGCTTTAGCTCAATTCATTCGACACTTTACATCAAATTTGATAGCTCCTATAGTTGACAGTTCTGATGCACCAACAAAACAAGGACTCGGAATCTCACCATTAACCAGGGAAATAACTGGAAACACATTTCATAAATTTGTTTCTGGCAACTCGAAAGATGTTTTGATACGATTCACTTATCCTAAATGTAGATACTCATCGGAATTTGAATTATATTGGACTGAATTGGCTCATGAACTATCTGGTGAATCCACTCTTGAATTGGTTACATTAGACGGCTCAGTCAATACGATACCTTCACAAATTGAAGTTAAACAATTTCCAACCGTCTACCTGATTCCAAGTAAAACCAAAGAGAAGATTAAATATAAAGGAGGGAAAAGTATACATGAACTGATACAATTTGTAGCTAAATATGTAAGCAGTGAATTGAAGAGTTTCAACCGAGATGGATCTAGACGGCAACAACTAATTGCAAAAAAACTAAAAACAGAATTTTAAAAAGTCTTAAAAGACGAGCATGTATATTTTGAGTGTGTGAAAAGGAATCGCCCAGTAGGTGGAATTGAACCACTCTGACGCTAATCAGCTACGGGTTTGAAGCCCGCACCTCGGACCACCGAAGGTTCAACTGGGCAGTTTTTATTTCCTTTCAATCTGATATTAAATAGCATTTAGATTTGCTACATCTATTATACAGTTCTCTTATTTCAATGGCAGATATGATTACTAGCGATATTTTCAATCACAAATGACTTCATAAACAATTAGGATTCATTTGAAAAAAGAAAAATTTCTGATCAATTTTGATCTTATCTTCGATTTTAATTAGAGATGTATTCTATTGAAATTTGCTACTTGAACTACTAATTTGATTTGGAGTAAACATTTCCAAGAATGGGTTCCGTTTAAAGATCAAGAGATTCAAGTAGCTGAATTCAAAAACATTGTATTGCGACTAGATCTTTCATACTTTAACCAAGGATAAATTTAGATAAACAATTAAGTTACATTGAATGTTTTAATCTGCAAAAAATTCTGTTTAACACTATCCAATTCGGATAATTTGATTTTACAAAACGTACAATGGTGATCTTAATATCTTAATATGAAACGAAGATATACGAGATGATAACGATTAGGAAAGCTGTAACCAATCTTATGGCAGGTCAGAACAATGCAGAGTACTGACGCATTCAACCGCAAAGTTTTCACTCATAATGTTTGAGACTTTGATATAAAGAAACCACGACAATTTTTGTTACAACCTTAATTGAAATATTATCATTTCATAATAGTTTCTAATATAACTGTTAATTTAAACAATTGTGATTGAAAATATTGAGTGACTAATAGATTATTTAAGCATCTTAAATAAGTATTTATGAATAGGGCGATTGAAGTCGTAGACGTGATTAGTCCCATTTAGATTTCACGGGAACTGGAACTTGTACCGTTTCTTCCAACTGAGGCTCTGTTTTTGTACTCTTTTTTGAACTCATATAAACTAAGTAGCCTACGGATGCGGTCATGGCTACTGATCCAGCTATCATTACGTATTTATTCTGAAATCGAAATGAAAATGTGCTTCATGTTATTTATAAAAATGCGAGAATAATTAAGTACATACCGGTTTGGCAAAAAGCTCAAAGTTTGCAATACGAAATAAGTTAGTAGTGGGCATTTGTCCAATTCCTGATTTTTGATTTTCAGACATTTTAATTCGAAATTAACAATTAAAATTAATTAACTATGTAACTCAATTTTTAAAACAAACTAGTATTTTGCAGAGTAAAAGTCTGTTTACTTCAGCATTGTAAACTTGTAAACATTGGTTTGGGTAAAAAGTAGGAAGAAATAAAGAAATGTCATGGCGGCTATTACAAATATTTGTAAATGCTATATCACTACAACAAAAGTATTGATTAATATACTAGAATTAATCTATTAATATGATTAATATATACTATACTTAGTACGAGGTCTTAGGTCGAATGTCTCAATCATGAATTGCTGATTCATCATAAATTTGATTTGGAAAAAAGATCGATACTATGAACTCTGAAATTTAGTTTATTGCGAAAATATTAAAAAAATGAACATGAGATAACATTGAAAATGAGTTGAAAGTTACATGTAAATTATCTTATTTTATGATGCATTTTATGATTTATTTGCAGTTGGGTCATCAGGATTTTTAGCATCACTCCAGACTGAATGATCTTGATAAAACTGGATTACGAGTTGCGGACACTTGATATTGGCAATACTTGAAGGTACCAATTCGTATTCATCCGTATTCCGCCTAAATAATTTATGTTTAGATGATAATTAACGCAAGTTAATGAAAAAGAATTGAACAGATAACATCAGCAATAAAAAAGAAAAAAGTAAAGGAACGACTTTGCTACCACAGTCCACTTTATCCAACACTTTTTTCCATTACTTTTGCACTATTTCTAAAAATATTAGAGATTCCGTTGGTCAGCACTAAATACTATTTCCATCATGCACCAAGAGGAGGTGATATTATTACAATATTTTTAGAACTAGTGTAAAGATGATGGAGAAGGTGGTGGAAAAAGCCAGTCCCAAAAGTACTGATAGCAGAAAAAACTAAATAAAGGACGATGCAGCATTTATCTTGACTAAATGATAACCAAAAAACTAATCAAGATGAAAATGGCCAAGATACAGATAATTTAACAGAAGATATTTGTGATTTTCATATTTATCTTCATTTTATCTCGAACATTTAATCTTAAGGTAATGTTACATCTTTCATACAATATCCTCTTTAAAATGTACGACCCGTAACTTACCATTTCATGAGAAACATGATTTCCCCATTTTTATGAGTAGCACCGAGAATCTTTTTGGGCTCCAATCCTCTATCAAATCCATTCAATGGCTCAGAAGTAGAGCCTCGCCGTTTCTTTTTTTTGGAGCTAGATTTTGTCTCAACACTTTCTTGACGTTTCAAAGCTAATTGACGTTGTTGTTCCTCATATTCATCAATTAAATCCCGGTATATTGAGTAATCGACACGTTCCCATGTACTTTCGGCTGTGTCAAGCCCTTTCCATTTGAACAGGTATTCAAAAACTCCGTCGTTGGATCTTTTGTCTAATATCTTTTCAACAATATACTCTTCTTCTTCAGAGTCAATTGCAGTAGGAGAAGTCGACATAGTAACAAACAGCAAAAATCTAAGGGAGAAGTAAAAATAGAAAAATGATTGAAATTATTGGTAGTGTGGAGGATTAACGTTAAAAGAAAATTAAAAATTTAAAACAAAAGGCCGAAGTGAAGAGAGCATTGAAAATGAGGAGCTAAGAACTGGTTGTCAGAACGTTGTTGCAAAAATAAACAAATGCTAGATTCATTTTACTTACCCTAAATGCCCGATAGAGGACAACGAAGAAATAATCAGCCAATAACAATTAACGAGCAATAATGATTTACAGATGTAAAGTGAGAAAATAAATTAATGGAACAAAGAATAGATTAAAACAAACATCATTAAGAAGAATATGGGAGAACAACATGATTCTGTTAAAAGATGGCACAAGGATCAATTTTGCTACGTCAATTTGAATTTGTATTTTAATCCTATACAACTCTGTTTACAGAATTTGAAAATTAAATAAATTAAATTATGGCAACTTGTTGATTATTTAGAATGGCTTTCGTATTAAGATGTTAACTTGAAGCTAACATTAGTTGCGTTTAAAAGCACAAAGTCCAGCTTAAAATTCAATAGCTATTAGAAACCAGAGAAGAGTCTGAACTCTGACCACATTTGTTAGTTTATGCTCTTCACTCTTTGATCATCAAAGTTCGATGCAAGCCTTGTTTGAGTTGCATCATTTGTTTATTTATTTTCTTGTGTGTTTCTTGATTTTTAGTCATGTCTGTTGATAAAAAAAAGACTTTTGCTGAATTTTCTGATTTATGTGAGTCCATTTTGAAAGCAAAGAGGAAGGATAAAGTCTGTTTACTTGCTGATTATATTTTGAGTTGGAAATCGCATCCGGGCTATAATCCGACTAAGCCAGAAACCAGTTTTTTCTCTTGTCTTCAGTTGTTATGTCCGGCATTGGATAGATCACGTCCTGCTTTTGGGCTAAAAGAGTTCAGTTTGGTCAACCAATATCTCAGGATTCTTGGTATCAACAAGAAAAGTAAAGAAGGAGAAATGATCTCGTATTACAAGCTTCCAAAACATGCAAAAATTCATACTGATTTATCTAGCATAATCATGAAAATCTTAGCTAGTAAAGGCCGATCTCAGAACAGTGATTTGTCAATCAAAGATGTCAATGAACGTTTAACTCGTATTGCTCTTTCCTATCAAGATGGCGACCAATCTGGGATTAATTCAAACTTGGAAAATTTGATTCTCAATCTTGGCCCCCTGGAAAACAAGTGGTTGATTCGAATAATTTTAAAATCTCTTAATTTTTGTTTATCCGAGACTACCATATTAAATACATTCCACCCAGATGCTCGATCTTTTTATGATTGTAATCAAGATTTAGCTGAAGTTTGCGTGAAATTGGCTGATGATCGCATTCGTGGCTTTGTCGTCTCTTTAACTGTCTTCAAGCCATTTGTTCCCATGTTGTCTGAAAGAATAGAAATCAAGAAGATCAACTCAATCACATCTGGGAGACCTTTTTGCATTGAAAAGAAATATGATGGCGAGAGAATCGTGTTGCATAAACAAGGCGATGTTTTTAAATATTTTTCTCGCAATGGGTTCGATTTCTCTGAATCTTTCAATAAATCGTTCACTCCATTCATTGATCCATGTTTCAACAAGATATCTGACTGTATAATTGATGGAGAGATGCTAGGATTCAATGTGTCGAGTAACAGTCTGATTACCAAAAGCCAACTCAAATTTGACATTAAAAAGTTAACCGACTCTGATTTAGAAGCTTTCCATCCGATATATTTTGTGTTTGATATACTTGTCTGCAATGGACAACAGTTAACGTCTAAACCTTTAAAAGAACGATCTCAAATTCTAACAGAATTCCTTCAAACGAAAGAAAATTGGTTGATGTATGCTGATAAACAAGAAGGAAATGACAAATATGATACTATTCGCTGTTTGAATGAAGCTATTGACAAACGAGATGAAGGAATTATTGTCAAATTCTGGGACTCTATTTATAAGCCGAACATCCGAAGGAATAGCGGTTGGTTCAAATTAAAGCCGGATTACATTGAGGGTTTGATGGATGATTTAGATCTTTTGATTGTAGGTGGTTATTATGGTGATGGACGAAGAGCTGGAATAATATCGCGTTTTATGTTGGCTGTATCTGTCAAGGACGATGATTGTATCGACGGTCGTCGATTTCGGTCATTTGGAAAAGTTGGCAGTGGTTACTCCGATAGCGAGCTCAAAACTCTCTTAGAGAAGTTGGAACCACACTGGGTTAAATTTAACCCTTCGGACCCTCCTTCTTTCCTTGAACTTGGGAAAGCCAAACCAGAATTTTATGTTGAACCCAACAACTCTTTCATTCTTCAAGTAAAAGCGTCAGAATTCATGGAAAGTGATGATTTTGCTGTTGGAACCACTCTGAGATTTCCAAGGGTTGTTTGCATACGATATGATAAAAAATGGAGTGATTGCATGACGACTGATGAGCTATCTCAACTACAAGAACAAGGCAATTTATTTACTCGTCAAATTGGCGATTTATCAGATGATGATGATGAACCTGTTAAAAAAAGGCGGAAACCTGTTAGTGACAGAAAATTTGCCTCTCATTTTGTTTTAGCCAATTTAGATTCAGTTGAAATGTGCAAAGATATCTTACATGGAAGAGAAATGTGTGTTCTGAATGGGTCAGATGAACTACCAAAAAGCTCAGCTGAAAAGTTAATTGTTCAATATGGAGGTAAAATATCTGCAAACCCAACAAAAGATTGTTATTGTTTAATAGCTCATTCCGTTGAAGACTTGCGAGTCAAAAATTTGATTAAATTTGGAAGCTATGATATCTTAAAGCTAGATTGGTTGATGAATATAATGGAACATCAATTATTTATCAGTCCATCTTATAATGATTACATTGTCAAGACTTCTGAAACTCGTGAAAACCTTTCAAGGTACTATGATCAATTTGGTGATTCGTATTTTGTTGATACATCTAGAGATGATTTATTAATGGCCATCGAATCAATTGGATATGATTATCAAATCGATAATGATGATGAAGATGCTGAAGAAAGTGAGAAATTTTATTCAGAACACAACATCTCGACTTTGAATGGTTGTGAAGTTTTCATTGATTCAATGCCTATCGATAGCAACAATTATCCTAACATTGCATTTGCTCGTGCCTTATTAACATTTGGTGGAGCTGAGATGAGTGAGGATGCAGAAAGTTGTACTCATCAGTTGGTTGTAAATGATAAAAATGAGATTATATTGAAAAATTGCCAGCCTTCCGAATTGAATTACATTTTTGATTCTGATAAATGTCAATGGCTACCAGTTGCAGATTGAATTTTCTAAGTTTATTTTTTTAAAAAATGTTTATATCATCAACGCATTTTGTCAAGACTTTTCTTGTTTTATTAAAAAATTTTGTATCCATTAAATTCATTTTGTCCAAAAAATCCGTTTTTTCGTTTCATGTAGCAAAAAGCTTTTTCTAACAATTTTGTAAATTAACAACACAAAAAAGCGAAAAAAACAAAAGCAGGATTTCCTGCCATCAAAAATAAACAGACAATGTTTTGGTGGTTTGATGGGTGGTGATAAAAACAATAACTCTATCAATCGGATGATGATTACAAAATGATTGGATCAAATCCTGTGCTTCAACTAAAGAGGAACGGTTAAAAATGACATGATTTTCCGGAGTATTTTGCATCGTCGTCGCTTGTTTCCTCTAGTTGACATTTAGTAGACATTCCCATGAGAGTGCAAAAGTGAAGATAAGCAATGCAATTCATTGAAACACCCAATCTGAATTAAAATCGGAACATGTTAGTTGGAAATTATCCAAGAGAGTAGTCCTTTACCAAGAGTGAGTCAAATTAAACCATTACCTTTCTATGCATGTGAACGAGTTTAAAAGGTTCAGTAATGAGTTTGACTTTGAAAATGCGAATTATGGCTTAAATTAAGATGATGAAATCCACTTGACAACAATTAACTATTTGAACAAGTCAGCTTTTCGAAATCTAATGGTAGATCAGCTGTGGAGACATTTGCAGATGAGTCCACATGAATGTCAGGGATTGCGTTTCGCCGACCTGTTCTCCCAGTGTCTAAGAATCCATCAAAGTCCGGTAAAATTTGATCACCATTCGATGAGCTAGGTACTGCATTGTCCATCATGACTGAAGATTTGGTTTGCTGGTGACACGGCTCTGTTTCAATTTGCATCTTTAATAATCCAGTGGATAGAATGATGGCACAAAAGATCAAATTGAGAAGAGAAAGAAATCTTCATTACAACGTTTGAAATATAATAACGCTTAATAGCAATCTAGCTGCAGTGACATTACGTAAAATTAAGAAAACACAAATAGTATGGCGACACTACGAAGTAAAAAAGTCGCAGATCTAATGTTGACCTCAAGTGAAGAACAAGCAATAAACATGATCACTTAGAAAGAGAAACTGGATAACTTTAGATCAAATTTGAACATATAAGCAAATAATTGACAATGAAACTGAAAACATTATCAAAATTAACAAGCATGACAATGATTATCAATTGAGTTGACAATCATAAAGATAGTAACTGTTATACTTGATATGGAACTGAGAAAAAGACAGTCATAGAAGAAGAAGACAAGCAAACAAAAGAAATGTTTTCAATGAACGGAGGGAAAAAGAAAGAGTAAATGTACACAAAGGAGATGAAATATTTTCTTACCTTTGTGAAGATACCAAAAGTTACTCGGTAGTTATCATCATTATTAGCTGATGGAATCTGATTGATGTTCTGACGTCAGCTATGGTATAATCAGATAAATTAAATTGAGGCAAAAGAAAAGGGAAGAAAAATGAAATGAAAAAAAGGAGAAAGGATTGGAGGAACGTTGAAGCAGCAAGAAGTAGATTAGAAGCCTTAAGTTAATAGTATCAATCACCATGAGAGGGAAGGAGACAGACCTGGGAACAGAGTTTGAGCATATTCCATCTCCTTTCTTTCACTTTGTTCAGTTCAAACATGAATCAGACATTACGTAAAAGCATGATGATAGCAAAGATGATGATGGTTGTTGGTTGGTGAAAAGGTCTTTAAAAATGGTCTCGTAATTTCTTTCTCCTCCTATCTGTTTCTTTACTCATTGGGTTAAATCTCTTTGAAGCTCTCCTTTATCCTTATACATTTTATAAATATATTTTTTTCACCGACTTAATATAATAATCGCTGTTCAACCAGATTTTCAGCTCACCCTGTTTACCAAGTGTTGTTTTTGTTGATAATTCAAGGGCACAAAATCAATATCTGAATAGATACTCTGTTTATCTGACCTGATACACACTTTTATATTACCTTGAACATTCATGGTACGTGTTAACCAGTGTTAGCCAGCTAAACCAATTAACTTGTTTTAACAATATTTTCATAACAATCAAGGACAGATTCATTACACATCAGAAACAAACGCTCCTTTATTTTCACTGTTTTTAAACCATTTATTTCTTTGTTTTACAATTAAACAGTCAGCCATGATTTAGTTTATTACCAAGATAATGATTCATTTAGAGAATGATTTTCTTCTGTTTTACTTTTACTATTTTTCATTCTTTCATTTTTTAGAATCAACTCTTGCTTTTCAATGTTGTTTCAGAATCGATTGGCTATTGATCTATGTCCAACTTTCATGTAAATAAGATTATGTTTTATTCGATTGTCAAGAAATAAACCTTTTATGTCATAATGTTTAAGCTTGACCAGCTTTTTTTCCTTGTTTCACATTACTTTAGACTCACACTTTGTCATTTCAACAGTTAATCGATCATGATCAGCTCAACTTAATTGTGGTCGATCAAATTGTGCATTACTTCTAGTTTTAATGATATATTCCAAAGGCAACAGATTATCATTACTTACCACTAGGAATGCCCAATACTCTGGTCAAAGGGATCAGCTTTTCCCATCATTTTATCCATAAGTTTACAAATAACTTTTTTTCAATAGGTTGTTGTATATGGTAAACAATATGTTGCCTTTGCAAAAATATCATACAAACCAGAAGTAATGTACAATTTGATTAAGCTGTGCTGATCAAGATCGATTAACTGTTGAAATGGCAAAGTATTATGCAAATCGTGAGTCTAAAATAATGGGAAACAAGGAAAACATAAATGACTTGGATTGACATTTCACAATTAAACTGGTAATCAATTTAACTCACAATCATTGATAATCAGGTAATACCATTTAATTAGCATGAAGTTAGTTGAGTTGACAGAATGACCTGAATCAATGAATCTGGGATAAAATCGTTTCATTTACTCATCAGCTTCTAATATAAGGCTCAATATCAGTAGAAAGATGTTTCGAATCCATCCAATTGATTAGAATGTCTAATTGATTTTATTGATTCACACTTAATGGAACTTTAATTCCATCAGAATCCGGAAAAAACTATAGCAAAATCTTCTTCTTTTTTGAACATTCAAATGAGTTTAAATTAAGTGAAAGTGGTTTTGTATTTCCAACCAAATCAGTCAATCCAAAACTAATTTTAATAAAGGCTGCTTTCTGGTTAATTAATCAGCGATAGTCAAGTTATCCAAGATTGATATAAAATGGTCACTTGGTTGACGAGTTGAGTCATTAGAGAAATGAAAATCATTCAGAGTTGACTGATCTTAAAGTGATAAACCAAAGTATCGACAGCTGTGATTAACGTCTAATTACCTCTAGTTCTTGTGTTCAACTTCAACTTGTCCATTAGAGATTCGGATTTTCAATGTAATTTCTTAAGCAATTCATTTTAAATGTGATATTAATTGTGTCTTATTTGGCCTTTTTCCTCCCATTTTAGATGAAGGCAACAATTTTCATCTGTTTATCAACAATTGTGGTCATTCTTCTGACCTTTCCATCATCATCGGAATCACTTTCTCGTCGTAAGATGATGAAAATGCAGAAACTAGCAGCTTTGGCTTTAATCTTGAAACCAAGGAAAAAGATGCTTCCAATTCCAGTTCCAATCCCAATTCCGTGAGTACATTTCTTTATTATTATTGTGTCAAGTACTTATGTCTGTTTCTCGACTCTCCATCTGTCAGAATTTCCAAAGAAAAGATAATGATGATGCTCGGTAAAGAGGACGAGATGATGCATCATCAGGCTCACCATGACCATGTAACCAACACTATCCCAATGCAGCCTCAACCTTTTGTTGCTCATCAATTCCGGGTTGCTGTTCAGTCTCCAGTTCCAATTCCCATTCCAGTTCGTGTTCCTGTGCCTGTGCCTGTTCAAGTTCCAGTTCCTGTCCAGGTTCCACCACCACCTCACCATCATCACCAAGAAATTGTAGCTTATGAATATCAACCAGAAATCACCCAAACTTGGTAAGTTATGGAAACAATTGATCCAAATTCATTGTTAAATCTTGCCTTTCGTTATTAACTTAATTTACCTTTTAATTCCTTCTCAGTGGTCATCATTAACCGGACTTTTTATTATGAATAATAAACTGTATTCAGCTCCCACCTTGTCAAGGAACACATTGGACCAAAATCGTAAACCCGTTAACCGATGTTATTTTCACTGTAATCCTGTAACCTTACAAATCATTAGAATAAGAAATTTTACCTCTTTTCACTGACTTTGTTCATGTTTTTGATGAATGTTGTTATTTTTTGAATTTTTACACAAAAATGTTTTTCAAAGCAATAAAGTATTATTTTTAAACTAAATCAAAATCAAAATTTGAATTTACTAATTATTTAATTCACAGCTGGAAAGGAATCGTGGACTTTACCTGGAATTTAAATCGCTTGAAAGATAAATGAGTTTGGCTCAAAAATTGAATAAAAGTTCAGGATTATTATTAATTAATGACTGATTTTACTTTTGATTGAACTGAAAAACTCGAGTCAAGCTCCTTTTATGAAGAGCTAGTGTCATCTATGAACAGATGAACGAAGTTTTTAGTTATCATAAGTATCAATGTTTTGACACTTTTTTATTGATCATTTATTTATGATGGCTGATTAGCTAATTGATACTGCATGATTAGAAGACAAAATGTTCTGAGAGTTACTATATTATTTACTAAGAGTTTTGATTCGCTGAAAATAGCGACTTGATCAGAGCAACTTTGCTTTAAATATCGAGCAAAGTAATCGATGAAATGTGGTTAGCAACTTATTGATGCTGCTAATAAATTGCCTTCCAAGACAAATGTCTTTGATGGCTTCAATTGGATTGATAAGTTGAATCAGTTATTGTTGGTCAAATGACTTAAATCTTAACATGAAAACTAAAATCATCAACTTTAACATCGGTGATTTGATATGCGTAATGAAAATAAAATTTCATGTAGAACCTGCAGTTTGACGGGAAAAAATAGATTTATTGAACGATTGAATATCTGATAGAGAACTAAAAAACGCTGACATTTGTTGACAAATTACTGTCAATAGATAATCGGCGGTTCCGAATAAAGTGAATGCAGTGATTAAAGTAGTTTTGCTTACCAATCAAAGTTGACAAACACTCATATTGAAGCATTGATTCAATTGAATAGATTGTGTCTTGAAAACTCTTACAATACAATCTTATTCATTGCGTGATAAAAAAGAGCTTAAAATCTGGAGTTTGTTAACGACAAATAAATATTTAACAGTGTCTAATAACCTTAATCATAATGAAAGGACAAAACAAATTATGTAAACGTTATTCACCATTTATCACTATAAACCATTGTTTATTAACATTTTTGATCGTTATTTCATCCTTCAATTATTCTCATGGTTTTACTATTGGTTTTAATAAATGGTGGTGGGATGAAATGAAACCTTCTGAATCAGTGCCTTCTGTGCCATCGATATTTTCTGATTTTGGTCCTGAATTGGTAACATCAGAAAATACCTGGACACACGAAGACTTAACTACTGCCAACCCTACTGAAGTTATTAGCTATCCAACACACAATTTCTACGTTACTGTCATACCAGTTAGTAATTTCACTTTTGAGGATATTACCAGTGCAGATATACCGGTCAGGGGACCAGACGATGCGCCTCCTAAACCTGAACATAATACATTTCCTCTTACAATATATGTAGGGGTCGATCGAATTCCACATATAGTTGATGATCATGGTATAAATATTGATACACTATCAGAGACACCAGAAGATGATTTCACGAACTCTACAGATTCTCCTTTATTAAGAACGGCAACAATAGAAAATTACTGGCCAATTGCTAATTGTAGCCGCTGTGACTTTAGTTGCCACTCAAAAAGGTTGTGTATTAAACGGCATTTGGTTTGTGACGGAATCAATGACTGTGATGATGGATCAGATGAGCTTTCATGTCCAGATATAGCTTCAGCGATGGATCCAACTTTAGATTGTATGAATGGCGAATGTCCTCGATCATACAAACGTGAGCCAGGTCTATGTTTTTGTTATTTAGCAGATAAAATGTGTACATATTTCAAGGAAAGAACACCTTTGGTTTTATTTTCCACTTTTAATGACTTTTATGAAGCTAAATTACCAGAACACCGCTCAATAGTACAAGTGAACAAAACATTTTACAGAAATTTAAATGTAATCGGCGCTTTTGATTACGGAACAAGCGAGAATGATGTATTTTGGTTAGATACGATTGAAAACTCGATATTCAGGGCAAGAGCAAATCTAAATCAAAGTAAGTAATCATAACTTGTTAATGAAAATTAAAAAGTTGAAAATTTGAGTTGGGTTGAAATTTATTTGATAACATTGCCTTTGAAACAAAATCAAAATAGATCTTTCTTTCAACTAAATATTAAATCCTTCCTTTAAATCTTATGCACAAGCATCATTTTACTTTGGCAAGGTGGTCAACTCTTGCCCATTGAAGCATCTTTGATCTCCTGTTTGCTCTGAATCTCAATTTTCATGAATTTTTCATCTTCTTTCAGACAATTTTAATGAAGTCAATCCGCGTCAATTAGCTGTTACTAGCAAACATAAAATTCATGGGTTTGTTTATGATTGGATGAACTGTGCTTTAATCTGGCTTGATGACAGTGGGATAATGTCAGTCTCTGTCTCTGACATTTTTGTATGTTTCGATTATTAATCAACCGATTAATTTCATTTTTTTAGAATTGAATCTAATTATTTTCTTTTTCAGGCTACTCATGATTACAAACAATACCGTTCTTTGGACTCTTATGATAGAGGCCCTGGACTTATAACTATGGATGTGGAGAGACAGTGCATCTTCTGGATAAATCTTGGTTTATTAGGTATTTAAGAAAGTTTTGATACCCTTAATATAGCTCAACTTCAAATGATCACTGAATTGTTAAAATTGATATAATTGTTATAATTGTCTTTGCTAAAATAGGACATATTGGTCTCAGTGCAGCTTACATCGAGCGAATCGATATAAGAGGTCAACCTAAAGCCGAAAAAATAGTTCTGGAGGACATTAGGCGTCCAGTTGGCTTAGCCGTTGACACTGAAAGTACAAAAGTTTATTGGATTGATGGTTCATATCGTACATTGAACTCGGTCGGATATGATGGAAGCAATCGTGTCACTTTGTATAAAGGTTTTCCCTTCATAAGAAAATTCATATCAATGGACATATTTTCAAATTATTTGTACTTCACAAACGAGACAAAAAGTACAATTCAACGAATCAATATAAACAATGCGATTTGTAAAGTCGACACATTGCTATCTATACCTGATGGGCCACCTACATGGGTTAAAATAGTTAACCCGAGTGAACAGAGGAAGAGATACATACTGCAAAAGAGGCAAGAAGCTGTACAAACTCTTCCACCTCAGCCTCTAGATACAGAAGTTCAGAATGCAGGCAACATTACTTTTCCTTAATCGATATTTTAATACTTGCATTGTGTAATACAATATTGAATGTGATTGAGTCAACTCAATATAAATCAAGGTACAATTTCAAGCTTTCCAATTGAGAATCAACTATTCTTGCTTATTCAGTTAATTGTCAATAACTTGATAGCATTGGTTTGATTAAACTTGAGATTAATAAGGAAAACTGTATCTTAAAAACTCTTCTTATATTTCATTTTATTTCAACTTGAAAAATAATTTGTTTGGATTCAAGATTTTGGCTTTATTTTGTTGAAATTGAACTTAATTGTCTGTTGATATGGCAATTAAAAATAAAGCAGTTCTTAATTTTAAATTTTATTGTTTATTAAATTTAATTGTTATATTGAACAATGACTGCCGAAGTGTTTTCTCTTGGCCGCTGGTTGAAAATTCACTTAAATCGACTGAAGCTTCGGAAATATCTAAAAATTTATTTCCAGAACATCCATCTATAAATTCACGATTGAATTGTGGAACATCACAATTCTCATGTAATGATTCTTGTATTCCACTTGCATGGAAATGTGATAAAACCGCCGACTGTAAAGATGGTTCCGATGAATTGGATTGTATTTATCATGACTGTGATAAAGATGCATTTAAATGCGCTAATGGTAAATGTATTCCCAAAAATTTGCTTTGTGATTCAGAAGATGATTGCGGTGACAAATCGGACGAAGTAAACTGTAAAATCACGTGTCGACCCTCCCAGTTTACTTGTTCCATTGGAAATAAGTGTATTGATAAAACATTACGATGTAATGGTATTACAGATTGTCCTGATGGATCAGATGAAAAAGATTGTGGTCATGAATGTTTAAAAACAGAGTTTAGGTGTGACGATGGTACTTGTATTGATAAGGTATTCCATTGTGATCAGGATTTCGACTGTCTAGATCAAAGTGATGAAAAAAATTGTCCAGACACTGTATGTGCAAGTAATCAGTTCACATGTAATGATGGCAAGTGTATTGCTGATCTATATCGCTGTGATGGTAATATGGACTGTAAAGATAGATCTGATGAACTTGGATGTCCCTTGGTAAAAAATATTATCTGCAAGGACAAGGATTGGCTGTGTCACGACAAATTAGAATGTATTCACAGTCATTGGAAGTGTGATGGTTCGCCTGATTGTAAAGATGGATCAGACGAGAAAAATTGTATGTATAATGCTACGTGTCGCCTTAATCAATTCAGATGTAATTCAACCGGTCTATGTATCCCTTCTTACATGAGATGTAATGGTGTTCATGAGTGTTCGGATCATAGTGATGAAATTCATTGTGATACTAAACTTAACATCACTTCGGACGCTAAACATGAAAGATTAGAATCATCAGCCAATTTAATGAACCTTTTGAACTTTTGGGCAAATCGCATTACCAATTTATTAACTGAACGCGTTGGCTTGAATAATGACTCTAAGATGGAAAAAGTACTAAAAACGAAAACTCTGTCTCCGATTGGTTTGACCATTGTCGCTGAAAATGTCAAAGTATATTGGTTTGACGGTACAACTCGCACATTGGCCACTCTGAATGAATTGGACAAAGAGAACCCCTAATTTCATCTTTGATTAAATATGCTTTTCTATTTTAAATGAGTCACTATACGGAATTTTGAATTAAAAGCAAAGATGACAGACCAAAACTATTATCCAGCATCTTGTCAATTTCATAACCAGTTTCTTTATGTTAAAATGTAGTTTTTGTCAAATAAATTATGCTAAACTCTTGAAAGCTCTATAATTCGAAGCATGTCTCAGTTAAGTTGTCTTGAAAATAGAAGCCTAAATCAGTGCAATTGTTTTTTTTTGTTTGTAAATCAAACTGCTTTCTTATACAAAATTGTTCAAAAATAATAAAGATGAAAAATTTTTGTTTATTAAAAGTTAAAAAACTAATGTTAAAACAAAACTTAGATATCAGATTTCACAGGATATGACTGAAGACATGAAAGCAACGTGTTAAGCACAACTCGAGGTTCTTCACTCGATTTGCAGATTCGTTCAATTTGTTTGATGAGAAGATAACACATAAACCATAAACAATATAAAAACCACACGAAGAGAAGAGAAATCAATTTTAATAAAGTTGAATGAAAGTGAATGAACTTAATATTGGAAGAATTTAGTTTTACAATTTATCATACTTGATCATTTCTTAATCTGTTTTGTTGTTGCAAAGTGAGGAATGACAAAAAGATGATTTGCATGCAAATGTCAAGGATCAACATAAATTAGAATCGACCTAAATGTTACAAAAATAGCTTTTAATTGACATTTACTGTTGATTAGTTATTTTATTGATTGTGTACTTATTCATGACACAACAAGATGGCGTTATTGCTGGGATGCAATCAGTGCCATCTATTATCTGGTAAACGTGGTAAACTCGAAAATGTTTATCTCAATTAGTCAATTAATTGTCCAACTTAATTGCTATATCGACTTAATAAAACTTTTGTTGCATTCAAATAGAAAGTCAATGAGGAAAATTGAAAAATTAATGGCAACTTCGTTGTAATCAAAAAGCAAAGTGTCTTCTTTACATTTGATTGTAATACTAAACAAGATTTGTCATTTATAACTTGATTAAAAGTGTTAAATGAAATGAAATAAAAAATCACAAGCAAAATGATGTTTTTAATAATTTGTCTACACTTCAAGCGTTTTTATGTTAATAAGTTAATGTTGTTTTAACCATATTGATGTTCAAATGACGTTCAAGCCTACCCTTCATTAAACCATTCAAGGTTGTCTAATTGCTGTTTAGTATTGAAAGTATTTTGAAACTACAATTGAAAGTAAGAAAAATGTTTCCCATTTTTGTTATTCAATCATTAAACGTCAGTCAAAATCCCTTCAATTATTCAAACAATTTTCATTTTTTCACACAAAACAACAGCTAAAATCACAAGGCTTTCAAAAATCCTCAGAGAAATCACATTTCTTATTAAAATCAATTTATCATCTTTGAAAAAAAACACAGACTCAATTATGGCTTCTTTAATGTTATTCAACAACAAAAAATAACGATTCAAAGCTGATGATTAAAAGCTTCAAAAAACAAATGAATCTTGATAGCAAAACAATTTCAACAAACCCAAATCAAGCTTAAAATTTGATCCTTAACCCGAATCAACCTGCTTAGGAACCAATAAACACTCATTAGATGGCGTTGTTAATAAATATTTCGAAATCATTTAAAAGATAATTTCAATTGAAAGATGGAAAAGTAAATTAAATTGACTTTCAGACATAAACAATTAACTAATAACATTTAAAAGTACTTGAGTGTTTGCCAAAAAGTAGAAATTATAAATTCCATTTCCTTCGATAATCGATCAATTGGAAATGAACGATTGTTCCATCGATTCATCGAGATCGGACCATTTCAATTACGTCATATGGCGTGATTTTACGTCACATGTTCACTGTTTATGAATCAACATCAGCATTGATTTTTAAACTCTCGTCTCACAGGGCGGGACCTTTAACCAAATCTCACCACTTTTGAATCATCGGTTGAATCAGCCGCCATCTATCTTTATCCTGATCATGTTTACAATTAATTTGACGTCAAATTGTCCAAAACTGTCCGCTTCAATTGGAAAACTGACACCTTTTTAGGGTGCATCTTATTTGAACCAGACATAACAGGGAAAAATAGTTAAGACAATTAAGATTTCTACTATTTAAAACAAAATTAATGCAAGAAAGGTCAGTTTGCTTCATACTTTAAGGATTTCATTGAAATACAAAACCAGAATTACATCAGAATTAATCTTTGAAACATCAACCAGATACCACGAGACTAACTAAACCGGTAAAGTCATTTAAGTTTTATTCACACATGGTTTATGTTATTCTTTGGTGTTGCCTTCAGTTTATTTATTGATTTAATCTGAATTAATGTTTAGTTGATCAGCTTAAGTTAGATAATGATTTACTTTTCTTTGTATTGCGCTCATTTTTTTGTATTCCCTCCTCTCTGTATTGCTGCCAAGCAACCCTTATAGGCATGGAGTAGTTGATTACATGACTTGAAGAAAAGGTTTAGATACGACTGATACAGACTATGTGCTACTTGATTGTTAGTTGAGTTGAAACGAGTGCAGAACTGTGTTAACCAAGTTAACTGTGTTAACTGTGTTAAAAGTTAATCAATTTTTTTCACTTTCATCTCAAATTTTCTATTAATAGTTTAAAAATTATATTTTTTTTTGTTTTTCCCTGGACTTGTACACATCATTATATAATCAGTATATAATTTCGTCCTTTTCTTTCTGATACTGTTCATTATGAAAACAGCAAGTAAATCATGGAAGCTATTTAATTCATTTAGTTTTTGTTTAAACATTACTAGCCATTCTTGGTTAGTATTGTTAACTTTTCTTTTACTCAGTAATTATCCTATTCTCATGTTCGCTAAGCCATTATGTAAAACAAACTCTAATAGTACGGGAATTTTTTCCGCTTTCCTGAAGCCGGCTGAGCCACGTTCAGGAATAGATTGTGTAAATGGCCAACAACCCACCAAATTTGATTCATCTAATAGTCGTACATACTCATCCTACAATTCACAATTGAATTGTGGAACATCACAATTCTCATGTAATGATTCTTGTATTCCACTTGCATGGAAATGTGATAAAACCGCCGACTGTAAAGATGGTTCCGATGAATTGGATTGTATTTATCATGACTGTGATAAAGATGCATTTAAATGTGCTAATGGTAAATGTATTCCCAAAAATTGGCTTTGTGATTCAGAAGATGATTGCGGTGACAAATCGGACGAAGTAAACTGTAAAATCACGTGTCGACCCTCCCAGTTTACTTGTTCCATTGGAAATAAGTGTATTGATAAAACATTACGATGTAATGGTATTACAGATTGTCCTGATGGATCAGATGAAAAAGATTGTGGTCATGAATGTTTAAAAACAGAGTTTAGGTGTGACGATGGTACTTGTATTGATAAGGTATTCCATTGTGATCAGGATTTCGACTGTCTAGATCAAAGTGATGAAAAAAATTGTCCAGACACTGTATGTGCAAGTAATCAGTTCACATGTAATGATGGCAAGTGTATTGCTGATCTATATCGCTGTGATGGTAATATGGACTGCAAAGATGAATCAGACGAACTTGGATGTCCCACAGAATTGAATAAATCAAATGCCACTATTTTCTGCAATGATAAATCTTTCCAGTGTCACGACAAATTAGAATGTATCCACATTGATTGGAAGTGTGATGGTTCGCCTGATTGTAAAGATGGATCAGACGAGAAAAATTGTATGTATAATGCTACGTGTCGCCCTGATCAATTCAGATGTAATTCAACCGGTCTATGTATCCCTTCTTACATGAGATGTAATGGTGCTCATGAGTGTTCGGATCATAGTGATGAAATTGATTGTGATACAAGTAAGTTGTTTTTACCTCTGTAATTTAACTTTTCAAATTTTAGAATTTTATCAATGTTTTAAATTTTATTAAACCTTTCAGACTCAAATTCAACTTGCGGTCCTGATATGTTTCAATGCAGTTCACAGTTTAAATGCATCCCTAAAGAAAAAGTATGTGATCGGGATGATGATTGTGGAGACTGGTCCGATGAACCTGCTTCTTGCAATATAAATGAATGTAAATCTAATCAAACACATTGCTCTCATGTAAGCATATTTTTACTTGTTGATTATTATCCGTCTTTATTAAGTCAATTGTATTTCTATTTTGGTTCCCCTTTCATATCTTAATATCGAAAGCCTAAATTTTCCAATAATGATTAATCTCAGGTTCCTTCTGGTCTACTCTTTCTCGTCTCTTTCTCTTATCCATACCTCTCTACACTCTCTTTCTCTTTCTCTCTCTCTCTCCTCACCTTCTTACCTTCTTTACCTTCTTTACTCTTTTCTCTTACTACGTTCATCTTTTTCTTTTCTCATACTTTTCAACTGATTTACATTATCATCTTCACTATTCATTAAAACATGTTTCTTTTACTTTTAGGAATGTATTGATGATACAATTGGATTTCATTGTGCATGTCCTAAAGGATTAAAGCTCGGTAATGACAGTAAAACCTGCTATGATATTGATGAATGTACCGAAAATTTTGGCGTCTGCTCCAATCATAAATGTTTCAATACTAAAGGAAGCTTTAAATGTGAATGTTTCGATGGATATCTATTGGTTGATCATCGTTTCTGCCGAGTTAAAACTAATGAACAGCCATTAATCGTTTTTGCCAATCGACATGATATACGTCAAGCTCATTTACCAGCTAATCGTTCAGGACCGCGACATTATGCACCTTTACATCGTGAATTAAGCTCGACTGTAGCTATTGATTATAATCTTAAAGGAAATTATTTAATTTGGTCGGATGTAAGTGATGAAGAGATTTATATCGGAAAGCTGAATAAGAGTAAAGGTTAGTTGTACTCAAAATTAAGAAAGCAATTCCATTTTCTCTATTTATCTCTTACAATTTTATTCTCCTCACCATTTTTAGACTCTATACATGCCAAAGAAAATTTTACTTCTTCCCTTATTTCGACTTCTGTAAAAAGTGTTTACGGAATTGCTATTGATTGGATCCATGACTTATTATATTGGACGAGTGATATTGCTAATACAATCGAAGTCGCTCAGATTGAAAAGGTATTCACATAATTTCAGTTTTAAAAATTCATCAAATCCAATCAAACCATAATAACCTTTTCTATTAATTGATATCATTTTTACAGCCTCATAACAGAAAGATCATCATTGAATCTGGTCTTGATGAACCTCGAGCCATTGCTGTGGATGTGAAAGAAAGCATGCTTGTTTGGACTGATTGGGGTGACCATCCAATGATCGAAAAATCATCCCAAGATGGTTCAAACAGAAAAAAATTAGTAGATACAAATATTATTTGGCCAAATGGTTTAACTCTCGACATTGTTACTAAAAAAATTTATTGGTTAGATGTCAAATATCATACTTTAAGTGCAATCAATTACGATGGAAGTGGACGGATAACACTATATGAATCTTACACATTCATTAATCAACCATTCTCAGTCGACGTATTCGAAGACTACTTGTATTATTCAGATTGGAAGCTTGAAGCAATCCAACGAATTAATATCAATGATGAACCACGAAAAGCAGATACTTTCATGTCTGGACTTGTTGAATCTCCAATGGGTGTGAAAATTGTTCACTCAAGTAAACAGCCAACAATCTCAAATAAGTGTAAATCATCTAAATGTACTCAATTATGTTTGCCATCATCAACTACATCAACTAATTATCAATGTGCATGCCGTAAAGGATATAAGTTATCAACTGATGGTTATTCCTGTACATCAGCTACCTCTGCAATATTGCAAAAAACTTCTTCAATTTTAAGCTCTACCGCGAAGTCAACAACAGTTACCAAAACACCGGTGACTGTAACATCAACTGTCCAATCATCAACGTTTCCACTTAAGAGTGAAGTAACAAGTTCATCATCAAGCATTGGTAGTGATAGAGATTTAGATGAAAGCTCATCTCTTCGAAAGGGAGAGAAATCAAAGGACACTTCATCAGGAATCTCAAATGATTCTTCTATTTTCAGTGATAATACCAATATAGTATTGAATTCGCCATCAAGTTACTTCGAAACTGATGCTCATCTTGCTTTCATCATTATTGCCATTTGTTTGACTATAGCTTTGTTCATAACTCTGCTAACATTTATAATTCATAAGAATTATGCTAAGTAAGTTTTCTTTTATATCTCCCGATTTTTTTGCAATTTTCATTAGATTTTCTTATTCTAATAATTTATTTTCTTTACCTTTCAATTTTAGGAGAAGCATGACATCAATGAATTTTGATAATCCGGTTTATCGTAAAACCACAGAAGAACAATTTGTACTTGAAAAAAGTGAAGATACTGTTAATTCTTATCCATCAGTAAGTTGATGAAAAGTTAAAATGAAATTTCTCACGTTACTGTAGAAAAGCTAACATTGATTACCTTTCTTCCTTCCTTTCAATTTTAGAGTCTGGAACCGTTAAATTGTCCGGGAACAAATGAGTTTGTCTGATCAACATGACAATTTTCATTTTCAGTTTCTTTTTTGTAAATAGATACAATACTACCTGTAAATATTGTAATCCATACGAAAGGCAGATTTCTCATTACTCTCTATGTTTCATTTGCTCTCCTTTTTCTTCTCCTTCAATCCTTTATTTCTTCCTAATCTATTTTTGTTTTTTTTTCGAAACCACCATCAGTATCTTCAAAAACGCCCTGACTCAACTCTATACTTTTTTGTTTCTATCTTGTTCAGAATCTCCCTAAAATCTTTTTTTTCTATTTCAAAAAGTAACTCTTTTTGAAGCTTTTCAATATAATTGTGATCGTTTTAGCGAGAGATTGGATAACGAGCAAAAATTCCTCACGCAACTAAAGACAACCTGTCAAAGCATTTAATATATTCACACTAAAGCTAAAAATCAAAATGGACAATGAAATATTTCAAGTCACAATTTCCTGTCTCAACAAGGTGCAATCTCAAAGCCAAGAATCAACCAAAACAACCACTCGAAGTAAAAATCAAGTCAGACTTTTTTCAGGCTCTAATCTTTTTTGTTGTGAACCTCGAATTTAGGATTAAACAACTAATGAAAAAGCAAAAGCAAAAATGAAATCAAAAAGAATTAAAATTTAGTGTTTGTTGAATAATTTAATCAAATTGCAAATATGTCTCAACTTTCATTTATTGTTTCAAAAATTTCTTCAATTAACTCATAGATTCATGGACTGAATTGATACTAAAGATGATAAGCATTTATAAAAAAGAGGAAGAAGAAATTATAAGAGTAAAAGCCAAGGAAGAAGATGAAGAAGGTACAGAAGATGAGCCAAAAAACAAGAAGGTGATGCTGAAAAAGGAAGTTAAGGAGTTAATGAGAGTCTTTTGAACCTGAGTGAAGGTTGAATAGAGATGATTTTGATTACCAATAAAACCCTACTAATAATAATTGATTAATTGCCCCGGGTTGGACAGTAAAAGTCATTAGTTAAAAGTTGATATTAAATTATCTCCTCAGGAACAAATGATATAAAGAAGCAGCTTGTTTCAGATTCAACAATCAGAATAAATATGATCCTTTTTCTTTTAAATATTCTTATCATCATCTTCAAAACACCATCAACATCAAAATGATCATCGTCTCCATCAATATTATCGTGATCATTATCATCATCTTTTCACTTATGACTTTTGACTGACTAAAATGAGACAACTCGGAAAAGAGATTCACTGAAACGATGCCTAAACTAATTGGAATAATTTCAAGAAACAAGATTAGTTTACAAATTAGGTCAAAACCTTGATTGTTATTATAAATTGAAAAAATATAACTTTTGTGATTAACTTGACTGATTAGCTTACTGTTTAAACTGGTGTTTAAACTTCACTTACCCGACTCACTTTGAATAACAACAACTCCGAATGATACTTTTTACCAATAACCTGACGATAGTTGAGTAAACATTTTTTAGATTCCTGATTTAACTTGCCTGCTCTTCATCATAAACACCATCAATAGAGACAATCAAAAGAAAGAAAAGCAGAAAGAAAGGAGAGGAGAAAGATGTGAAAGAAGAAGATGATAATCATGCAAAAAGTGCTATCAGATTGCGTTGCAAACATATTCTCGAGATTACCTTTAAGTTAACCATTTTCCCCTCTACATCAACATAATTTCAAACGTTGTTACACACGTTTCTTTGTTATTATCATCATTATCATTATCTTGCTCACTTCCACATTCTCATTTCTTCTTCTTCTCAACTCTTTCTCTCACTCTCGTCATAATCATCTTCACTGAACCACTAATAATAAAACCAAAAGGCCTTTCCTTCCTTACATCTTCTCATCTTAAACATCATGATTCCTGTCCAAGGTAAGGATATTCCTCTTGTTAATAATAATGATTTTAGACTTTCTCCTTTTTTTCTGACTTCAAGAACCTGATTTCGCCCTCATCTCCTTCTAACCGTTAAATAAAATGCCTTCAAATAATATAATAACCTTAGCTAATGATATAAAAATGCTGAACAAAACAGGTAATGAAAAATGGTTTCACAGATTTAAGCACAACGATTAACTTGGCAAACTTTCAACTAATTGCTCTAAAGATATTCAAGTGAAACTTACATTTGATGAAACATTTTCAATTATTCTTTAGCTTTAGGATGGTGAAAGTAGAACTGATTAAAGCTCATTTGATACAAAATCCTTTGTAAGACTATGACAATTGTTTAAACACGTGCAAAATCATTCGATAAACTCAAATCACCAGATCGACAGGAACAAGGAAAGTTAATCCGGTAACCTTCATTTGAATAATTTAAACTTCGAAAGTACACAACATTTGCAAAACCTGCATAAACATTGTTGATAAAAAACAAGGAAATGAGCCAGAAATAAACTATTAGGTCAGAAATGTAACAATTTAGCACTTTGAACACAATAATAGATACAGGTATTAATGTAAAGCTAAGTAAATGTTAATTACTTAGACTACAACTTTAACCAGGATATACAGACACTAGACAGACATAAATATAAGGTTAATCCAAATAAACCGGTAAAAATCTGAAATCTAGCTAATTGGTTATTGAAGTCAAAATTAGAAGGACAATTTCAGACAATTATCATCATTATCTTGGTTGATCAGCAGGTCGACTTAATTGTACAATGCTCATGAGAAACAATTTCTCAGGGTTAAATCGATATTCTCATTAAAAACAATCAACTTGACTGTCTGTTCAACTCAACAACCGGTAACAAACCGGGAGAAACAAGAAAGCAAAGTCATTTCCTACAATTTGGTCTGTTTTCCTTCTTGAATTCAATGGTTTACTCAAGTTTAAAATTTGTCCAACTAATTACAGTTCATGGCGATAATAAGACGGCAACGAAGATGAAATGTTAATGTTGAGAATAGTTTTGATTCGTAATAAAATTTGTAAAAATATTTTAAAAGGTAAAAATGATTCGTTAAAGTTTTAAAGCAAAGCCATCATTACAAACCAGACTTGGGAAACATAGACACTTTGTGTTACCCTTGAATCAGGCCATTCCACTATTACATATAGCTTTTGGCAAGAAAAGGTTATTGATTTGAAGAGAGAGAGAAAGAGGGAAAGAAAGAAAGAAAGAAACTCAGGTGATGATGAAGACGAAGCAAATCAAGAAAACTTGTAATAATAGAGTTTGTCTACTTTTTATAACTTATTTTGTTTCACTTTTTTGTCTTCTTTTTCAATAAACCAAACCCTTTCCTAAGCAGTTAAGGCTTAGCTGCTTTCAAGCGCGCTCTATTCAAACTGTTAAAAGATATTGCTGAGTTTTATTTAACTCTATCATCCTACTCATCATCCAACTAATCTAACACCTTTTTATAAACCTTAATTCACCCTCAAATTGTCTCATGCAATCTCATTGAACCGTTCAAATGGTTTGAATAAAATAACCAGCCACAAAAAAGGTTGTCTTTCATGTTGCTGCTTTATTATGTTTAATCAATGCAAGGTTAAATCAATGAAACGATTACCCTTACATATAGGAATTAATAAGAGTTAATAATAATGTAAATGATTGCTAATGATGTTGCGAAGATGATAAATAAAAAGACGATTAATTACCACTGGAAATTGTAAAGTATTCACTGTTAATCGTTCAATAGACGCCTTTTATTGGCTTTTGAATCTAATGTTTCCCATTATTGGCAATGGATAACCATTACAAGATAATAAAATACAATAGCAGTTCGAAACGTTGCTGCACATTTAAATGCTGCTTAACTCAATTGATTAATGTTAATTTGATGATGTAATGGTTAATTTGAGAATGTAAAAAATTCAAAATTACATCATTAATAATTCTTCAAAGCCTCAAGTTAAAAACCAGAATAAATCGAGTTTTCTGGCTTTACTTATGTCTCCAACCAAAATCAGCTTTTATTAAGATTAACGTGTTTTTAAGTATCAAATGTCGAAACAATTTAAGCTATTTCATCACTTTAATTGTGACTGGATTGTTGTTAGATAATCATTAAATTATGAACTGTGTCTCTATTACAGGTAAATTAATTAATATTAGTTTCTCGGTATTAGTTTCATAGACAGGTGAATGTTGTGATTAGACAATTTGGTTTATCCATTAGATAGTTAATGAGTCTGACTCTTGTTTATTTATTTAAACCTTTTGAATTGTTATATGATCGAATAGAGCAATTAGTTGATGAGAAAGTTGTAATCACTCATTAATCAATGATTACCATGAAAAATATAATATGATTTGACTTTGATGAAACAATTGATATCATTTCAGTTTTATAAATGGATTCAAGTTTAATCAATTATTAAACAATCATTATGATTTAATGAGATAATTTTAATTCCTTCTAAGCAGACCGACTAGAAGTCTACCTTTTATAGTCAAAAGAAGAGACATCAGGCTATACTGTTGAACATGTTAATGTTAAAAAATGAAGAGTTGAAGTTTAATGGCCAATTCAATGAACACCGGGACCAGAAATAACCGCCATACTCTTTGAATAACTAAACAATTAGCCGTATGATTTGAGTGGTGGCATCTAGCCTTTCTTTCACGAACTAAAGGATAGGCGGAATTGTTGAGAATAAAAAATGTAAAATTTCCTCAGAAAGGCACGAGAAATAGCATGAGAAATGAAATAACAAATTTAAGGCCACCTCAAGGAAAACCTAATTTCAACGTTTGCCTTATTGAAGCAATGCTCGGTTGAAATAATAATGTCTTTTTGAATTTTTCGTTTAACAAAATTTTTCGATGTTTATTAGTTGTGCTAAGAATCACTGGAACCAGTGCTTCATTATAAATTGTTTACACAAAATATGATTGATATTGAATTGGTTTCGTTGTGCTTAATAGATATTTAAAGTTCCATCGAGAAAGTAGCATCCTGGAAATTTCTTAATCGTGTTAACTCTCGTATCTATAATTTTGTATCATTTGATATTTTTACGGCATTATTGTGGTTGATTGAGTCATTGGTTATTTTTTATCAACAAATAGTCGGAGATATCGTTAAAACGGTTTACACGGTGGAAAAAGTATCAATTAATGATTAAAATATCACAGAAGAATAATGAAATGAGCTGAAAAGTGTTTATCGCTAATGAATGGAACGCATTTCATTTACAATGATCATTGTTAGCTACCATTGATATACGTCAAAGTAATTCTTTTGAACGAGTCTAAAGTCTGGTACATTTTAAGTCAACCACGACACGGACAGTAGATACGAAATCTTCCAATAAGATCCAAGATTCGAGATGTAATGCAATACGAATTAAAATATTGATTAATATTTAAATCCTTGAAAATTTCAATTTCTCTTTGATGTTGACGACGAAGATATTCTCGATTATGTTCTCGAGGAATAACTGGACGAGGATGATCACGTAGATATGATTCAATATCTGAGTTGATTATTGCGGCTTGTTTATCCAAAAACGCTCTGTTACTTGAATGATGGCAAAACATTCCATTGCATTCAGTTTCATCAATCAAATCCTGGTGCATTGATTTATGTTCAACCCAAATTTTATCCAAAGGATTGAGCACTAGCTTTGTAGAGAATGAAAAGCAATCGCCATCTCTAAAGAATTTCTCTTTTATCTGTTGCTTCGTATGAATGCTCTCGGCATATTGTCTGTGAATGAATGAGAAAAGATGATGGACCAATTAAGCTAAAGTCAGATCAATAATACAAAAGATAATACAAGAAGTAAAATTACCGTGGGATGAAGTCAGGGTTTCTCAGATATAAAAAGGCACTGTGTTCAATCTGGTGACAAAAGGGATTTTCAGGATAAACAGATCCATCATTCGGCTTACAAAAGTCTATATCATATGTCTTCTCACTTGGTATCCCTGTGAATAGGGCAATCTATAAATGGAATAGCAAATTGAATCGGTGCAAATAATTACATCATTGTACTTACCTGTTCAAATATTGATTTTTGAATATCAACCATTTCCTTGGACCAATCAATGACAATATCTTGATAGTCATCGTCCGAAATGCACACTCTTATTGTAACTTAAAAAACAAAATAAAAGTTATTTCATAAGAAGTTTTATAACAATTTCAACTTACTTTTATCTGAATTATTATCATTTCCATCCATTTCAAAGAAAATGAGGTGAAAAGAAGGCTAGAGAAAAGGTTAAAGGACAAGATATAGTGTTTGACAGCCTGTGTTGTGAATGGAGATTAACAACAAAGAAAAGCTGATAAAAGCGAACCTAACTTTCAGACGCTTAAAGGTTAAACTGACCAAACCAGAAAAGGTTAACTTGTAAACTGAACTTAAAAATGTGACCAAAACAAGTTTGAAAAATTTTCCGCGGGAATATTTCCAATACAAGCATACATGGTAAATGAAGCTTACAATTTAAATTGATCGACTAGAAAAGTTAATTAATTATATTTACGTTTAGGACTAATATGATAAGCTAATAACAAGATCAGTTAGTGCTGCTCGATCACCATTAAAACAAATGCTACTAAGGTAGTGGAAATAGAAATTTGGACATTCATTCAAATCAAATTTGAGACAGAATGACTAGACTTAAAGGCGCCATTTTTTCAGGTTTCGAGTCAGCAACCTTACTTTACCTACGTACGAAATTTGAATTCGATTGGATAAACATTGTTCGATTATACCTTCATTTTAAATCATCAAGAGGCCAAAAGAAAACAGCATTTTGAAGATAAAACAACATAGTTGTGAAAAAATCCCATAGAAAATAATGTTAAATTTGGAAATTTGAAAAATATGACCGAGATTACTTCGTCCAACTTTGTGCCTATGACAGAAGTCAAATAGCAAAAGCAGCTAAGCATGCTGTACTATCAGTAGTCAATAGATGGAAATTAAAATTAATTAATTTTTTAACTACTCTGGTTGTTGAATAATCAGCAAAACAATTTATGTCCAAATTTCTACTTCCACTACCTTATAAAGCTTACATTATAGTGAACAATGTATCTTCCACTGTACCAGATCTTATCAAATCTACATGTAAATGAATAATCGATGATATAACGATGTTACTTCATGTTATTCCTTATTAAATTTGACAGATGAAGCAATTAAACAACCATTCAAAACAGAAATAATATTCGTTTCTTTGCTTTAACCCAAAATGTTAAACTCAAATGGTGAACACAAGATGGCAGAGCCAACTTGAACAAGCAAACCCTTGTAACATGTTTAAACCAAATAAATACAAACCCAAAAGTTTGCAAAAACAAGATGATTATTGTTAACAATTATCTTGATTAATCTAAATATAATGTACTTGAATAATGGCCTTAAGGTTTGTTTGTTGAAATGAAACCTCGCCGTTGCAAAAACATATGATTTTGACGAGAGATAAAAGTTGAGTTGAAAGTTTTGTGAGGATCAAAAATGAAAGGAAAGACAGAATGAAAGCTCAAAAATGAAAAGAGTAAAATGATTAAGATCAGTTATTTGGAGAGAAGAGAGAGAAAGAGAGTGTGATGATTATGATGAGAATAAAAAGAGAGGAAGAGAAAGATGAAGAATAAAAAGAAGACGAAAGTAAATGGAAGAGAAAAAGTGGCAAGAAAAACAAGAAAATGAAACTGAGTTTGAGCTTGAAACGAAGATGATGATGAGATTTGCTTTCCATAAGTTTTTACTAGTTTTATTCAACTTATCTTGGCATCAAGTTATCATATAATATAAAGCATATACTCGGTCTTTTTTAACCAGTTTAACAGCGCAAACATAAAGTTACCCAAAACCGTCATCAACATCAAGATAGTCGTCACAATGATTACCAGTAAATTAAAATTGTAATCAATAATAAATTTGAATCAGTTGAAAATTGCCAAGCAAATTGCAAGTTTGTCATTTGAGAAAAGTTTTTGTCTCATTCATTTTTCCAATTTAGAAATTAAATTTTCAATTTAAAGGTCAAATTGAAGAAGCGACCAGAAAATGTGACAATAATAGTGGCAGTTAAATTGTATTTGTGTCTTTGTAAGTGTCTAGTGATTAACTGAGCAACCTTAACCAACCATGGAACCAAATGATTTAATTCAAAACTTGATTCTACCCACAACTGTGTCACCCATCCTGTTGACCAATTCACGTTCATCGTCATCATCCAGATTCTCTGATTACATTCAACCTTCATCGACTCATTACTTTGACGAATCCTCCTCATCATTGTTATTACCAACATCAAACCCAATTCAGACCAACTCGACTGACCAGGAATCTCGCTGGCTTCAATCGGAACCTTTACTCATCCCAGTCACTGTACTGTACATATTGATACTCTTGGCTGGTGTTATTGGTAACATTTCAACGTGCATTGTCATTGCTCGTAACAAGTACATGCGAACGGCCACCAACTATTACCTCTTCAGCCTGGCCATATCTGACCTTTTACTACTCATCTGCGGTCTTCCTCAAGAGTTGTATCTCTTGTGGCGCCGTCGACCCTACATTTTCGGTGAATTTTTCTGCATCATTCGCGGCCTATCATCTGAAACCTCCTCCAATGCCTCAGTCTTGACCATAACTGCATTTACCATTGAACGTTACTTGGCCATTTGTCATCCTCTCAAGGCCCACACAATGTCCAAACTGTCTCGAGTAATCAGGTTAATCATTTTCATCTGGATTTGTGCTCTTCTCGGTGCTCTCCCTTTAGCTCTACAATTTGGCCTTAAATACGATGAAAACATCATCGATGGTACATCTTCAGTCTCAGCCATTGAATCCACCGCCGAGTGTACAATTATATCACCAATCAAACACTCTTTTGCTATTTCATCGTTAATCTTTTTCATTATCCCATCACTTTTACTGACCGTCCTTTACCTATCAATTGGATTACATTTAAGGCAAAGTGAAGCTCTTAAACGCAACCAGCCCGACAAGTGTAACTGCTGTAGTTGGTTTAAATGTCGATCTGAGTTACTCAAGAATGGAACTCAAGGGTTACGGCATTCGTCGAGCATCCATTCCAATAATGTTGGTGAAGATGATAATGACCAAGATGAAGATGAAGGAGACAATAACAATTGTGAGAGCAAAAAAAGTGTCCACTCTAGTAATAATTTTGTACTTGCCAAGTATCACACGACTTTACTGACCAGAAGTAGTTCACTTTATTCAAAATTTAAACCTTCATCTCCTTGTATCCGTTACACTGATTCAAAATCATCAAACCATCATTTACACAACACTAACTATCATCACCACCATAGTCACAGTAAAAACAGTAATCAAGCTCATCTTCACCATTCTCATTACCCACATCACCACTATCACCATGAATCCAGTGCATCCTCATCATCAAGACGAGCAGTCATTAAAATGCTAGGTAAGTTTACATTTCATTTAATACTGATTATCAACTCAACCACCTTCAAGTTGACAATTGAAGTAAATCATTTGCAATTTATTAACAAGTGATTCTCTTAAAATATCTTGAAGGAAATGGATCACATTCGGTAGAGCATGTTGAGTTATGAAAGCCTTAATCCATCTGGACAGCATGTTGCTTCTTAGATATTCAAGTTTAAAATCAGTATTTATTTAAATCAATGAAAACTCAGAATAAAGTCAACTTCAGTTATGAAAGTATCATCATGAGCCAATTGTTTTATTTTTAACAGAAATGCAAACTAACCTGTCAATGTTTGTTTAACCTCAAGATGAAGAGTCAAGTAAAACTGTCAAGCTATTGACTTACTCAACTAACATGATCAAAAATTCAATCTGAAAGCAATTTAAGTTTTGTGAATTGAATATTTGCGCAAATATTTCTTGGTGAAATCTCTCAAACAGCTTCTTGTAGCTCGAAGTTCAAGTCAATGTTTTTCAGTCATTACTCGAAACATCATGCGATTCTGATTAGAGACTTGTAACTTAACTTGTTAAGAAATTTTCATCATCTGGTGATAGTGAATGATATCACTCATTAGTCTTTCACTCGTTCTCACCGAATTCATAGAATCTATCCATCATCGAAAATTGTTGCACAAAGTTTCAAGTTACCAGCACTCATGATGAAATTTCCTCGACTATTCTGGCCTCAGGTTCATATAAAGTATCAAATACATTTTAATCTTCAAGTTTTGAGCCCTTTAGCTATGAAAACTTGCAAGAGATTCATTTGCAAGTAACAATTTTCCCACAAGTGACTCGAGTATACAAATGTTATCAGTTTAACTAGTGAATTAATTCTAACCAGCAAAGGCAACCAACGCCTTTCAACATTTTTGTCACAATAATAATGCAAACCTGATGAGATCGGAATCGAGATAAACTTGACCACATCATTCAGCAAATCTTTAAGCTCACCGAGTTGAACATGAACTTTACATTGAATCGAGTCACCAAACTACTGAATATTAATCTCTTATTACTATGACTGTTAAACATCATAACTAGACAAGTGCCAATCAGAATGATTGATGGATTCTAAATTTACTTTGGCCATTGTGTTCCAAGTGCCAACTTTAAACTTTCACAATCGATGGCGAATGAGTGTTTATTCAATGCGAAAAGTGTCAACATTGATTGCCAAATGAGTTTCTCTTCTCGTTGACCATTTCGCATGTGATAAATTGTAATGCAACACAAGGATCAATTAAAGTCTAAAAGATTGATTAATAATTTAGTAATTTTCATTTTACCTAAAAAATTGATGTGAAAAGCGGAAAAAGTGACTCTAAATTTTCTCTCATTTCACTTCAATTTGTATTCTCTGATTAATGATGTTGAATTACAAAAGCCTGAAGCAATGAGTTAATCAATTGAATTTTTGATTAATTCAGCAGAAGAAGAAGAAGCACTTTTCCATTTCATTTTGCTCAATCATAAATGATGAATAACATTTAAATTGCATTCAACTGTTCAAATGAATATTTAAGAAGCTTCAAATTAATCCAACGTTATTTATAAAGTCGATCATTTATTGTCTTTGCAATCACAATAAATAACGTTCAACTGGTCTTATCAACCATTTGATTAGCACTTGTGATTACTTAATTGGCTCATTAGAATTCATTGAAATAAATGAAAATAAATCATTTTAATGTTCGTCATTATCTGCATGTTAGATGACAAATTAAGCTCTGAATAGCGACTCTTTTGATTCCTCAAAGACGAAGCTCTCATCAGAATTTCGCCTTTTTTCGAAACTGTTCTTAGAATCACCAAAAATTTCTTCGCGAAAAGTGATTTTTTGAATTTTCTACATTCAATTTAACTTGAACTTTTCTTCTTGAGATCATGAATTTCGATACCCTCGACAGTCTCAACTGGATCCATTGAAGCAACCCAATGCTTCGTCCAATTCATCGACCTCTTCAAGTCTCGTTGAACAGGCAATAAAATAAGTGAATCCAGAAACAATATTAATGATTAATGTTACATAATTGTTTACTCAGATTTGGACACATTTCCATTGATTGTCCTCAATTGCAATGCAAATTTGTATTTACTTGACTAAACACACTTTGATTGACAAAAATCAACAAAGTCCTGCAAATTATCACAATAGACATCACAGAGTAAACATTTTCTCAATCAAATTACCAGTTTAAACCTCAAACCTCAATGATTACCATGAAAAAGAAAAGCAAAATGAATCTTTTGTTCATCATTAAACACTTGAACATTTCAAACAAATCTAATCATTTTTACTCAACTTTTAAACACATTTTGTTGACAAAAAGAAGAATGAAAAACATTTGATTAATCCTTTTCAACCACTTCTTAATCATTGAATGGAAACAATTTATTCAATTTATTAAACAGATTCAAAGAATGAAAAAAAGCGAGAAAAAAGTGAAAATAATTTGGCGTTTCAATGTTTTCTCCATTGTAATATCATGTTGATTCAGGTTACCATTGTCATGGAGGGTTCCTCATTAGGAAGGCAACAACTGAACCCAGAATCAGTTGGAAACTATTATTATTAACCTTTCATTATAATGATGATTAAAGGATAAGTTGATAACTGCCTATTGGGATTAACATTGTTATGTTAATAGAGTTTACTCGAGAAACTGAGTTATTAATAATTTGGGTTGAAATCATTTGGTTTCAATCGCTTTTGGACAATTTATCGATGAATTTGATCGAATCTAATTTATTCAATTGAATGTTCTAATCGATCTTTTAGTCAAAATCTTGCCCAATTTGATCGATAGTCAATGTATTTTCTTGATTGCAATTATCAAGGCAAATTGTTGATGTTATTCAACAGAAATTGTTGTTTTCCAGTTTTCACATCAAACGTTTATTTTTACAGCTTCATGTTGGACCTTGATGTTGATTGACAATTTGTTGATCATTTCAAGTTGATTAAAGTGTAAATCACAATCACGATTGAGTCAACTTTTCAATTCAATTTGCAAATGTAATCTGATCAAAACAGATTACTTTGAATAATAATGATCAAATGCTTTATTTTCAGTTCAAATTTCATTATTGATTTTAAATTCTGTTCACTGTTCTGCTGTGTTTCAAGATTTGTAAACATCAAAATGATTGCAATTGAAATTGATTTAAAACAATGGAACAATTGCGAATAATTGATAATTAAAGAATCAATGAAATGATTCAACATCAAAGTAATGATTTTACTTTCAATTTTCAAAATGATTTGATTAACTGTAAAAGATTTGCATTTCCATTTCATATCAACTTATCGATCTAATTTGGATGAAAATTGTTCACAAACTACATTTCATGATTAGTTGAACTCTCATTGAGTTATACATTTTCTGGTGAAGTTAATTGACAGTTTGTCATTTGATTATTGTGTCAGGAAAAAGGTGAAAAATTAATGTTAGACGAAAGTCTAAACTGATGATATTCATTGAATTACTCGCAAGTATCTTTGTTTTAACCCTTTTCTTTACACAATACTTTCACCATTTCTGGTTATCTATTTAATTGTTATTAGATTTCAGTTTTCCTTCGCCAACTTCAGCTGAATAGTTGAATTGTGTTCAAGCTTTTAATCAACTCATATAACTGAGGCATTTGCCTGAGGTAATGCTATAAACACTCAGCAAATAATAGCGCAATAATGCAACTTCATTTACTCAATTAATATGTACGTTAATATGCAAGAAATCTGGTTGCAGCTCGAGTACAACTCCAAGCTTCATATTTGTTTACAATCGTTCCCTTATCAGGGATTGAAATTCACTCAGAGTTCAACTGCCTGAATCAGCTAAACTTGTTTAATCACATTTCGACTTATTTAGATGAGAAATTTGTTCAACATTTAGTCAGGAGATTTTACGCTCTGATTTGATCAACGACTTGTGCATCCATCAAAGTTTGACTAATGAACTTGGCTAACAAGAAAATGTTGAAATGTTGAAAACAATTGGCATCGATGGTGACTGATCCTATTTAAGTTCAGCTTTTGCTTTAATTACTATCTTATGATTAAGGGCCGTATTCACCAACCAAGACCAAAATATGAATTAATTTAATCACTGAATTAACAGATATTAAACTTAAATTAAAATGTTTCACCAAACAATATTAGACAAAGCTTATTTTTGGGATCAAATTGAATTGATTTTAACATTTATGATTTCCATATCAACCAAAGGATGAAGACCAAAACTGCCTAGTGTGGAATTTTTTTGTCGTCAACATATTAGATGTGAAATTTTATGCTGATTTCAAAACTTTAGACCTTTTTTCGATATCAAGTTTCGTTTTTGAGATATCGGGCAAAAACGTGAGATATGTGTGCGGACAATAATACACTTTTGAATCAATGGAAACACCAGAAAAAAGTACATATGTGTGTGAATTAGACTTGCAATATGATCAAATGATTTATTATGTTCGTTAATTCCGCAAAACTGGTCATTTTTGCGATTAATTGATATTTATGCAGATGCTCAATGTACAAATAGATAACTAAAGGTGAAAGCACTTTCTAGATAGATTTTTTAGACATAAAATTCAATGTTGATTTCAATGCTTTCATCTATTTTGATCTGTCACCCCGCAAAACTGGTCATTTTTGCGATTAATTGATATTTATGCAGATGCTCAATGTACAAATAGATAACTAAAGGTGAAAGCACTTTCTAGATAGATTTTTTAGACATAAAATTCAATGTTGATTTCAATGCTTTCATCTATTTTGATCTATCACCCCGCAAAACTAGTAAATTTTCAAAAAAGTTGATTAATCTATATGCATTGCATATACGGACCAAATATCAAGGTTGAACCGATTTCTTATTCCATTTTCTAGACAAATTTTCATTGATGATTTCGATGTTATAGTTTATTTTGATCTATAATCTCGCGAAGCTGACTATCTTGAAGATTCAAATCCATTTTAGGACAGCGTTTGATATACAAATAATCGCAAAAATGGCCACTTGGCAGGTTGACAGATCGGATTGAATGACTGATTGAGAATATGGCTTGTATTTCATGTACTCAATCTTATCTAGAAAGTGCTTTCACCTTTAGTTATGGATTTGTTCATTGAGCATCTGCATAAATATCAATCAATCGCAAAAATGGCCAGTTTTGCGGGGTGATAGATCAAAATAGATGAAAGCATTGAAATCAACATTGAATTTCATGTTCAAAAAATCTATCTAGAAAGTGCTTTCATCTTTAGTTATGGATTTGTTCATTGAGCATCTGCATAAATATCAATCAATCGCAAAAATGGCCAGTTTTGCGGGGTGATAGATCAAAATAGATGAAAGCATTGAAATCAACATTGAATTTTATGTCTAAAAAATCTATCTAGAAAGTGCTTTCACCTTTAGTTATCTATTTGTACATTGAGCATCTGCATAAATATCAATTAATCGCAAAAATGACCAGTTTTGCGGGGTGATAGATCAAAATAGATGAAAGCATTGAAATCACCATTGAATTTTATGTCTGAAAAATCTATCTAGAAAGTGCTTTCACCTTTAGTTATCTATTTGTACATTGAGCATCTGCATAAATATCAATTAATCGCAAAAATGACCAGTTTTGCGGAATTAACGAACATAATAAATCATTTGATCATATTGCAAGTCTAATTCACACACATATGTACTTTTTTCTGGTGTTTTCATTTATTCAAATGTGTATTATTGTCCGCACACATATCTCACGTTTTTGCCCGATATCTCAAAAACGAAACTTGATATCGAAAAAAGGATTAAAGTTTTGAAATCAGCATAAAATTTCACATCTAATATGTTGACGACAAAAAAATTCTACACTAGGCAGTTTTCACTATTCTTTTGGTCTTCATCCTTAATAAATGAATTGTCCCTTTATGGGTGTTTGTTTACATCTTCTTGTTAGCATACAATTTAACCAAACAAATCAACAAAATTACTACCTTTAAGGTGTTTTATTTCATTTTTTGTAAATTTTTTTGAAAATAACCCAAAAGCACCACGTCATCAACAATTTCAATTGAAAGGTAAGACAACTTTTCTTTGATAATTCATGTAGACTTACATTTTTCTATCTTTCGCTAGCGTAATGTGTGTAATACTTTTAATGCCTTTAATGTTTGTAATACCGACAGTTGAGAACTAGCCAAGTCCACAGCTCGACTTATTTAATAACTGAGCCAAAAGTGGAAGTTTAATAATACTTCTTATCGTAAATGCACTAAATTTGTCTGTAAAATCCCTGAAGTCTCCTTTAGTTTTGAAAATTGTATTAACTTGAAACAAGCGAAATTCACTCGATATTTTTCAATTGAAAGCATATATTTTAGAAGTCAGTTTAAGCCATTCATCATGATATTCATGACTCTATGATGTAACTCTGGACTAATTTATCGTGTTATCTCGTGTATCATTGATTTTCATTAAGCAATGAGTTACAAAGTTGGTCTGTGATAAGCATTGAGCAATAATTTTCTTGAATTCGGAATTTCTGAAAATGAACTCAGCTCTTTTCTGATGATATAATTAACATATTAAAACTATTCCTAATCTTGGAAATCAGAGTTTTACATCATTTATTCATATCAACTTTACAGATTTAATAATTGGAATGAACATGGAACCAGAATTAATTACTAATCCAATCCAGATAAAAGTCAAATCTTAAGTCAATCTGAAGACAGATTAACGATAAAATCTCAAGAATTTTCTATAAAAAATTCATCAGAATTAGCTGCAGCTTCTATTAACATAATGGTCAGCCTGATTAAACCCAGACTTGATTGATTTCGTTCAAATAGAATGTAAATTTGTCTTCTTTTCGGTCAATAATAAACAGAAGAAAAGCAAAGAGTATTCTTGATGAAGATTTATTCTGAATTTTTATTCTGTTTCATATCAGCATATTTAGAGAAAAGACCATGTTTTAAGACCATATTGCTTGTTATAAAGGATTGATTGTTTAATTGTTAACATCTTACATTAGAAAAAATTTTTGGTTGAAAAAATTCATCTGATTTTGTTTTACACTGGTCATTTGGTTCGCATTAAATGAATATAAAAGGAAATTTTCAAACGTAATCATGAATAAAAATGGAAAATTCTTGTATATTCTGCAATTTCTTTTTCCTATTTTGTGCTTTTTTCTGATAGTGAAGTTGATTTGATTCTAATATTATTTAAAAAAACTTTTGTAATAACTTTTCTCTTCGCCAAAACTCTTTATCGTGTTTTGCTTCGATAATCCACGATTTCAGGATTCAATATCAAGTAACTTCAGAATACAAATCTGAGTCAAGTCTGTATCAAAATACAAGTAACTTTGCACTCCCAGACAAGCTGATGCCAGTAAACTGAGTCACTTTCAAACTGAAACATACAATTATTTCATGATCAGTCAATATTTTGTTTGAAACATCAATTATCAAAAGACTTTGTTCACTCTAAACTTGAGCTGAAAGTTGCGTAAAATGAAAAAAAAGATGAAATTACATTTGAAGCGATATCTTGATTAGCAAGGGAAAGTCAACTGAAAAGCCAATCTGATTAGAAAATTAATAACTTGCACTTTTAATGAGAAAAGATTACAAAAGTTTTTCTTTTCAACATCAAACCCTAAACGAGAACCTAAGGCAATGGGAAATAACAACTTTTGTCTTTGGTCTGCAATTTGATTGATATGATAAAGAATTGACGAAATGATATTTGAGTCAAATGAAGAGCGAAATGGACACAGACTGAAGTCGAAAAATATCTTCTTTCCAAGTCACACTTGGCATCAACTGAATAGCAAACCAAAGATTCAAATGACTTTTTTGGGCCAATTTTTGAGTTTCATTATCGCACTAAATTTGGACTCAATTCAATAGTTGATGAAATGAATGTAAAAACTCATTGACATTGGCTCATTTCACCATCTTAACTCTAATTGTGTTTCAAATCTATTTTTTCATCGCTTACAACTTTAAACTTGTAAAGGTTCATTATTTAGTCAACCATTTAATCATTTAAAGTTGACGTTCAATTTTAAAGTTGATAAATAAGCATCATTTGAAAGTAACTTATCATTTTGAATGGAAGCAAAAAAGATGTGATAACAATGGTTATCAGTTTCACCAAAGCAAGTTAAACTTGCTTCTCACAATGGAAGGCAAAAAAGAGACGAAAACTCTCTTTGATTGTCAACTTTTCACATCAACTTAACCATGAATCAAAGGGGTAAAAGGACAACAACAACAAGAAGCCAACCAACAAGAAGAAAAGTTTCCGGATTATTTATCATTTCCAATCTGAGACTGACCTTTTCATGGTAACAGAAGCTGTGCACAAATGAGGAAAGCATATTGAATAACTCCTACTCGAAAGGGAAGTCAAAATTCATTTTACAATGGCAACATTTTCATGAGAAAAAAGTTAACATGAAAAATGTTAATTTTTGCGGTGTAAGCCTTTTCGCCATTCAACTAATCACTAATCATTACAGTGACAAGCTTGCAATCAAAGGGTTGATCAAGGAACAAGAAAAAAGATGAAATTCCAATAAATTATTCTTATTAATCAATGATGTTCACTATCATTGCACTCATCATAGCATTGTTAGGCGACAGATTGTCGATTGTTCACCCAATTTTCGATTTTTTTTCTTCTTTTCGTTAGTCAACATTCCTTATTGACACATTAAATAATTGTCTGAATTTTTCTCAGAAAAAAGTTGTTCCTTTTTCATCTTGTTAACGATGTGACCAACATTCTTGATTATCTTCATCTTGACAAACATTAACAACTTTTCAGTGTTAACAAGCTTATCAAACTTTCGCCTGATTCACTTGATTATTAAGGATATCTTGTCAATTCTGATAATATCAGGAAACTCAACATTCGGCTGAATATTGCAGCTGCAATAATCATATCAAATGGAAGTTTGAACAAAGAAAAAACAGTTTCATCAAATTTTCTCAAGTGATTCAGTAAACAATCCAATGATAAATTTTAGTTTACAGATTTGAAACAATTTCGTTTTCAATCTTGATCATGAAACTATTGACTTTACCAATCATGGAAACTTGAGGAAACTTAAGCTCAATTGAACGGTCAATTGACCAATCATGAAATGTGTTAAACTCAACTTGCAATTTCAATGAAATAATAAATTTTGTAACCTTCATTTGGTTGCTTCTCTTGACCGTCCATTTTCAATCATTTTTTGCTTCAATTCTTCATTTCCATTCTGATTGTTGAATAACTTTAACCTTGTTTCCTTGATTCATTTTCTTGCGAATCCTGTGAATCTCACTGTTCATGGTGTGATTGATATTGAATAAATATTAGTTTTCATTATTACTTTCAACTTTACTCAAAACTTTGTTGACTTTGTTACATGTTAGGCGAAATGTGAATGTTGAATATGGAGACAAAAAGAAGAAAATTTTGACAATAAATTGACATTTATGCAAATAAATATACAAAATTTTTTAATATCCATTCATGTTTTCATTTGAGAAGTAAAACTTTCTTTCCTAAAGAGAAAAATGAAATTCTGTTCATCGCTTGATTTGTGTGTTACCTTTCAGTTAAAAACCTGATGTAAATCAAAAAATTATTTGTTTGTATTTCAAGAATTGACAGAAAGTGGCATTTCATTTGCCACAATATTAAATGCAAGCATTTCTTGATTTACATTTGAAGGTGAAACTTGGGAAATAAATTGTTATTTAGCAATTCTTGATTGGAACATTAGTTTTGTCAGATTTGCTTCAGATTTTAAACTGAACAATAAAATTCGACATTTGACTTTTAACTCAGCGGCCGTTTCAGTTTGTTGCAAGTCGACTGCTTCTGCTGTTTCAATGAGGTCAATGTTTCAACAGCAGTCAGTTGAACGATTTTGATTGCGACAAAACTCATGTTCTTCCTAATAATGTGAGTTATCGAGTTGATTATTGGGTTCTGATGCGACTAAAGTTTCGTCACAATCATGTTGGATATTTTGATGAAACTTGAAACTTATATTTCCAGTGTGAATTATAAAGACAGCATTTCACAATGTTTTGAACTCAAGAAAATATTGAAAAGCAATTTTGAAAGATGGAAAATGAATCTGGAATGGAAATTGAAGAAACTAACAATGTTTCAATTCATCTTTTTCCCTGAAAAAAGAAAAATTCCAAAGTTCTCAGTATTGGATTGTTTCAGTCTATAATTGGAAAGAATGAGCTTCTCCAATGGAAGTTATTTCTTCATGAAAAACGAAGATAAAAATTGATTGAAGATTACGAGATTCACAGACATGGAAATTGTTTAATTTTAGTTTTGGTGCATCTTTTTCAATTCAATTCAACAATTATCGATGAAAAGCTTTTCGAGTAATGAACGAATCTGAATTCAAGATCGATTTGATCTGGTTTGGTTAACAAGTTTTTACAAGTTTCAACAAGAATTTCAGACATTTTGCTTCTCTGTGAATAATCACAAACATCATTTGGATTCAACGAGTTCAACTGTTCACTCTTTTATCATTAGCAACGCACACAATGAAAAATGTTAAAAAATGCAGCGATCAACAATTCGCGAGGTTACCTTGTTAGATAAAACAATATTTACACTTAACTCAGTGAGAAAGCATTATGTTTCAGGGTGGAGATAAAAGGTTGGAAAGGACAACAGATAAACCTCTCACATCTTGTATCTTTCAGTGGTCTCGACAAACCACAGTGTACACAATCTGCTAATCACTTTATACTCAGACAGGTTTTCAGTTACTGCTTTTTCTGGTGGATATTGTACTTGAAGAATTATTGAGAACTTAATATTTTATCAGTCAACAAGCATTTAAAAATATTCTTTGAGATAAAATCCGATTATTTGAAGAAAGAACCACTTTCTTTGGTTAAACTTTGAATAAATGAACGCGAATTTATCACTCATCATGAATTTTGCATTTACAGTGCAAATAATCAATTGTTTCATCCTTTTCACACACAATCCCTACCATCTTGGTGGGTTATCAGATTATGAATTAAATTTTTATTCTTTTCTTTTCTCCAGTAGATAAATGAAGAGTTAACTAGTTTTTTCAATGTTAATGGTCTGTAAAATGACAGTTACTGATTAATAAAGAAATTTCAGTTTATCAAATTTCTATTCAAATTAAAGTGTCAAAATAAGCTAGAAGTCTGTGTTTGTACTCAAAACCGTGGAACTTCATGATCAAAATATTTTTGCAAAAAGCTTTACTAGAAGGTTTCATTACCATATAGCTTCCTAAAGACAGCTCAAGATTATAATGGTTTTGTGGCATTAATCTGTCAAGCTAGAGACATTCTTAAGTTCATTCTTAGGTCCATTCTTAGGCCATTGCCATTCATCCAAATATGCGATTCCTCTTGTACTTGCCAGTTGTGGCACAAAAAGTCAAACCTATCATGACAATCTAATCAACTCTCGTGCACATTGAGTTATTTTTAAGTTTCCAGTTTGTTCATTTTCTTGATTCGTTTTTACAACGCTAAATTATTTCTTCCCCATTAATAGACAATTCCCGGGTCTATTGTTAGCCATGATTTTTTAGAAACTTGCAATCGCGTATTATTACCAAACAAATAATTAGAATCATGCATAATTTTTGTACTTGGTACGTGAAATATTCATCATTTTGAGAAACTTGCAATCTTGCAAGTATTTTGACTTGTAACAAGAAAATACTCATGTATGTTCAAATACAAAATCAATTTCCGTAGCCCAAAAATTACCAGGATTATCTTTTTCAGGTATGAAAAAAGCTTTGAATCTTAATTTTGACAAAGAAATCAAGATTCTTGTGGATCTAACAGAAACTTTATGAAGTGAATGAATTCTCCGAGTTTTTGTGACTTCTTTGAGCAATGAATTATTGAATTGACTATTTTTGAAGATTTCTCTTGATTTGTATACTTTGAAAGCATTGATAATGGCAAAAATTCTTTCTGGTCTTGTTTCAGCCGGATCATGAGCAAGAAATTGAAGAATATTGCCAAATCCTATCGAATTGTTTGGTTTCATATATGAAATCGTGAAAGATGCAGAATGTTGCCGTTTACGATAGCTTGTTGAATGAAAAACTGTATTCTTATATTTTGCTCTTGCAAATGAATATACTTGATCACCACTATTGATTGCGATGCCAGATTCTGTCATTGTTGCAAGAAAGTTTCGCTCCGTGAGTGTATAAAAAGTGTGATTTCCTACAAGATTTGTATTTAACTGGAAATGATTCCTTTGTTCATGTAATATATTCGGCAAATCATCTAAATCTTGCATAAAATCACAATAATGTCGCTCTTCCACGCGTATTTTTGCTTGAATGTAACTCTTAAGTAATTGATTATCAAATCCTCGTGTACCATGTATGCGCCTTTTCAGTGTGAATATGTTGCTTTCAAATACAAACGCTGAAAAGTTTACAAGATTTCCCATGTAATATGCATGAAATGGTAGATGTTGCAAGAAATGGAAATTTGGTTTAAGAGCACTTTCGCCGTACAAATCTTGAAATGTTTTCACGAACAGGTCTATTAATATTTGACTTTCTTTCATGATTTCAAGTGTTACTTGAGACTTTATCATGATTCTTATAGAATGAGATAATAAAAGTAAGAGAGCCAAATGGTCAGCATCAATAACATCAAAGAAGATAGGAGGCAGTAATAATAGCCAAGATTTGAATACGGATGCCTTGAAAAATTTGATTTCTGCCAACGAATTTGGCGTTCGCTTGAATTCATGCGGGAACTTGATTTCACTAAGTGTTTTTGATGTTATGTCGATAGTGCTTGGAGAAATATAAGGCCTTTTTTCTAATAACGTTTTGAAAACTCCAAGAAAAACACAATGCATGGGTTCAACTGGAACTTGGAGCGGAAGAATAAGATATCTTGCAAGAATTGTCTCGCCTTTTATACCGAAACATGTTTTATTTCGGAGACTTGCAACGCGGCCATGTTCAAGAAATGATTCATGAGTGCGCGCATGAAAACGTTCAACTTCTTTAAACTGATAAATTCTTTTCCTGGCATTAGGTCCGATTGTAATTACTTTGCCCTTTTCTTCACAATAAGCGCAGCCATATGACCCATTGAATTGATTCATGTTAAGGGATTTAGGTTTTGCTACTGCATCAACTACAATTGCTCCGATTCGGACATGAAAGTGTTGTAATACACCTTGATAAGGGACATCTAACCCAGATTCTCGCAAAATTTGGTACTCCTGTAACAGGCATGATTCATACAAGATGTCATGAGGAATTTTGAAGGTTCCTAACCATAATCCACAGCAATAAACGTTTTCAGATTTTGTCCTAATGGATTCAGGTAGTTCACCAATCGTAAAAGCAACAGGAGTTATTGTATGCTGAGTTGACTTGGTGAGTTTTGCATCATCGTTGTTTATCAATAATGTACACTTATTGCCATCGATTTCATGCCAGATCTTGTGATAAACCGGTGAATTTACGAAAGTATTACTTGAAGTTTGTGTTGAAAGTAAGATTGTGGCGTTTCTACTAATAACTTGCTGCAATGTTTGTTTTATATCGAAACAATACAATGAACCATGTTGATATTGACATTCTGTATTGTTGCAGGATAAGTTATCTTCATGCATGACCCCTTCGCAAAATACGATTTTCTTATATGAAAGAGAAGTATCACAATTATTGTAAAGATCTTTATATGCTACTGGGAGCTCAACATGATCACGTCTGGTTAGTAGATACTTTATTAACTCGAAGACTTTTTTCTTGTGAATGTCAGCCATGTTACATTCATCCATCGTGAATTTTATCAAAAGTTGATAGCTAGCATTTTTTTCGCGCAAGAAGCTGGATAGATCACCATGTTCACTTCCTGTTTCAAAAATATTTCCAGGATCATGCATGTCGATAACATTTTGTCGTGATGAACAGGATGCTTGTCCAATATTCAAGTTATCTGTTGTTACTTCCGATGAATCCTCGTCATGAATCAAACCCACTTCGGTCATTCGTAAGCAACGATATCTTGCAGACCTATTGAACCGTGACATGATTCCCAAAGAATATGCAAAATTTTGATATCTATGTCAAGATAAGATAATATAATGTAGTAAACCTGTTTATCATTAAAAGTATAAAAGATGAGGAAAAGGAAACTAGTTTCTCACAATATTTGAATACAACTGTAAAACTATTTCGACTTGTAATATTATTTTTACTTTACTATGACTTCATTTGCTAGTTCAAACGTGAGCTCAAGGTCACAAGGTAAGTTCTTTCAACGCAATAATTACTCACATGAATACATAAATCATGATTTCAATTTTACAGTTTATCAATCGCTGATTAAGAAGTACAAAAACTTGCCACGAACCGAGGATGAAAACGCTTCTGAACCTGAAATCTTGCCTGAAATCTTAGCAACAGTCAAGAAAAGTTTGAACATGACGTCTCTTGTGTCTTCAACGCTGGAAAAAGTAATAAGAAGACAAAATCAGATTTTGGAGACATTAAGTGGATTGAAATCTAGTCAACCTAATCAGACCAGACGAGGATTGTCAAAAGGAGCTCTTGAATCTCCGATTGAGGCGAAAATTATACAGAAAAGATCTGATCAAAAGGTTAGAAGAAATTTTTGAAATCATGTCAGCTAATTCTTTTTCATTCCTAGTGGGTTAAGTTCATACAAGAATTGAAAATTGATGGCATTTCTCAAGCAAAAATGGATAAAATAAGAAGTATTCTGCTAACTGGTCCAGAAAATGCTACTTTCATACCAATTAAAGTTGCTAAAGTGATTTGGGACGATGAATATTTATCTCAACGGCTCATTGGTCCTAAAAAGCGTGAACCACGCAGGAATGAACGCAATCTCTTCGTACCAGATGATGAAATTAAGAAGTTGAAAGGTAATTCGAGACAATTTTTGATTCATACTCGATTCATGTAACATCTAACTTGATTTTCTAGATGTCTTGAAATGTGTTACTTCATATTACTTACGAGATGCTGAATGGCGTATCATTGTAAGAGATCCAATAAACCAAGCAACACGGTATAACTTAAAACCTTGTTCAGACGAGAAATCTTTGGACAACAGCTTCAACATGCAAGATGACAGTAACGTGTCAACAGTAAACAATAACACAGGAAAAGAACCAGAAAACCAGCAACTTGATGCTGATGAGAGATCCACGCAAGAAACAGATAATCATGAAAGAACATATCGTAGAACAAGAAGTCAAAGTAGCAAAACTGATGCTTTAAATGATAAACGTTCAACTCAAACAACATCACGAGTACAAAATAACACTGGCATGAAACGCAAAGTAACACATGAAGCTAGAAAAGAAGGAATTAAGAAAAGAATGAAATGACAAATTTTTACAAAATTCAATCATTTCTATTCCACAAGCATGAAACATGTTGAAAAAGAGATGAATAATGTATTCATGCATGTTTTACACTAGAATTCTTGCACATGCGCATATTAATCGCGATTAAATTCTATTCTTCAACGTGATTCTTGTTTACTCTCATTCAGTTTAAACGCGGTTCAAGTTTTCATTTTAATCGCTTGTTTGAAACGTTTATTTCATACATTTTAGTGCCTTTTATTCTTAAAAAAATGCCAAATACCAGAAATTTATACACCAGTGGGTCATCAGGTATGTATCATGATTTCATGTGTGACCAATTTGATAATTTTTTTCATGTTATTAGATGATTCTTCGCAAGAGATGACATCAACTCAAGCTCAAGGTAAGTTAACACATGAATTTCATTTCCATGTATTAATTTTTGTTTCATGTTCATTTCAGTTGCCAGATTGAAGAAAAAATATGGACATGAAGCTAAAAAACAAAAAACAAGTGATCATACATGCACTGTGGATTCTGACATGAAACGTAAACTTGAAGACATCTACAAGAATGTAGCATCTCTTTCAGTGTCTTTAGACAAGATGAACAAAAAAATAAGCCTGATCCTGGAGGTCATTGAAAAACGTGGCTCAACAAGTGCCACTGCAGCTAAAAACAAACGTGCAGCAGTGAAAACGGCTTTTGAATCAGTCGTTGAGGCAAGAATGCGTGATAAACGGGCAAAATCTGACGTGAGTTATTTTATTCTTACATGATCTTTGACATTCTTACATGATTCGAGAAATACATGCATGTTTTTGTTATGTTGCAGTGGATAAAAGAAACAAGCAAGTTTGTTGTTCAAGGAGTACCAGAAGAGCGTATGAAAAAAATCAGGGATGCACTTATTCATGGCCCTGATTCCCCTTCAGGAACTGCTATAAAAGTAGCAAAAGCTCTTTGGGACAAATCATACATTGAAAAATATCTTGTTGGGCCAAAAACACGAAACCCACGAGGCAATGAAAGACGTGAATTCTTGCCTGATTCAGAAGAACTCAAGCTACGAGGTAAGTCTCATGAATCCTGTATGCATGAGTTCATTATTAACGCATGTTTGAAATTTTCATGCAATACAGAAAGCTTGGAACAATTAACATGCAAATTTCTCAATGACAATGAGTGGCGGACACTTGTACGTGACCCAATCAATCAAGCAACACGTGATGTAAGAGGTTGGCTAACATTTGAAAAAGATGATTTAGACTGGAGTGTTGATCAAACTGCAGGACCATCTGGCTTGAATCGAGAATCCAATGCTTAGATAAGCAAAGATTAATGAAAAAATTACAGAATTATTCTTTATAAGTCGTTACAATTCTTATTCATACATGATCTCAATATTCATACAAGTTCAAAATTTTCTATCAAGATATCAATATGTAATACCAAATTAACAATGTGATAGCTTAAAAATTGCCATTTTATATCCAATCATTCATGATTTGCAACCCAAGTTGACTTCATGCTAAAAATTTAGTGATTACAAAAATAAATGTATTCTTATAATGAATCTAGTTCAGCATTCTATTCAAGCATGATCATGCTTTTCATGCATACATGAAAAAAAGTTTGAAAGAAAAAGTCTCATGACTGTTGATCACATGATCGTTCATTGCACATGCGCGTTATTGATTTAGTTTCGAATTCCATTCACTAAAGCTTTGTCTTCTTGAATGTTAAACGTAAATCATTTAATTTTCAATATTCAATCGTTTTTTTGAACAATTTATTCAATCATGTTTAGTCATTCTGAAACTGATACAATTACTTCTAATTCAGGTAAGAACTATATACAACTTTGACTGTAAATATGACTAATATTATCATCTCTTGTTTCCAGAATCATCAACAACTGACATTGAAGTTCTTTCATCCTCTGATTCAGAGATTCAAGCAAAAAGTAAGGATTCATGCTATTAAGTTGTGAAATCATGTAATAATTTTTTATCAATTTTTTATCCTTTAATTTCAGAAAAAAAGAATTCCATGAAGCATACGAATCATGTATGTCAGGATTATTGTGACATGAAACTCAAGTTAGAAGATTTGTCGAGAACTGTATCTTCGCTTTCATATGTTGCAGATTGCATGAATGAGAAAATCATGCGTGTCATCGATCAACTTGCTGATCATCCATGGAACAGTGACAAGAAAACATTAAAATCAGTTGCACTTGAGACGATCGAGGATAAAATAAATGCAAGAATGGCTGATAAACGTTCGAACCAACAGGTACGTGAATGTTCATTTTCAACTCACATTTCTAACATGTATATCTTTATCAGTGGAGACTCGACATTGAAAAATTCAACATGGATGGAATATCAAAAGAACGCATGAATTGCGTGAGAGAGATATTACTTGATGGACCCATGAATCCTTCACAAACAGCAGTGAAGATAGCCAAAACGATCTGGTCAAAGAATTATCTGTCGAGCCGTCTTCTAGGTCCACGAAGCAGAAGAACTTCAAGATCTTGCGAGAGAACTGAAATCTTGCCTGAAAATGAAGCGAAGAAACTGAAAGGTAAAATCATAACATGATTTCACATATTATATGCTTCATGTACTTTCATTTCTTATTTGCAGATTGTCTTGCAAGACTGACAAAACTTTTCTTGGGTGATGTTGAATGGAAAGTTCTTGTGCGTGACCCGGTAAATCATGCGTCATTAACACAAAAGGACTGGTTTGAGCCGAAATTAACCACAATCATTGAGAAACTTCCTCCTTCTCCAATCTCTACAGAGAATCATGATACCCAATTTTCACAAGATATCATGTAATAATGTCGAATTTTCATTCATATTACGATTTCTTACGTTAATTTAAATTTTCCTACATTAATTCTTATATTCACATTTTCATTACAAATTCATTCATAACATTAAACTTTCTTACATGAATTTAATAAATTATATATGTTAATACGATTTCTTGCATGAACTTTTATCGGATGAATAGTATATAATGATCACAAGATATGATAACCTATGAAGGGTTTTCAGTGAAACGATTTGAAATTTAAGACATTTCTTGACATGAAATATGCTTTTATCGGTATATTGTCTCTATATTTCATGAATCCACGTACATTATCTGCATTTCATAGCTAAATCACGCGTGAATTTCATGAATGCTGTAAAATTTTATAACACTTCATACTTGCTAATCTGTCGAGCTTCATGTTGATTATTTGTTTTGTCAAATTTTCTGCCACATTTTGACATTTTTCAAGTTAATTGTGCTGAAATTTACTATGTCTTTGATATTTTCATACCTGATATCATTTTGAATCAAAGTTATCATGATATAGAAATTTAATTATTTACAAATTATGTGCAAATTATGTGCAAATTTCTTTTGTATATCACTCTTGATGGTACGAAAATTTTCTTTCAACGAAAAATCTTATGTGATCAACACATGAATTTGCTAATTTTTCTCAAATGTAGTTTTATATAATCTTTAAATCTTGGTAATTTGGTGCATTTTCATACCAAGATGTGCTTGCATGAAATCAGCTTTTCATGGCTAACAAAAGACCCGGGTTAAGTTGCAATTAAAACTCTACCTTGATTTATAACGTTTTATAAATAACTCATGATTCATTAGACTGAGTTAACAAAGAAAGGTTGCTTCTTCAAAGCATTAAATGCCATCAAATCCTGTTTCACCAGACAATGTTGTTAACAACAAAACCATTGTTACTTTTAACCAAAACAAAGCAAAACATCATTTATTAAAGCTGTCTAACAATTAAACAACTTTGTAACAGTTTACAGCAGTTTCACTCCATTCAATGTTAGCATTAATGGAAAGGTAAACTTGGTCTTGAAACAACATATTAAATTTTCACATTGTTATTCAAGAATTGAACAAACCATCTATCATTATCATGAAATGCTGAACGCAAAAAACCGGAGAAAAGAAGAGAAAAAAGATTTGCTCAATGTTCAAGACATTAACTCATCAAAATGACAATTTTATCCGGAAAAAAATGTCTTTTTTTATGTTGCGTTTGTTCAACACAGTTTTGCTATTGACTTTGATGAAACTGAGAACAAGAAAAAAACTAAAATTGATCAATTTTCCTTCTGTGATCAAGATGTTTCAAGATATTCCTCAAGGCATTGGCTCTTATCATTGATTTCATTTTTTTCCTGTTTACTCATACCATGATAATAATCTGAATGAGTTTACCTCGGTTTTTATCAGAAAATATGATTCTGCTTCTTTCCTCAAAACAAAAGTCAAGCAACAATGTCAAAACTTTGAACTTAATCAATCAAATACGTTCTCACTTAATTCAGTCACTTGAGTAATTCAATTGTAAATGATTATCCAAGTTACGATTGAAAATGTTGAGTTTGTATTTGATAAACCTAACTATGGATTAGCGAGAAAAATGACTTTTTGAATGCTGTAAAGTAAGTGGCAATAGAAGAGTATCTAGATTAATGGGAAGCAATCGAGTTGAGCCTTGAATTGAAAATTCATTTTCATTTCAACGATAAGATAGTTGAGCGCTTTTCTGCTATTTAATGTAAGACTATTTAGAGGTTCAGTTTCACCAAAGTAAATGTTACGACATTCATTTGTACGAACAATTGTTTGTTATAATAATTGCAATGTAATGTTGCAATAATAGTTGGACATTTCATGACGATAAAAGCTTCCATCAAATAAACCTCAGGCTTTTCATTTCGACTCAAGCCAACTTGGTTAGTTGTCTTACTCCTTATTGATTAAGAACCTTCAGAATACAATTTCTTCCTTCGCATGATAATTGAACAATGAAAAGAAAAATAGCAAAATGGAATTTCAAGGCTGCAGTTCAAACCATATTTCAAGTTAATTAAAGAAAATTAAATCGTTTCGAAATGATTAAACTTGCAAATCAGATCAGCAAAAGAAAAACTAATTAATCTTAAATATGTTGAAGTAATGTAAAGTCATTTTTCACTGATGAATTCTGAGACTGAAAAGCGATTTCAGGTGTAATCATCGTCAAATGTTCATTCTGTTATCAATTTGATTTTTTATTATAAGGTGACTTGAACTAAGCGTTTTTCAGTGAATATTCAGTGAGGTCAAAGACTTGTCCAGATTTGATTTGAATAAACTGTTTTTGTTAATTTTATCGTTTATTCGCAAAAACCAAACCCAATCAAATTAAAAAGGCAAACGTTGATATTTACTTTGGTAAAACGAGAATGTTCCAGGATAAACATTCTATTGTTTCATTTGACTATCGAAAGTTGGATGTATTTTCATTTCCATTTGGTTATGAATGAAGACACTGGAAATCCAATTCCACTTGAACTGAAAATCGTACAAAAAAGGAAATTTTGCTCGAGACTTCGAAGCCTTGTGAAAAACTTTTTGAATGAAAACCTTCCAAGTTTCATGGTGGAAAGAAAAGGATCAATTTTTATTACGATAATTTCCCTCTTTTGCCAACTTGAACTCAACGAGATTCTCAGATTTCAATATCTCATTAAACTAATAAGCCAATGCTGAATAGCAAGAAATACTTGACGATTTACCCATTCAATCCCAAACACAACGTAAATGTTACAGAAAGGCTGTTGAACTGCACAATAACATTTGATGATAAACCACTTTAATGTACATTCAATGTTCAAGAGTAAAACTCAATTCTTTTGATAATTACATAAAATGTGCTTCCAACTACTTCAATCACACAAGTTGATGGTCAAAGGAAGCAAAAAGTTTCTTAAAATTGACCAAAACATTTAAAACCAAACCTCGAAGAGTAAATTTAATCAACGATTCCACGCGTTTGAAGCCATTTCTATTAGTTTATTGAACCAAATCCTCAGGGAGCGATCAGGACTTGAAGTAATTCATTACATGAAATAGGTTAAAGATGTTACTCGAATGGAAACAGAATACGATAGAAAAAAATGATTACAAAATCTATTCTTTTCACAGTTCCATTCAGAAATGTTCTGAAGTAAAGAAGAGTTTCATTCCAATTGAATATTTTCCCTTTTATCCTTCCCAAGTTTACAATAACAGAGTTGGAAGCTTTCCTTGATTTTCCGATCTTTTGTTTGAGTATCAAATTGACATTTGTCAGCGAGTAATTTAATTACAATTCATCATGGAATCTCAAGGTGATATCACTTTGGATTAACCTCTTGGGAAGGTGTAAAGGTAATGAAAGGTTTATAATATGGTTAACAATCGATAGCAACAAAGAAAGAATTGAAAGTTCGTCTTGTTCTGACCTTTTCATCCACCATTTCACCTGTTGTTGTCTTGATCTTATTTCGATTCCATTGTCATTTGATTGTTATCATGTTATGATTGAGAATCTAAACTTTTGTTGAACCCAATGAATGTTCATCTTCCATTGAATTATGAACAATGTGTTGATGACAACAAACTTTCTCCTCGAACTTGACCTTTCAATATTTATCTTAAAGAAAAAAAACAAATTCAATTTAATCAGCAATTTTGTTCCTGCTTCAAATCAATTGAATGGAAACCCATTGTTCATCAATTGTGCATCGATGAACCTTCCTTCACAATCTGGCCGGAAACTGAATAAAGGAATCGGATGAGCTTCATGTTAGCATAATATTTCAATATCCGTTCGAAGCAAAAGAAAAATGGAATAAATTTTCTGTTCAGTTGTTGATCAAGTTCAGAAAGGATTTCATGTCAAATGATTCATTGTGTAACAGAAGTTTCCGAAAAATTCTTGAATCATTTTGATTTTCGAATTTGAAAAATAGTAAAATTAAATTAAATAAAAGCATGAGTTGTGAATCGGAAACCAAGGATTGACTTGGAATTTCAGTTCCAACGATTTTTCAATTTTGTATCGAAACAGTTTGTTCTGATCGGTGTTGATGAATTGAAATTTGTTACTTTGACTCTGCAAGTCGAAGAAGACAAATGACAAACCTCTAAAATCGAGTTTTCAGGTCAACATTTCAACTTTCAGATTAATCTTCTCATGAAGTTTTATCAATTGACATTTTCTTATTTTCTGAACTTAACCTGATCCCAATTGACCCGCGACTTATCAAGAAACCATTAAAATTGCCACTTCTTTTCATAATAACCATGAATCAATTCAACAATTTTTCAGCGAAAAAAAAGATTAAATTGAAACTCTAGACAGGAACAAATAACATCATAATAATGAACATATTTCACCTTATTGAAGGCTCTTAATGATATTCAACTCTGAAATGATATTTGGATTTTTCACTCCGAGTTTAGACAAAATTTGAACCGATTTTTTGCTCTTAATTATCAACTTTTACAAACTTTAATTATCCTTTTCTTGCTTAGGTCTGAGTAAACATCATTTATTACTCTTATCATTTCACTTTATATCTTTTATCAGCATTTAGTGCTGTGCACTTTGACATCTAAACTGGGAGTTATTAATATTTTTTTGGTTCCGGAATGTGAATTTTCCTTTTTCTTTTGGTCGTTTCATATTAATCAAATCTCTTAACTGTCTGACGAGAAAAAGATTCATTTTCTCAATTCTGTTCTTTCAAACATTAACGAAGTAACAATGAAAATTTTCAAATTGATTTGGTTCTCAAGGAAAGACAATTGCTGAAATAGCTTTGCATTTGAGTTAAATAATGTTGAAGGTAATCTTTTTTCAATTTAAAAACCTCTTCTATTTGCCAAACCAATTTGTAAACTAAAACAATTTGCTGATCATTTTGACTAAACACTTAGCGATGAAAGATTATTGTTGATCAAAAGAAACTTTGAACTTCTCATGAACTTTTCAAGGTCGTTATCCTTTGGGTTTACTTTGAAATTTATGTTGCAATAACCTGATTTGAATAAAATTGGATTCACATGAGAGGAAATTGCAATTGCTTAGAGCACATCAAATGCATTATGAAAACAGAAATGAACTTAAATTAAAGTTAAAAGCTAAGAAAGGCTTCAGATTCCGAAAAGTCAAAGCTTGAAATCGATGAGTCCAAAGATTTCGAACAGCTTTTGTCCAAGAAATTCCATATTTTGTATTTCGATACAGAAAGCTTTTCGACCTTTGACGTTGCTTAATCACAGAATTCGTAGAATGCAGAGTCTAGTCGAGACTTTGCAAGTGTCTCTAGTCAAGAACTGCCTGTTGATCGAAAAAATGCTTCGAGATTAAGTTTTCAGTTTTCAAATGCTTTTTAATAGAAGCTTGTGCTTAATTTGATTAACATTTTTCCACTTGACATCAACTGAATATTTTCATTTCACTTGCAAATTGGACGGAAATTGCAATTCTTTACTTCAGGCCAGTAATATAAAGTTATTAACATTGCATTGTGTCAGAAAGGGTTGTTTGAAAGGGGATTAAACTGATTCAAATTCATTCCTGCTTTTGGAATATTCAACTATTTTCAAGTTCAAATTTGCATTTTCACTCCAAACTGTTCATCTCCCAACATTACTCTGGCTTTTACAAAGTAAAGGTTCAACATCACTAAAAGCAATAATTTCAAATGAATTAATTGCTAGTATTTCAAGTTAATTTTGAAACGAAAGTATTTTTCCATTGATTAGCAATTTGATACTCGTGAGAAAAAATATCGAATGATGTTGGTGAAGTTTCAGGATGAAAAGAAATGTGTGTTTTCCAACTGAAAAGAAACAAAATGTTTTCATATTTAGTAGCTTAAGAGTTGATGTGATCTTAATGATATGAAGTGCTCGTCACTCGTTTGAACACAACTTTCAATAACAAGATATCAAGGTTGACTTTAATGTTACTTTAGTTTTAATCGTTATGAATGACGTTGAGCTTAACAAATCATGAAAACATGAGTTTATAAAATGTAAAAGGCAAAGGTTGACGATCTTAGTTGATGAGTTTTGCATTAAAAAGTCAAACTCTTTAAACTGAGACGAAATATGCAAATATTTGAAAATTAATTTCGAGTTTTTTTCACTTTTAAAGTTGCTCATTCATACAAGAAACTATTTCATGTTTCAAGTCCATCAAGTCAACTGAGTTGTTTGACTGGATTAGACTAACTTGGATTAGATTGGTTCTGTCATTTTGATTCTAACCAAAGTAACATGGAAATAGAAGAGATGAAATTGGAACTGAAATTTCAATCTAAACCAAGTTACAAATAGCTTGGCAAACAGTTGATGAAATCAATTGATTTAGGTTCAACTGGATAAATTACCTTTTACCTTTAGTATTACCTTTATCATTTGGTTCAAAATCGAAATCATGAATTTCCAAAATGAATAAACTAAATCTTTTGCTCGACTCAAAAATTACATTAAAATGAGGCTGAAGATGTTGAGACTATGAAAGGTTATCTGCAGCTGCATAAATGTCTAGTTTGATGAAAATACAAATTCAAAATTGAAACCTTGAAAAACTGGAACAAAATTTATCATTTCTTGTCTTGAGAATCAAATTTTCTGCAAATGCATTTAAAAACAAACATGTTATTTCGGCAGACCAAATGCTGTATCATTATCCTTTGTATTCAAATTTCAATTCAATCATAATCCACCTCAATTGAAGGTAAATCTTAAAGGTTAATGGGAAGGAATAGTTTTGCTAGTTCAATAGAGTTTCGGTTCTTACTATCAAAATGATCCAAGATTAACCTTATTCTGACCAAAAGTTTTAACTAAAAAGATAGTTTGAGTGTCATATAACGCATAGACAGCAAATAACACGAAATCTGAGTATTTCTTAGACTCCATCAATGAAGCTATTTGCTTTCTTCATATGATTCTAGACTAAAAGTATTATTAGATTTAAATTATTTCATTATTCATTTGAAAAAATGAGGAAACGCAAGACAAAACAGGTGAATCAATTCCTCACGTGGATATGATTAAAGGGTTTCTTCAAATAATATCAGGAACCATATAATACTATGGAATTATGCACATTATCATCATGATTTAAGTTAGTAGAACCCAACATCCTTATATAATCCCTGCATTCAACTCTCAAACCAGGCCTTTACTGATCAACATCATTGCCAATGGATGAACGACTTTTGTTTGGACAAATCAGTAAAACAGAAAGCAGCCGCAACCAAAGGTCTCGTTCTGAGTATAAAAAACCTGTCAAATGGCACTGCACTTGTCATTTCAAATGCTAATCCAATGAGCATTCATAGGAAATGCAAACTCAACGAGCAAACAAAATTGAAATGTAATCGTTTAACATTCATTTGAGCTTGACGTGCAAGTATCTAATTTGAAATGCGATACACAAATGCAAATTTTCTGGGCAAATTGAACTTCTGTTTATAAAATAAAAGCTTCATCAAAGCGAATGAATATTTTTAGTTGAAACAAAATTTACATAAAAATATATGAACTACATTTAGATGACTTATTAATTTGATGGTGATTCATTACATGTTAATTACCCTGAAAATGTATGCATTTGTTTTGTTTATCAATTGATGTTTCAATGAACCCTGAAACTTTAAATTTAACTGCAACACGAAACCGCCAAAATCCACAAGAGAAATGAGTAAAAGTGAAAAGCAAATGAAACAACTGATGATATAATAATGGATGGAAAATGTTGCAGGTCAAAGAAAACAAAGTAATATCAAGCGATGAAATATTGACCCTTTAATATGATATTTGCTTTCTTTTTGCTTCCATTTTCAGCTCATGTTATTAGCATTTTTGTCTTGATAACCATCGATTAATGGACTCAATCATGATGCTAATAAATCATTTTCTGGTTGATGAACTTTCACCATTTTTGATTATTTTCCTCTTGATATGAATTAGCCGAGTATATCAATCTAGCAGTTTGCACACTTGTTTAATCATGCAAATGAAAAGCTTTGATCAATTGGTATCGAAATTAGTTCAACACTGTGACGTTCGTTGTTCTCATTCACGTTCCGTACTGTTAATTAATCGATAAACCCATCTGTTTTTAAAGAAAAGGTAATTGCATTTTTTCTTCTTCTCATTATCAAAGAAATCAAATGTTCCTGGGAGTGTAAATCAGGTTATTACATTATTATTACATTGATTGCATGTTTGATGGATGAGAGTTGATTAAGACTAGGCTTGTTAAATGTTGTGCAAAGATTATAAGATTTGAAAATAACATTTTAATTGGATTCAATGGCTTAACCTGGAAATTTGTCATCAAAACTTGCAGTTAATTTATGTGAATAACCTGGAAATGATGCTCAGCTTATTAATAACTCGACATTTATTTGGTTTCATTTAGACTTTCATTCAAAGTTTATTATCTCTTTGACTCGACTTTCAATGTAGTTCAATCCATTTTGACCAGTTTCGAATGAAATCGAATTATCCTTTTAGGACTTTTCAAAATCTTTTTTTATTAATAGGGAAACAGTTAAGCTTTTGTGATTCTTAATTAATACTCGCGTAATGTTTTTAACCTGAATTTTAACTTAATATGGATTTGAATGACTTCAATCAACTGCAAGCTTCATTGAAATTGTTAGCGCTTTTGACGATTTTTGCCTTTTTGAGTTTAAAATCTTGAAATTTCTGCTTTGATCAGATGCAGATGCAGATGAGGAATTAACGGAATTTTCCAAATCAGAAAATGGTTGCTCATTTCGTACCGTGTTAAGTCTTTCTGAGCGCAATTTGCAAATTATGGTGCAATCACATTAAAATTCGCATTTGATGAAATTTATTTTGATTCTTGGCATTTTGGCATTAAAACTCGAAGCTAATTGAATACTTTTTGAGTCTTGGAGTTAAGCAGATTAGAGCAAAGCTTAATAATTTTCTTGATTCAACTTTGAATATCTTAATATTCACTATTCCAGATTTTACTTTCGTCTTTGCTTCTTCGTTCTATCATCATATTCATTATCCTAATATTTCATATAAAATTATTATTACATAATATTATTACTGAAAGCTAAATGAAATGTAAATAATATGGAAAACTCATTTGGTCAATTCTCTGTTCGTTTGTTATCATTCGCATATGCTTTTCCAATATATTTAGATATTTATTCATGATTAATTCATTGATTTGTTATTGCATTCAGTAAAACAATTGGAAGCGATTGAACGATCATAATTTCGTTTCCATTTGAATTTTCCAGCTTTAAACTATGATCGACAATCAAACCATTCAGATCAAAAGCTTTTAATAATTTAAAAATCAATCAAATGAACACTGAAACATGGCATCAAATCGTTAACTGAACGGATCATTTCGTTTCATTTTCTAATCCAATTTCTCAATAATAGTTAAACTGGGCTCGTTATTATTTCCAATTGATTATCAAAATCTATTTTTGAATCACGTCAACGACTAACAATGAAAATAGCGGTTTTGTTTGCAAGAGTAAATCATATTTGTATCCATTGGTTGGTCATCCTTTCGAGACACGAAAAGCCAAAAGTAAATAAATGAAGTGAAAAATATTGAAAAGTTTATTCCAATTCAACTTTTAGAACCTTCAGACTGTGCTAAGATTTCGTCTATTCATCAAGATGCAAGCTCTTTAATGCAAAATTTGATGTTTTTCATGTTACATTCCATTTCATTATCGATACTCAACTAATAAAGATATTTATGATTTCAGCTTTGGACACTTGAATACATGTTTAGATGTAAATATTTGAACGATAATATTGCATTCCATCCTTGAATATCTTTTTGAGCTAAATAATATTCTTCAAGAGAATCCATTTCATTTCCGTTGAGATACGCTAAGTTTTCTGATCGATAAGCATGAAATCTCAGATCCAAAGTAAAGGAATCCAATTGGAAAAAGAAATCTAATATTAGTGTAATCAAAATTACTTTTAACACTTATGCAAGGAAGTGTAAGTACAGTGAATCCAAAAGAAATATTGAAATTTTTATGCAGAAACTCGTCCAAAATCAGAATAAAATTTCAACTTTGCCTTATAAAGTCTTCTGTTTTGTAGTTTCATTTCATTTGGTGAAAGCAAAAAATGCTGTAAAAGGTATTGAAGGGAACTTATTTTGAGCTTATAAAAGGAATCCATTCTCTGAAAGGTCAAAGCCTTGGCGACCCTGAGTATAATTGAAAAAGAACAGAACTTAGAGACTTCTCAAATTTCGAATCGAAATTCATTTTCTATTAATGATCATTATTTCTCATTTTTCATTGTGAAAGTTCAGTTAATCAATCTTCAATTCGTTTTTTGCATGTTTGACTTGCCTAAGGCTTTCGATTCGAATGCAATTTTAACAATGTTAATTTTATTAAAACAATGTAAATCATCCATTCATTGCTCATCCAAATTCAGTCCAAAATGATAAGCAAGTCTATCATACACGATCGTTCAGCAACAAACCCTATTAATTTGATCTTAATTCAGTTCTTGATTTTCAATCACAGTTTTCATCCTTTTGAAATGAAACGATAAAATATTATTTCTTATTTCTGTGTATTTGAATAGCTTTCATGATGAGTTTGAAATTCTTATTCCAATCCTTTGTTAACTCTTTCCTTTCTTTTCAAAATGAAATTGTTTTTTTCCCTCAACAAAATTGAACAGCAAATAATGTTCGTATCAGCATCGTCAGAAGGAAATGTTAAGCTCTTTTCACTCTCACAGGCCACTATATTGGATGAACCTTATTATTGAGGAAAATATTTTCTCAACCAAATAATGAGCTTTCAAATGTTTACTTCAATTCTGGGCAATCCAACAATTTGCAATGAAAATTTGAATCAATCATTGACTGTTAACAGAGCAAAAAAGTTATCGCCAAACAATCCGATAAATTCTGTCATTACAGAACTTATGACATTTAAACATTGCTTTTGCAAAACTGAACTTATTTAGATTGTCATTTCTGGAAATGTTTAAACTACGATAACTAGCGATTCTTGTTGACATTCATCAAAACTCTCGCTTCGTTATTCTTGTTGAAATTTCCTCTTGAAAAAACGAAGAGAATACTAATCTTTAAGTTCAGAGTTGAACATTTCTTATTTTTTTTCTAGAAATTTCAGAAATCTTTTGAATGAAAACAAATAATTTCATGAATTGAATCAGGAAATCTTTCATTCACAAAATGGGAAAATATTGTCATCGAAATTGGTCATTGTGTTGATGAGAATAAAATTCTAGATTGATAATAGATACTTAATTGAAATGTTCTTTTCGATTTTTAAAGAAAACAAAATTGCTTGAAAAAAACTTGCGAAGTTTTAACGAACTGTTTTCGTCGTTAAAACTGGAAAATCAATGAATTTAACGATCTGATCATTTCTCCTTTCCTGACAATATTTCATCGTTTCTGTCCAGATTGTTGCTCACATTAATTGATCTGTTTACCTCAAACAGGATTCTCTGTTGGTTTCGTTGAATATTCAACCATCGATTAGCTGAACATTTAAGATGGAATTAGTTAATGAAGAACATTTTAACACAAATTTTTTCATTATTTTTCCATCTTCAATAGACTTATATCATTAACTTGTTGCGATGACAAGTCTGACTATCTAGATGAAACAATGAAAGACAATCAAGTGTTTAATTAGTAAAACTGAAAAGTCGAAAAGTTGATTTTGATTGATCGAAATTTTCGCTTTCATTTAATTTCGAATGTTTTTAACGTAAATTACCGTCAATTTCAGAGTATCAATCAAGCTCACAATTAAGTGAATAATTGAACTGTAATTTGCACCATCAATAGTCAGAATTGATTTTCTGTTGCAAATATTCGAAATGAATAATTCTATTCTCAACTTATTCGGTTGTTATTGAAGCAACAAATGAAGTCCAATTAATGCATAATGATCATGATTGATGCAGTAATGATGAGAAAAGTTCACAGCTTGTTTTCATATCAATAACGAACTTATTATTTATTCATTTTTCATTTTCATTCTGTTTAAATCTTAACCTTGTCCATGAGCTTCAGTTCACTTTCATTATCAACTCTTCATGAAATGATTCATTTCGATGTTGTCTTCTTATTAAACCAATTGGTAATCAATAAAAATTGCAACTTTTCCCTTCCATTGAACCACTAATCAAAACTTGATCATTGTTCAATTGATTACAATTGCTCAACAGCAAAAAGATTGAAGGAAAATAAACCTTTTCCAGACCATTTCTTGCTCATCTTTACACCAACAATTAAGCTTATTTACTCACAATGATGAGCGATCATTTACAGTGTCAGAAGTAAATCAAAATGTAATCAATCAAATGAAGAGGAACATAAAAACAAGTGCATTTCCATTTCATTATTTGATATTAAATAAGCGATAACTTTTCCAATTTATTACATTCTTCTTTTGTCATCATGAATACCAACAATGAGCAACAAAACATGCAATTAGATTATGAAACATTTCGACAGTTAATTTGCTAAATAATAAATCACTGCAAATGCATTTAAAAATAGCAATCAAGGAAAGCGAAAACGAAAAATTCTGTTCAGAAATTTCATCAATCTTATAACTTGAATTGCCAATGAATTTGTTGATTAAAACCATTAAACAGTTGAATCTTCAATTTTATCCAAAAATTCACTCAATATTTGCTCAACTGATTTTCCATTTCAAGCTTTTTCCCAGAATTCTTGAATTTATCATAAATCTTTAGCTTTATAGATTATAATAAATCTTTAAAACGAAAAATATTCTGACTTCTTTCAATAACTTCCAACATTCAGAATGCCAATATTTTCAAGGAATTTTCTTTTCTTTATTTACTCTCAATGTTTTTATGAATATCAGTAATGAATACCATGAAATGGACACAGTTTATAATTCGATTTTTCTGATTTTCTTTTCTCCTTGTGACTCTGCATTCCGTGCTTGGATGAACATTTCAACGTTTCTGTTTACCATTTCAAGTGTCATCTTGTTCAACCAATATTTTCACTCCAACGAGCAACTGCTTCTCAGCCGGTCTAAATACACTATCAACAGTCGTTCATTCACTCATTCAATTCTTATAATTATTATCTTGTTGATATCATGGCAGATTGGATGGTACTTTTCATGATAAAGTGAAAGAAGAAACGAAGACTCGATTGACACTTTACAAAATGTTGTTATTCATTTTACCATACAATTCATTTATAATTGATATGATAGCTGAAGTGATGATTATATGGAGTGAACTTTTGATAACATAAAATCTAATAAGAATCACTCCCGGGAAAATTACTAAGGAATTTCAGAGAATAGCGAAGAAAATGTTGGAGAAATAAATTTCTATTATAATTCTTATTCTTATTCTTTTATTTTTACTAAAATTCACAAATGTATTCATGTTTTTACAGATAATATCAGTTATTATAACAAGCAAAATGTAACAATTGATTACAATAACAAAAAAGAGTGAAAATAAACCTCAAATTGAGTTTATCTATTCACATCTTTACTCTGTTAATCAACAACCATTAATAACACCATTCAATTGTTAGTTGCTTCAATGCTGGAAGTGAAAACTATTCAAACTCCAAGTTACATATGAATATGAAAAAAGGTTGAGTTACAATGAAAAATGTTTATATTCTCAATGTGAACATCTTTTGCAGAAATTTATAAGTGCGTTGCAAGTTTCATGATCAAATCATCGTTTTAAAGCTCAGAGATTTCATATTTCATTAATTAAAGATTCGTAGATTTTTTTTCGAAAATAAACTCGAAAATGAATGCAACAGTAAGACATTGAATCCAGAGTCCAAATCTTAAGGCTTGACAATTGTTTTGTTCCAGTGCAATAAGATAACGAGCAAAATGAAACATCAAAGTGATCCTCGACTGCGCCAATGTTTACTTAAACCAGGGATTCTGCAAGGTTCACCAATTGACTCTGATTTAAAATTGATGGTTAAATAGTTTGAACACTTGAACAAGACTCGGCCAATTGTTATTGTTATCTTTATTCACTCTGAACTTGATCCTTTCTTCACTGCAAATGAATCTTTTTATGTATTCATCATACTTTTATCGGACAATAAAAAGTGTAATATTAGAAGATTGAAGTTGGCGACATGAAAATTGGGACACAAATTGAATTAACCTTGTGAAGGAAAAGAAGTAAACTTTTGTGGTTCCTTTTTATCGTCAGTTTCGCTTTTCATTATCTAATTGTTGCAACCAATCAACATCTTTATTCTCATTGTCATGATAATTCATTAAATCAACTAGAAGAAGAAGCATTGAAATTTTTCTCTCAAACTTGTTCTTCCGTAACATTTTTTATTCGAAGGCTATTCATTTTTTCTTTCCACTTGCACCGTAATTTCATGATAATTGTTTAGATTCAGAAACTAGATTATCTTTTCTAAAGTGTAAGTGTCAAAGAATTTTGTTAAACACTGAAAATGGGTCAAACGCATGAATGTTTGAAGCAAATTGAGTCAGTAATGTCTTGTCGAGTGGAAAATATTTCATCACATTTTTGCTGAGAAGAAAATTTCAAGCGAAAATTTGACAACTTTTTTGTCTTGCAATTTTCCCTTGTTTGATCATCAATGAACTTCTCAGAATCCAACAGATATCAACTCTTTCTGTCTTAACGCAACTTTACACTTTGCCATGAAGCAGACGAAAAAAAAGTTAAACAATTTAGAAATTTTTCCTCGAAAATGCGTCTTGATCAGTTTGGATTTGAAACTCGAATGATGGTTGAATTGGTTCTTGGAATGTTCATCTTAAAGTTTCTAAGAAGATTGATTTGATTAACAGTTTTCTCTCATGACAATTAGACAACTGAAGCTTATTTCTCTCAACAATTGTGCTTAATTAATTTTCTTTTGCCAATTAACCTCAACTGAATTTCCATCTAAATGTTTGGTCAGAATGAACTTGTATTCACAGTTGAAGTTCAGACTTACTTGCAAGCATCAGTTCAACTTAACCAGAGTAAGCAGTGAAACCTAAACAATGAGCTGTTCTAGGTTGAGTTGAGCCTGTTTAACCTGCATATTATCGAGTTATCTGAAGATTCCAATCAATCATTTTCAACAATAACAAGAAACATTCAGTTTACTCTGTACTTGAATAAGGGTAAAACCAGATTATAAAGGTTTCTCTTTTGCATTTTTTATCCCATTAAAGCTTTAAGTAACTAGATCATCTTCAAGACCTTATATCCTAGTTTATCTGATTAAGCTAGTCATTTCGTTATTTATTTGCTATTAAACTTGTCTCTGGAAAATATGTCGACTCTGAAGATTCACCTAAACTTGACAATTTGTTTCATTCCTTCCAAGACTCGTAACTGATTTAATCGGAATAAGTGAAATCCAAGAGATGAACCCAAAATTGGGTCAGAATAAAGAGAAGAATAAAGATAGTAAAACAAATGTCGAGTCAATTAATTGGACGTATTTAGGTTATCATTATTGTGCTTGTAAACATGATTGTTCAATTGTCATTTAAAAAGCAAAAAAATGTTGAGCTTTGTACATTGAATCAGCTCAAAATTGGCTTTCCTCTTGAAACAAAAACCATTTATGCAACTTTATGAATAACTAATTAACTTGAGAGAATCCATTAGAGAAGAAAACTGAAAAAAGAAAATCAGTTTAAAAATTAAATTCCATTATCGCAACTTACGGAAATATAAAAATGATTAAAATCCATTTACGTTCAACTTTAAAGTCGATAATCAATGAGCATTACAATTGATAATTGATGATAAGTTGTCAGTGAATCTAATTCGAAGTCTTTTTCTTTGCCTTTCCATCCTGTTCTAGTTGCCGTTGTTGTGGCTTTCTTCATGTGTTGGGCACCTTTTCATGCTCAAAGACTCATGGCTACATATGCATCTGGCTCGACCCAAGCCGAGATCATTATTTATAACCTGTTAACCTACATCTCTGGAATAACCTATTACCTTAGTACAACCATCAATCCCGTTCTGTACAGTATCATGTCAATCAAGTTTCGCTCCGCATTCAAGGAAACTTTAGGCTCATGTTGTCGTAAGTCAACCTCTGACTCTGATTTGGGTAAGTTTGCACGAGGATCACGTTCATCGTCACGGTTCAATAGTACCCTTAAATCAACCCTTGGACCCGAGACTGAGATCATAATTGGCCCATCAGACTCATTTAACGGTTCCTTTACTCGCCACTAATCAATCCAACAGTCAATCCATCACTGTCTTGTAACTCATTCAGTCCAACATCTTTTTTGTCTTCTACGCCTTCTCCATCAACTTTCCCCTTTCAGCATCACCATCATCATGTTCATGTTCATTGTTATTCCATCTCTTGTTCTTGTTCTTGATCTCTTCTCAATATTTCCCATGAAAATCTTCTTCCCTTTCAACTATCACCAGATGAAAGGAAAGAGAAGAGAAAAAATTTTCAATGTAAATGAACAATGAAAGAGTGAAAAAAACGAAGATCAAAACAACAGCAAAACAAACACGAAAAGTGAATAAAGACTTTCAGAATTGGATAATTGATTGAGAAATCAAATTTTATCCTGAAAAGTTCCATCCAATTAAAGTTGATATTTAGTTATTCAGAAAACTATTAGAATTGTGATAATAGAATGAACAATAATTTACTAATTAATAGTACTAATTAGTTGGCAATAATCAATTCCAAGACCAAAGTTTCCGTTGAAAGGGCAACTCTTCATTTTCAACTGCCTCATTAGATGATGAATTGAATGATAATAAAATGTCAACATTCAACTTTTAATTTATTTGAAAATTTATTCCAAACTCAATGTTTTCTGTTTTCCGTTTCTTCATTTCATTTATATTTTGTTTTTTTCCTGCAATTTTGTATTGTAAAGTAATTTGTTCTGCTCACATTTCAACCTGATTTCATCCTGCTTGTAACTGTTATCAATGATGATCAATAAAACCCTTTGAAATTTGTTTATCGTTGTTGTCTGTTAATTGTTGTATTTTTCATGTCAATTGAAATAAATAATCTTTTTGCGTTAAAAGTTGATCAATTTTCTTCTCTTCTTCTGATAACAGATTGCCGAAATGGAAGTGATAATCATTCAAATATTCAACCAGATTCGACTCCAGTACACAATTGTTGATATTTAACACTCATGTTGATGTTAACAGTTTTATTGGAGCATTTCAGATGGAAAACAATTAGTTTGAAGGAGAACAGAAAAAATCATGATTGCAGAATGTTGAAGTTGAGATGGAAAAATGAGTTCATTTTGTTATTGTTGTACAATTGTTATTCACTCCCAGTTGTACTGGGAAGCCCAAATGTTGTTTAATATAGTGAGAATTCCAGAAATTAACAACAAAATAACGAAGACCATTATGGTTCAAGGTAACCTTACTAATCATGTTTTGTTGTTGTAACTCTTATTATTGTTGTTATTTTTTGTTGTCATTGTGTTGTTGTGTGAATCAACACTGTAAGTCAATATTATCATCTAAAAACTTTGATTGTTGGAACAAACTTGATTGTTACCTCTCAAAGTCAGACCAAGTAGCCAGGCTTTTCATTTCAAAGTGGTTCCATTGTGCCTTAACAAGATACAAATCATTGACATTGACATTGAGTACTGAACCCAGCTTCAAGTCTGCAACCAGACACTAAGTCAAGTCCGTTTCTTGTCCTAACAAGTGAGTCTCTCAGCATCACAATCTAAGAGACTGATCGCAATGTATTGTCAGTCAATGGATGTTGCACTTGAATCCAATGCTATTAGCTGCTCTTCTCAGCATCAAATGAAGACTCACCATAAGCCTAAAGAGACTTGTATTGCTCTGGAAAACAGTCTTGCCTGATTGCCTGAAAACGTTTTTTATTGGACGATTTCTATCGGTTTTTTCTATGCAAATCAATTAGCAATTCAAATTTAATCTTTCAAAAAATTAGATGAAGATTTTTTCATTTCAGAAGAAATCAATGATCGACTGAGAGATTGTTTAGCTTGTTTTTTGTTTAACCATTCCTTTCCTATTGTCATGTTGGTGTTCAAGTTTAAGTTTTATATTATAATCTCTTGCTTCTCATGTGAAACAGTGTTTCAATCTTGAATCTTTTTCTTTTCACCGTTGAAAGTTTTTATCTCTCCATGAAACTTGAAACATTCATCAATTTTACCTTTTACTTACAGATTCAGCTATTTAAACAAGCAAAGGAAGGATTCAATTACAGTTTACTGGTAATAAGCATAAAAGCAAAAAGTATCAAATGAAACTCATGAAACAACCCGGACAAATGCAATGTAACAACTTAATTTCATCCAACCAAGCCAATGATTAATGAGAAGAGTGCAAATAACAGTCAAAACAAATACCATTTCTATTGTATCAATGGAAAAATGAGTGAAATTGGAAGCAACTAGCAGCTTGGTAAAAGAAACTAGTTTTTGGTGAAAAATTGTAATCAAAGTTATTATATTCAGTTGAACATGGAAGGAAAATCAATGTCGACTTTATTTTGATAATTGGCAATGTTAATGTTGAAACAGTTTATCACCATTTTATTCAAACTTTTATCACATATTTAAATTATCCAATTATTATTTGATATAATTGATCAATATTCAAACACTGGTTTTGAACTGGATGAACCACAAAATGAACAATTAATAAAAAAACAAATACAACTTGTAATATTGAACTTGACTGCGTTTATTTGAAGTAACTTGAACATTGTTCAAGAATACAAATGAAAACTTGAATGAATTCATCTCTTCACTAACGTCATCCACGATAACTCACGAGGGTCAATGGAATAGCTCTTTACCATAGATCGCTGAGGCAGCAATTGTAATTCTTGATTTCAAATGTCAATTTATTCAGAAATACTTTTCATGATTCCCCAAAATGATTTGCCCTTTTTTGAATTGAGGTTTATATAGATATACAAAGGGATATTGATAGGGACTTAGGGGTTTGTATGTGCATTAAAACTGAGTGCCTTTTTGAAATTAAAGATTTAGTAGTTTTCGTTAAAATCAAGTTCAAAGTAGAAACTTCTAGGGAAGTTTTACGGTAAGACATACGCTGTGGATCTTTTGTTTTTTATTACAATTAGTTAAGATTCTCTCTGGTTCGACAGCAGTCACTTGAAAGCTGCTTTATGCAAGTGATCACAACGTGAAGTTTCACTTCAGATACTTTCAATTTGTTTTCACGAAATGAAACATGAACCAATGTAAAATCCCTGAAAATTTAAGTCTTTTAACTCTCGCAGTTAATGCAAAATGGACAAGTCTTGTGAGTCTGAAATCATGTATTAATTTCTAGCCACTGGTTATTCAGATTATTTGCTGATTCCAAATTAATGATTATTTTCTTTGACAACATTCAATATCTTCATAATTGATCTGATTAATCCAAAAGATCAATACATTTTCTAGTGCTAAAATAGTAATTAATTTGCAAAAAAAGATCCAAAATTGACTTTGAACATCATAATTGTGGATATAAATTCTAGAAAAAACTAATGAAAACTGTTATTACTCAGTAATCCTTAATGGATATAATTAATACTTACAATTAACACGAATTGCTTCGTTATTAATCCGTAATCACCTATTTGGACGCCACTGGACGGTAATGTTAGCCTGTTTAGTAACTCAATCATCTGAAATATAAACATTTGTTCAAACGATGAATTCAAGTCTTATAAGTATTGCAAGTACAAATGTAAATGATATGAAGACACTTCAGCTAATTTGTTTGATATCGAATTCGAAAAATGCCTTAGCTATCTAGCATCATTTTAACTATTCAAGTGCATTCAAATTATTGATGATCACTTTTCTATTTGACTTCTGATCATTATTCGCAAGTCATATGCTGAACACGACATTCATTGACTAGATGCCATTTGGTATTGCAGTTTCAGAAAACAGCTTTCAAATAATTTCCAGGAGTCAAGTGACAGAATGGTCTTGATTGGTCCAGAGTACTTGAATAGCAACAAAATAGCAACAACGAATGCCACCTGAACTCGATTCTCGCATCATACAAATTAGCTAAATAGTTCTGCGCAATAAAATTTCATTTGATTTTTACTCTTAATTTCATGAGTGGAGTCGCTTTACTTTTGCAATATATTCGATGCCACATTGGATAGAGACTGCGAACCTGCAAGATCCAGAATTCAAATTAACTTCAAAATCGTATTTAAACAAAAATTAGACTTGACAAGAAGCGATACCATGTTGTTTAAATGTGCAATAAAGAGGCTGATTATCAAATTATAAACTACAATCTCAATGCCAAGGCCAGCGATGAGAATGTCCATCAAAAGAGAATGATTTCCAACAATTATACCGAAATGTATGAACCAAAGGGACTGAAGAGCGACTCCAGTGTAAAAATATTGAAGCAAGAAACGAACTTTGCTAGAATATGAATCCATTTTGTTGAACAGCACCAAAGTACGCTTGGCAATCAATTTGATATCTTTGTTGTGATTCTTATAACAAGCATATTCGAGTAACGAAGATGTTGCATTTAATAACGAATCCATGTGGAAGTAAAAAACTCCGACAAAGATGCAATATAATGCACCATAACAGAGCATTTGAGCTGCTAAATATATCACTAAAGGGTTCAACGTTAAAGTCCACGCGATCTCGAAGAAGACTGTTTTAAATGATAAGAAACTATAAATAGCAATACAAAGCTCATAGTTGTAAAGAACTGATATATATGGAGTTATCATGATGATGGCAAAGTTATGAAAGGCGCTAAGGAAGTAAAAAAAACGACAAAAGTCTTTCTGTTGAGGCTTCACAGATGGAAACTGCGAAAATCCATTTTTTAACAAAAATTCGATTCTCGCAGGTTCGCCAACAAAACCACCTTTCTTCTCAACGAACAACACAAATTCATGAGCAAGGAACATAATTGTTACTCCGACAATAATCACAATCCACAAAAAATCCCTGTCTTTAGACCCATATGCTAAGTCACCGAAATAAATGGCCGTTTCATCATGAATATTGAGCACCAAAATAGCTCTTAACATACTAACTGAATAGAAAAAGCGAATCATCCAATTGCCAAAGTCCTTTTTGCGGTTCTTTTTTGTAATTTTATCGATATTCTGAACAAAGCCATGTCTCAATGCCAAGTAGAATCTAAATCGATGCTCCAGTCCTTCAATAGATCGAAGCGAAAGCTGCTTGAAATCATGTACATGGAACTGTTTGTGGAATATCAGTTGAATAACTTTAATCAAATCACAAATGAATAGTAATAATGGAGATTTATTGAACTTTTGTTCCATTTTTCTAATCGTAATGACGAGCTGATTCATATAAAATTTAAAGCAAGCATTCGATTCATTTACAGTTTGCAATTAGACTGAACTCATAAGAGTAAAAATTTGACTGTTATCAGTTTATTCAATTCAATTCATTCTATTCTTTCAGAACTATTAATCAACTTTGATATATCGATTAGAAAATTGATTTAAGTTCATATTTTTGACTTTTCATTGATCGTTGATTCTGTATGCGATAGATGATCATTAATCTAACCATTATTAAGGTGAGTTACTAAATTATTGAAAATTTAAATCAAATTTAATGCTTTCACTACCTGAGTATACTTCACCCAAATTATGGAGTAAAGACGTCAACTGGCAAGTTAATATTGAACATGAAATGACTACCAGAAATGATAGGAATGAACTGAGTGTATTTAACTTTTATTATCAAACAGGTAAATGGATTTATAATTTTATTAAACATTGAATGTACTAGGTATTTTCAGACATTTGCAACAATCTTTTTATCTTTTATTACGAGTTGGCATCTAGTTGTCAACCTTACTTTAGTTGCGAACGAAATCTGAAGTCAATTGAATAAACAATTTTCCATTATATTCTTAAAGCGAACGGACAATTTTCTCGTTGGTGCTGATATTTTTGCTATGAGAAATTTGCAAAATCCTTATCAATGAGTTTGGTTGAAATTCAAATACTTAAACACTTATTTGAACTTAAATGCATCTTAAATGAATGGAAAGAAAGCAAAGACGAAATATATAATCAACTTTGAATGCTTTATTTTGCACATTGAAACATCACATAAGAATACAAGTTTGACTTCCGATTGTTTTGCTTGAATAAATTTTCTCAATTGAATTGGCTATTGGCGATGAAGGTTTAACTGTGATACCATTGATTGTCCCGATCGTGTCTGTTGAAAAGTCAAAATAGAAACGAAAAATCATGAAAATGAAACCATTTTTGGCTCCAAAACGATTGTAATGGAAGGGTTCATCAATAGACTCTTCTAAACTTTCTTCATAACTTTTACAAAACATGCAGATTGTTTCAGCACTTAAAACTCGTAAACGACGATTCATTTTAATCTCTGAAATTGTATCCGATTCAATTGATTCTGTAACAAGAAAATGGAAAGAAAAGAAAATCAGTAAAGCTGTGGAACTGGTCTGTGAACTGGACTTACCTTGAGTTGCATTATGTATCCACTCTTCAAAACGCTCACGAATAGCACCAATCGTATCCTTTTTCCGAACTGGAAGAAATAGCCTGGAAGAAAGGTGAATTGTTGATCTGATTTTGTTTGATGTGGCACTGGAACGATCAAGAATTCGTGAGGATTTTGTGCAGCAAACTCGAAAAATACGAATGTAGCTTCCGTAATCAGTGTAATACATGGTTTTAGTGTTGACTGAGGTTACTTTGTAAGGTTTGAGAATGGAAATGATAAATGTAAATCAGCGTTTCACTTTGCAATTTGAAAAGTACTTCACACTGATACTTACATGATTTTATGCTCAGTTTAATGTCGATTGATTGAGCGTTGCGATAATTTAAATGTCTATTCTGTGATAACCATTGAGATGCTCTGGACATTACTTGAGTGTATGATTCAAATTTTGGTCGCTTAAAGAAGCCTCCGCCAGATAAATGTTTTGGCACAAAATCGATTATATCTAATGAAAAAATAAATCGAACCGTTTTAGCGATTATTTTTAAATTGGATTGTTCATTTAAGAAATTTCAACAGTTGAACTTGGCTTACTCTCTTTCATCATAAAAAAGTTTTACTGTTTAATTTCATTTTTGGATTGAACGAAGGGAACGAAACTAATGAGTAAATTCGTTAACAGATGGCGCCCTTTGCTGTCTTAATTCACTATATGCTGCCATCTGTGACTCATAATGTTATCAAGAGACTTCGATTTCAATCGATTCAGATCGATTGTGTATGAATAATGAGTCGATCAAGGACGAAATATGAAACGTCTGAATTTCAATTTTTGATTGACGAACAATGAAAAACCATCGTTTATAGATTCAATTCGCGTTGTTTTCGTGGAAGCATCAAAACTTGAAAAAATCACTTTGTTCATAAGTTATCTATTAGTTATAATTTTAATTTTATGTATTCTAATAGTTCAGACATATTCATCCTTCAAACTTAATGAAATAAGGATACAATGTATGAAATCTAAAAAATTTGATGAAAATTTCAAAAGCTGGCTGAGAAAATTCAATGTAGGCATTGAAAATATCGCTTTTATCGAGAAAATCATGAGATTATACAGAGATTACCTCATACATTACAGGTATGGTCTTTGCATGACTTGGTTGAACCGCATAAGAAATGAATCATTTAATTAGGAGATAAATTGATTGGTAAACAAGACACTTAATAATAATAATTATAATAATTATTAAAATTACTGGAATACAAAATTTCGGCACCAATCTCCATGCTTATGCTCAATGTTATCCAGAAAATTCAATATTAGTCAAAAGCCTAAATGAACTTAATGGTACTGTCTAGTGAGATGATATTGCATGATTGAATAGATTAGTGTTTTGTTTATTATCAATCAATCCATAAAATCTTATCTATTCATCAATTATTGAACTTTGCAAGTATTGAATTGGTTCTACATTTTCAAGTAAAACTGCGCAAAATGAGCCAACAGACAGCAACTAGACTAAACATTATTCAATTAAATTTACTCTAATCGCTAATCAAGAGTATATAATTATCACTGAATAGTTAATGAACAACTGCGATCAACCATCAAAACAAATCACAAGTCCAGTCATGGAATGACATTGAAAATCATAATCTCACATTAATGGTGAAATGATGAAAGATTCAAGCTGAATAAAAGTCAATGTCAATCGGAAATCCTGTAATGAACCTTGAATGGACCAAAACAAGATCAATGTTTGCAGGTAAAAAGGTAAAGTTTCATTAAAAGACTCTGTACTTTTACATGATTGTAACCATAGATTGACCCAGTTCTGATACAAAATGAATAAGTTTCTAGTTGAACAATAATTTGCGCGAAAAAAACAGAAGTTGAAAATTGAATGATAATGTTTCATCAAATGTCGACTCATTGAATTCATTTGATTAAACAGAAGTAAAGGAGGACAGAAAATCATTGATCATCAAATTCACCATGAAAGTTATCATGTAAACGCCCTTTTATAATGATGAATGTGAATAACTTATTGTAATAACGAATGTATAATTAAATCAATTGATTTTGAATGAAAGGAAATGGCTTGGGCTGGGTCAACATGGAATCAACTCTGTTCATGATAAGCATGATGCTGTCTGATCATTTGGAAGCTGAATCAGCTTATCAAAAGCCATAAGTTGCTCCAACTTGGTCAAGCTAATTAGACTAAATTGTTGTAATCGATTGCAACTCTGTCCTTTCCGATTGAACCGCAAAATTATCATTAATATAACCATTATCGTTGCAAATTCATTAATCAAAATGAGTAAACTTTATCCTTAAGGTTATTAAAAATGGAAGAAATGTTTACTTCTCAATGATTTTCATTGAAAAACCATTAGCAATCGGTTTGACCTAAAAAGTGATCATCATATTCAGAAATATTCTGAACCTTTTTGTTTGAAGGTGAAACAAATGGAAGAAAATGAAATTCTTACATTCTATTGCTAAGGATTCATGTTTTCACTCAAATTACTGACTGAGAAGGCAAATGGTTTGGGTGTGTTTTTCAGTGTTTTTAGATTTAATCATGAAAGCTGAACAACCAGGAAAAGTGAATCATGAAATGTTATTCAATAAGAAAAGGTATTCAAGGTTAGAAGCTTAATGCATTGAGAAAGGATAAATGTCAAATTCCCTCCCTGAAGATGCTTAGTTGATATTGGATAAAATGCACTTTCATTATTTCAAGTTATCGTTTCATTGCTTAAATTCATTCTTTTCCCGCCAAATCATCAAGAAATTCAACTTTTGGTATTTGGCAGTTTGGAACGTTTGAAGATTAGAAATTGATTTTCATGTTTCAAAATTCTGAATGAATAAAGATTTAAATTTAACTTGACTTTGCTATTCTGGACATTAAATGCTCTTGTTGAAGGGGAAATGTTGCGCTATTTAAGTGGTTCGTTTTAAGGGAAACTTGTTCAGTCAAAGAAATTATTTTACTATTTTTCGGTGATTAATAATGCCGTGATTTTCATGTCACTAATGGCATGAAACAAGAATTCAATTTCGATGATTGAAGGAGTCAAAATGAAATCAAAACCAAAATGATGTTCAGCAATGAATTCAAAAAGGAAAAGTCAATTTCCATCATTGAATTTTTCTAATGAAGTCACGAACTTTCAAATTTCAAAGAGTGAATCTTCCAGTTTGGGTAAAGTTTCAACTGAAGAAACTGATTAATCTGAGAATTTATTCGAATTTTCGAGGTAATTCAGTGAAATTATGTGATTCAAAATCAATTACTTTACCAATTTCTTCCTGTAAAGGTAATCCTTCTTCGTAAAAAATTCTTAAAATGAATAATTTTTTGGTCGACAGGGCAGATAATGTTTCATCTGGATCAACTTTCCAATCAGTATCAGCTTCATAAGTGACCGTTTCAACACAAATAATTCGACCCTGAATCTCTTCTTTCCTGATCAAAACGTTGGCTCGTTCCACCAAATCGTCAAGCTTTTTAAATGCACCCTTCTCATCAATTTCAGGAACCAAATCGGTGTAATTCAATTCTTGATATTCAACTGATCCATGGCGTCGAATCGTTCGTTGTTTCAATTTTATCCAAATTCTTGAAGTAAATAAATCAAAGGAAAAATGGCAAAATTAGAATCAAAAAGTTAATAATAAAACAAAAGCTAAAGATAAGGCCAAGTTTAACTCTGTCCAGTCAAACATGCATGATGAATGCAAGAATTGAAACAAATTTATTATCAACAATTAACTATTGTTTGACCGCAAAAGTCATAAAAACTTTGAAGTCAATATTGTTCAGAAATATCATCAAAAGGTTTCAAGACTTTTAATTGTCTGCAATGAATTGATTACTTTTTTATTATCCATTGAAATGAATATGAATGATAAAATAACGATAAAATGTTCACTAACATTTTTGTCCAGTTGAGTCACATTGATATTGACAGATATGAAGTACAATGTTAATTATTTTGAGTGACTTTATTCTTGGGACTTTTCACTCCCAGCGCCTCTTGGAGTGTTTGACGACCTCAAAAGAAAACTTTAAATTGAATAAAATCAAGTTAATTCAATCAATAAACTACCGAGTTGACAGTGTTAAATGATTGAAAAGTAAATATTAAAATCAATAAGTTCATAGCTTTTTTCGATAACAAAAAATTCTCATCACTGGGAGTTTAACATTATTGACTTGACTTTTGTTCCCAATTTTGGGCCATTCAAATTCTGTCAAATTAAAGTTGTAAAAAGTCTGGACATTAAGTCACGCAATGTCTTGTTAGAGTTACAAAATATTCAAAACAATTTATTGCTGGATCGACAGCTGAAAATAGACTAATCGATCACAGTTGACCTTAACATAGCGATTAAATGAATAATAAATCTAGACTGAGCTCTTGAATTTTAAATAGCATTTAATTTCAATATGGTCTGCTGATCAGGATTGTTCATCTGATAACAACTGAAATTGAAACATTTTTCAATGTCCTTTAAATAGTTTAACATAAGCTTCAGACTTTCATACTTTACTAGACGATAGACCAATGAACGAAAGACTTTCGCATGAAAGTAATTACTGATAGAAAACATTCTGTTCTTGCAAGTTTCAGAATTGTTCTGAAGTGATGACAAAAGCCATTATATTTTTCAATTTTACAGAACTTAACTTGCGCTGACTAAAAGCAGATCATGTTGTGATTTGATTTTTAGCAATAAAAATGGTTGATATTGAACCTAATTATATCTTTGATCTTAATCTGACAGACTTCTGGTTGCACTGCACAAAAGGCAATTTAAGTTTCAACTTTGACCTCAATTCCCTCTTAAACTGTCGATCGGAGAAATTTCTTAATAGCACTAATGGACTCAGTTTGCATGCCCCTGCGAACCCACAAAGTCCCAACTCTTCACTCGAAAGAAACATTCATTGAACTCCTTCGATTTTATTTCAACTTTCATCAGGTTTTACTTTTCCTTTTGAGGTTTGCCCTTTCTGTGATTCCATTGTTTACTTCAATTAAGCTTGATGAATACACTTTGCCTTTTCCGCGAAATCATCATGTATTACATGGTCAAGTTGATTTTTTGTTGACCTAATCTTGTTTCTTGTACTGTTTGTCTGTGTAATTAATACTCGTACGCTGATATTACGTATCAAAACAATTACATTAGTGAAAACAGTAATAAGGTTTAGCTAATATTGAAGCAGAAAGAGATTAATCTTAATAAAAATGTTGACAAAATATAATTAACCTAACAAGATACAAGTTAATGGAGAGGGAAAGGAATGACCAAAGATTCCCATTTACGGTCAACAAACAAGGGCTTTAAAGTTGAGAAACGGCTGATTTTTTAATCTATTAATGAACAAATATGACATTTTTTTCTGGACTGGCCAACATTTCATGATGCTACAACTCAAATGATTCGGGTTTATTCCTGCATTTGGACATTGATTGTCCACTCACCTTAAACCTTTAAGAATGTTTGTCCTTTCCGATCCTGAAATGTAAAAGCAGCAATCATTTGGACGCAGTTCGTTGCAATTTTTAATATCGTTGTATTTGTAGAGCAAAAGAACAGTTTCACAATTGAAAACTCGCCATTCGGGATTCCGTTGAAGCCATCTGTTAGCCATATCAACGAGACTTCTTTTTTGGGCGAAAAAAGTTAAAAATTATTCATTTTTATATGAATCTTCCAATAAAAAGTCAATTTATTTTCCCATTAAGAACTTTTCAGGTTAGAATAGGTTAGATCAGTTTAGATTAAAGTTGAGCTCATTCACACTGTTGAATAACAATAGACTTGGTCAGTTTTTATCCAACCATGAACCTTGTTTTTCAAAAGATAATATTGATTCACTCCTGATGGGTCAATATGGATAATTACCAATTTCAAGCCCAATAGGTATGTAAAGATGTTCATTTGACATTGGAAAAGATCGTGATCAAAATAAGTTAGACAAAAAATCGAAATCTTTGTTCAACAAAAGTCAAGGCTCGACAAGAAAGACAGAAAGATATCCAAAGGTTAAATTACAATGAAATAAAAGTCCATTCAAATCAAATCAACCTTTAAGCATCAATTTCATATTAATATAACCATTCAACGTTCAAGCTGTTGCTATTATAACTAGAGTGCTACTTACTCAACCTAAGATCAGATTAGTCGATCACTTAGACTAGACTCGAAGGTTAAATGCCTTAGAGATTTAACAATTTAAAATGATGGTTCATTGTTATTGAAAGCAAAAATATTTTGTAACAATTTCTCGATCGATTGACAATATTTAGGGAAACAAATCACGTTTACACGAAGCAACTGGACGATCCTGAAAACAAGGTTGAAATTCATGAAGTTGTCTCATTAAATCAAGTTTAATATACAACAAGCAGTTTAGAGCATTGATTTGTTGTGTTTTGAAATGAAAAGCATTGACGATGTGATGATGATTGTCTCAATTTTGTTTTGTCATTGTCTTTATTTTCGTCCCTCTTTCTACCTGTCCTTGTCAAGATCGATTAGTTTACTATGAAAGTTGAACTTACCTGAATGAATGATATTTAACAGCTCCACCGGACATGGCAGCTTGACAGGTACGTTCAACGACTCCGGGAATAAAATCGACGAAGGTTACCAAAGTGTCTTCGTTTATGTGGGAATCGGAAATGTGAATGTCTTCAGCTTGAAAAGTGCCACGATTTAAAAACAATACCATCGCCATGATTATGGCTTTTTGTTGGGTTGAGAGTGCAAACTTGCTGATCAATTGTTGATTAGTTTAACATGAGATTCATTTCATTAGTTTCTGTCTGCTGTTTGTTATAACTTAAAACGTTAGTCCAATGATAACTTAGATAACTTTGATAATTAGTTCATGGCAACTCTTCTTGTAAAGTCAAATATAAAGCTTGAAGTTTTCAAGTGTTTCACTTTTATTTTACACTTAACAATAGACATTGATGGGACTTTGTGTTGAATCTTGCTCAGTTGTTTGACAAATCAAGTTTTGTTTTGCAATCCTTTAAGGTCCACATTACTGTTAATGTATTGATATTACTGGATGGTTAGAGCATGAGCAAGGTGACAGTGGTCATTTAGTTTAAGTGTGATTAGTTGATGGCACAATATGATTGATTAAGTAGTAAGTTAGTGATTAGTTGAGAATCATTTGTTTTTTGATATTTCATTTATCGTTGTATTTCGCATTCAAGACAATGGAGGTCTGAGTGTGAAAATGATAAAACAATTAATTGGTTTCATTCATCATGCAAGTCTGCGCAACCATTTATTGTAATTTAAGGTTTTCAAGTGTTGCATTGTTATGAGATTGTTTTGAAATGAATATAATTTGTATAAAATGCAATGAAAGGTTTCTTAGCAACAATTTATCTATCAAACACAAATTGTGTATTCAATTCACTGTTGAAGTTATCGTTGACAGATGGGGCCATGTTTACTTGATTGTGACAATAATTTTGAGATTATATTAGGAGAATCAGAAATTTTTAAACATTCAATTAATAGAATACAATTTATTTAACTGTTTCAACTCTTGCTACCATAATCAACCAATGAACATGATATCAATCGAGTCGTTAAAGATCATATAACCACATGTTAATAATTTGGGAATTAATTTTATGCACCATTACCAAATAACGGCAATAAAATCATTACTGTTACCATTACACCTCCACGGCAATGTTCAAGCCGCTCTCTTTGAATAGTTATTATTTCCGATTAAATCATTTTTCATTTGTTTTTTCGTTTACATTTAGAATAATAAACGAGTCAATATGGAGATAATACACTCAGTGCAATGATTATAAATACACCTAATTTTTTGAATTATAAAGAAAACTAAATGCATTATGACAAATTAAATGGTAGCAATAGATTCGTATTGAGATCCGAAAAATAAATTTGTGTCATAATCATTGTTAGAGTCATTCAATTATTGCATAATTATGAAATATTCATAAATGCGCGCGCAAAAATTATAAATACAGTTGAAATAATGACTTTAATAATGAGTTTGGGCTCCATTTAATTTAACAACTTCGAATAGTCGATTGTTCATGCTTCGAACAAGATTTTGCAATAGTTAAGTTCTAAATTGTAACATTCATTTTCGATTGCACGCCATAATTCATCAGCCTTATCGTATTGCTTGTTAGCTGGGTAAACTTGCCTAACCATAGCGGACTAGAGGTTTTCAATTGCGTTCAAATCAGGGCTGCAGGCTGGCTCATCGATTAAGGGCAACGAATTACTTTTGAAAAACTCTTTTGATTCCTTCAAAACATGAATTCTGGCATTATCTTGTTGAAAAATCCATTCACTCTCAGCATTATTTTCAGCATTAGGCAGCAAATTTTCCTTAATTACAGCAATATAATCCTTTGAATTGATCGAATGAGTAATTTTAACTATTGACAATAGACCATTAAAACTGAATACACCCCAGACCATCACAGTGCCACCACCGAAATTCCGCTTTGAAAACACTTTTTTCGACGTATCAATTTTATACCAATAACATATCGATCCATCAGGTCCATCGAGATTGAATTTCTTTTCATCCGAAAAAAATCACATTTAGCCATTCATCAGTACATGTTATGTGTTGTCTCGCGAATTCCATTCGTTTCTCCTTGTGTGCATCCGACAATTTAGGTTACGCCACCATTTGATAATATTCATGGAGATTCGAGCCCCTAATTGCCTTCAAAACAGTATTCTGACAAACAGATCATTGCAAATCACTCAAAATTTTCCTTGACGATGAACCAGGTTGATCTGCTAATCGCAAAATGCTTCTTTTATCACGAGTACTCAGTGATTCACGGCGTAAAGATCGAAGAGTTGCACCATAATTCTCGCCCAAATTTAGAAAATGTTGCACAACTGTATGGCGATCTTAGCAGCAATTTGTCTCAAAGATTGACCTTGTGCATGAAGATCATCAATTTAGTCTTTGCAAATTCATTTAATTCTGTTCCGCGAGGCATAATTTAACCTTTTGATTAATCATAGTTTTATCTCAACAATTAAAAAAATAATAGACAAAATATGAGCAATATTGAAATGAAAAGTTGATATTCGCAAATAGCGTGAAAAACTGACCTTATAACAGTATTTCTAAACTTATATTCCATTTAAGTTCCCTAATCTGTTAATTCAAAACACCTGTACAGTAAAACCTCTCAAAGGTTGTACTCTCAAAGGTTGTGAGCGGTCTCGCCGCCTAGAGGAATCCTGATTTAACTAACGAAAATAAGTGAAAAAAGAAAGAGAAAATTGTAATCAATGATCAAATCCGCTAGATGGAAGAGTTCAGTTTCTCACAACCTTTGAGAGGTTTTACTGTATTTATAATTTTTGCGAGCTCAAGAATCCATATTTAATCCAGATTAGTTAATTACAATTATCTTACCGACTAAGGAGGATGTCAAAAATAGCCTACTCTCAGAATTTTTTAAACAATTTTTTTCACACGAAGTTTTGCATGCTGATTCCGAAAATTCACTCAATTTTCTATCTTGCGTAGATACCAAGATATAGGCAAAAACAAAAGTACGCTAAAGCCAGCTCGTTTTTCGCAGATAGACATAAAAATACATACTAAATCGAGCTATGCTATAATTATTTCTACTCTTTGTGGTTTTGAACAATTTGCTTATTCGGATTCAATTCGTAAATTTTGTTCTGAGCACCCTGGATTGAGAGACAAGTTTATGGTTTGTTTCTCTTGTTCTTATTTTTGTAGCCGATGTATTGGTGGTCCTTTTCGCTGCTTTTGTTTGCCAATTCTTCATCTTTCTTACTCTTGTGGTTTTGAGGATTGTTTGAATGATCTTCCTTCTTTTTTTCATCTCAACATATTCGTTGTGTTAAAAGCTCTCATGGTATTACTTGTAGTGGCCGTGTGATAAGGGTATTGTCTGGAGAGATTTTGAATATTCCTGATATTTTGTGTTTTAGTGCGCATCGAGATGTCAATTATAACTCTGTTTTTGTTCCCGTTTGAAAGTTTTCTCATCGATATACTCGTTTGTCTAGTACTAATGTTTTCCTGTGTTGGAAGAGTTCCTACCGATACGAGTATGGTGATCTCTATCATGTGCCAGAGGATGATGATATTCATGATGGTGCTCATACTTATCCTACGATCAATACTGATTTTGGATTTTATGAGGTTAATAATGGTACAGTTTATACACCGGATGAACGCTTGTTTGGGAAGACTACTTGGGCATCTATTCATTTGTATCAATTGTCTGAATTTTCACATTTTTTGCCTACTGTTCGATGCATCTGCATTTAAGGTAAATCCACAGGTTTGATTTTTAATAAGAAAAGATTAAAATGTTGTCTTTTTAACTATATTTTTCTCTTTCTTTGATATTTGTCGAGTATCTTAGTGATTTCTACTATAAGTCTTAACTAATTTTGATTTTAACTAATGTTTTGAGGTTTTTGTTGATTTAAAGTTTTCCTTTGCTTTGAAAAGAAATTTGAATTTTCATTGTCTGTTCTTTTATTTTTAGAAATTTGTTTATTTCAGTCATTTAGTGATTTTAATTTATTACATTGTATTTGATTGTGTGATGTACTGTATGTCATATTACATTTTTTGAATTTGGCTTTGGATATAAATGTTATGTCTTTGTTTTGTATATTTATCTTTAAATTTTGTGCTTTCAGGTTTCCGTATTTGTCTTCATTTGAATGGAATGCGTGAATGTGTGAACTGGAAAAGTGGGTGTTTTAGCTTGACAAGTATTTCTTTTATGAGGTCCAGAGCATTTGAGGCCTCTTCTCTGTTTACACATGCATCGAAAATGTCCAAGAAAACCACATTCAAAACATTTCTTAGTTTCGAAGAAGTCTAGGACTTCGTAGTTTTTGTTTCTAAACCATATTTTTCCCTTTTTCTCCTCAACTATAAAGTCTCGAATCAGAGGATCTACTTTGATACATATTCCTATGTATGCGAAGTTTGTTTTAATAGCTTTGAATATCTCGAATGTGTTTTTTTCTTGAATTTCTTGAGATTGAAATCTTTAATTTCTTGTATGATTTCAGGCCAGTTTTTATCATAATCTTTGTTTTCCAGGTTGATTTTGATGATTGGATTTCTGTATCTTGGTTCTTCTATTTCCAAAGTCAATTCTTTCTTTTTAATTATCTCAACAATTACCTTCCTTTTGACCTCTGATTCAGCTTGAATTACCGCGTACTTTTGTGTATATCTTGGTAATTACGCAAGATAGAAAATTGAGTGAATTTTGGAATCAGCATGCAAAACTACGTCTGAAAAAAATTGTTTAAAAAATCTGAGAGTAGGCCATATTGCCTATTCTTTTTGACATCCATCTTTCTCTTAAAACTTCAAAAGAATCCTTCCGCAGCCAGATTAACTTAATCCAATAAAAAAAGTCAAAAAATGTGTGCACAATCAACTAATTTTTATAAATTTTCATTGTATTAGTTGGTTAATATTGAAATCACCCGAACAAGTTTAAAGATAAATTTTAGTTTAATGTTATTGGATAGACTATTTTATCCTGAATAATATAAGATGTTATATTGTTTAATAGTTAAATACTTAATTGTTTTAAAGTTGAACTAAGTCAACTTATTGTTGCCTAAAAGACATAATTGTTGGCAACAATAAAGTAGCAAGATAATGTGAAATGATCATTATTTCCATTTCTCCAACTCAGATCACATTATCATCATTTTCGATCGTAATCGCTCAAAAATTTCTCTCGGCAATGCCTTCGTCATGATATCAGCTATCATTTCATTTGTGGAAATATATTCAACATTAACAATCTTTTGTTGTATCTTTTCTCTTATGAAATGATATTTTATATCAATATGTTTTGTCTTAGACTGACACACGGGATCTTTACTTAAAGCAATAGCACATTGGTTATCTTCATATATTGTTGTTGGGCGGTCTAAGTTGATATCTAATTCATTGAGTAGAGATCTGAACCAAATTACTTCTTTAACACATTGTGTTAACGCAATATATTCAGCCTCAGCAGTCGAAAGTGAAACTGTTGTCTGCTTCTTACTCGTCCATGAAACTAAATTTCCATGACAATATATAGTTGAGCCACTAATACTTTTGCGATCAATTGTTGAGGAAGCAAAGTCAGCATCAGAATAACCAAACAATATGTTACTTTTTTCGAATAAATTGAACTTTAAGCTATAATCAATAGTACCTTTAAGGTAACGATAAATCCTCTTCACTGCTTGCCAATGAATATTACTTGGCTTCACCATGAATTGACCGACAACTCCTACTGCAAATGAGATGTTAGGCCTAGTGCAAGTAGCCAAATAAATCAAAGCTCCAACTGCACTCGAATAAGGTATATTATCGAGTGCATTACCTTCATCTATTTTATGCAGTTTCAGTGATACATCGCATGGAGTATTTACCGGTTTACAATCATCCATATTGTAGCGTTTAAGAATGGTTTTGATGTATTTTGATTGACTTAAACTTAGAGATCCAGTTTTATCATCAAAAATAAATTCAATACCCAAAAATGATTTCACATTACCAAGATCCTTCATCATAAACTGTGAACACATTTGTTCTTTGAAGAAACTTATATGTTCTATTGATTTGCCAAATATCAACAGGTCATCAACATATATGAGCAAATATATCTTTTTGTTCCCTTCACCTCGAAAGTACAAACAATTATCTGAATGAACTCTTCTAAATCCAATTTTCATCATGAATTCATTAAATAAAAGGTTCCATGCTCTACCTGACTGCTTTAGTCCATAAAGGCTACGTTTCAATTTACAAACCAAATCTTCCTTTTCAATAAACCCTTCAGGTTGCTCCATATAAATATCTTCTTCTAATTTACCATTAAGGTGAGCAGTTTTCACATCCATTTGATTGATAATATAACCATATTTTACGCTCAAAGCAACTAAGAAACGTAAAGTTGTGAATTTCGCTACCGGTGCAAATGTTTCTGAATAATCAGTTCCCTTCTTTTGTGTGAAACCTTTAGCAACTAAGCGCGCCTTAAACTGTCTTTCATCGAAATTGTTCTTGAGCTTAAAAACCCATTTATTCTTTATGACATTGACATCAACTGGTCGCTTCACTAATACCCATGTACCAGCGTTGATTAATGATTGATATTTTTCTTGTATTGCTTTTGTCCATTGATCACCATCAGGTGAATTAATAGCTTCGTTGAATGTTTCTGGTTCACTGTTAACTGTGAATAATAAGTGACTATCATATTTGGTGTTGATTTCACTAACGTCATCATTCTCAATAAAATCAATGGTTGATTCATCAACAAGAGTAATATCGTTTGGTACTGAATCATTCTGCTTCATTAAAATAGCTCTTTCATCAAACTTTACATCACGTGCATAAATAACCTTTTTATCAATTGGATTGATCAAACGGTATCCCTTTTTGTTAAATCCATAGCCCGTAAAGATTGCTTCTATTGTTTTTGGTGAAACTTTGGAACGTTTTTCTGATGGTAATAAAACATAAGCTTTACAACCAAACACTTTGAAATGCTCAATTATGGGTTTTCTGCCTTTCCAACGCTCAAATGGTGTTATATTATTGATTGACTTGGCTGAACATCGATTTTGTATGTAACCTGAAGTGACAATAGCTTCAGCCCAATATTTCAATGGAAGTTCAGCCTGATGCAGCATTGAACAAGCCATTTCTCGCAATGTTCTGTTCATTCTCTCCGCTACGCCATTTTGTTCATGATTATAAGCAATTGAAGTTTCATGCTTCGTTCCTTTGATTTTTAAATAATTTGCAAACTCCGTTGAACAATATTCCCGACCATTGTCTGTTCTCAATATCTTGATTGGTTGCCCATGCAAGTTTGTGACTTCGGCTTCGTAAACTTTATATTCTTCAAATATTTGACTCCTTTCTTTTATTGGAATAACTTTTACCCAGTTGGACCAGTCATCAATAAATGTGACAAAGTATTTCAAACCTATGAATGATGCAGATCTGATTGGACCACAAATATTCGAATGAACAAGATCTAATACACCCTCTGTTGAAACAGATTTACGTGCTGCCTTATTTACTTTGGTCATTTTGCCTTTTAAACAACCTTTGCAAATATCTGATTGTCTTCCATTATAATTGATCCCAATTACAACCTCGTTACGAGCCATACTTAATAATGCATTATAATTGAGATGTCCGTATCGTAAGTGCCAAAGATTAATATCGTCATACTTTTTATCGTCTTTTAATGTTAACAATTTATCTGTTTTTACAATACAACAGTTGAGATAATAAAGTCTTCCTTTACGTTCACCAGTAACAAGCAATTCATTTTCAAGAAATAATTCGCATTTTCCCTTTTTGAATATAATCTTCGCACCTGAATCTTCTGATTGACCCAATGAAATCAAGTTAAGGTGTAACTTCGGAACGTAATAAACATTTCTTAATGTGAATTTTATACCCAAATCGGAAATTAGATGAATATTACCAATGCCTTCTACTTCAATATTTGTGCCATCGCCTTGAGTCACTAGTTTACCTTCTGTGTTGAAATAATCACTGAACCAATTTCGGTTTGAACACATGTGATTACTTGCACCTGAATCCATGACCCACGACTCTTCTTCTTCCTTACCGTCAATCATTGTCAATGCTCTCTCTTTTTGATCATTGCTCTGTTTAACTTTTGTTTGACAATTTTTACTCGATGAGTGAGCAAATGATTTAGTCCCTTCAATGTAAATTTTAGGGCAATCACGTTTATAATGGCCTTTTTCCTGACAATTATAACATTTGAAATTTTTATTCTTCTTGAATTTGCTTTTCGTCTTGATTAATAGAGCAGTTTCATCAAATTGTTTGTTTTCACCTTTAATATTGATCTCTTCTTGCAATAATCTAGCCACAAGTTCCTCATACTTTATATTATTCAATATAACTCTTATTGCTGAGACGAAATGTTTGTAATCCAATGGCAATTTACTCAAGATTTCAATAACTTTATCCTCTTCAGTGACATTATCACCACAATTTACCAAATCACACCATAAACGCTCCAATTCTGAAATGAAATCAATAATAGCTTGTCCACTTTTGACCTTAAGATTGCTCAATCTCTGTCTCAAAATCAGTTTTTGAGATAAATCTTTTCGTTCAAAAGTTGTCTCTAATATTGACCAAACTTCTTTCGCACTTTTAGCATTTTTGAGTAAAATAATATATTTCGAAGAAACGCAGCAACACAATAAGCCTAAAGCCTTTTCGTCTTGTCGCTTGAATATTGCCAAGTTACGAGTATTTACTATAGACTCAGGATTTTCATCAATAACATTCCATAGACCTTCTCTTTTCAAATAACACACCATTTTGAATTTCCATGTTGAGAAGTCGCTACCATTGAATTTATCAATAAGATTCATCGAGCTAGAACCGATTTCAGTCTGCGTTACTGAGCCCATAACCAGTTGGTTAATATTGAAATCACCCGAACAAGTTTAAAGATAAATTTTAGTTTAATGTTATTGGATAGACTATTTTATCCTGAATAATATAAGATGTTATATTGTTTAATAGTTAAATACTTAATTGTTTTAAAGTTGAACTAAGTCAACTTATTGTTGCCTAAAAGACATAATTGTTGGCAACAATAAAGTAGCAAGATAATGTGAAATGATCATTATTTCCATTCGTATTAATAATTATTGCGCTGTAGTTTATCCGAATACCTAATAACTCTTCTGTGATCTCTGTGGGTTGAGCTTTCTTGCCAAAACTTTCTTTAAGCTTTGTACATTAAACATTATGTATTTTACAAATTTTCTGTTATTAGAAACGGTCAACATTTAATGAACAAACAAATGAAATTTTACAGAAACCCAATAGTGATTCAATTGTAATTATTATCCATCAAAGATTGAATTTGTAGAACCAGCTCTCTTGACAGTTTCAGAACAGCTTTAGCGTCATGTCTTTCAGCCATTTCTGTGAAAAACAAATTTAGATGAAAAAATGATTAGTTAATTTATCCATCATTGGTTATTAAATATTTACCATTAAAAAATTTGATTATATCAGTAAAATCCATATCATTTTCCAAAATAATATCTCTGTAATACTCAACCAAAGCAAGTGCAATAAAGAGGACAAAATGGGCTGAGGCGACAAATTTAGCTGCCCAAATAACTTCCCAAACTCTGAAAATATCTTCATATAGTAGCTCTGAAAAGTAAAAGAATCCAGTTTAGATAAAAATTGAATAAATATTAGAAAAATAATACCTCTTTTGAAATCTAAAAGAAACCATCGATAACAAAAATAGAAATGAGTGTAATCGCCGTTTGAATGCATCAAATCAAATATCTCATTGTCCAGTATTTGAATAAGCGACCGCATATTGGCAAAATGTGTATCCATCGCACCTCCATGAGGAAAATTAGCAACCATACGCTTCATCAATTCACAAAAACAGCTATAAGATTTAACCTCTGTAGATAAATAGATAAAGAATCAATTTGGTATTTGTAAACATTGGTTATTTGTAAATTATTTACCATCATCAAATATAACTAACAATGGAGCAACAAGATCACACATTCCTTGGACATAACCTTGGTCAAGATGTTCCCAAACGTAAGTACACATGACGTTTCTCAGCTTTTCCAGGTTATCTTTATTCATGAAGTACCAGTAATTTCTATCACATCTTTGAACGTCTTTATCGATCCGATGAAGATTCAATGAAAACAGATCAAGTAATTCATTCTAATTGGTGTTTTTCCCAAAAAAGTCCAGTTGAGGTGTCATTAGAGATAAACAAGAAATGATAGAATTGTATTGATTAGTTTTCAAATTTCTATTAATAGAAAGTATTTTGAATTTTATAAATGAATTTTAATGTTTTGAAATATATTTCTCCATTTCTTGATAATTTTATAATAATAAAATTATCGAGATTGAAATCCATAACATTTACTTACAGGATATACTCCACCGTTAGAGGATGCCGGTGATATGCAAGTTGAACCCGGCTCTAAGCCAAGATTACGGTCATTGGTTAAATTATGGTCATTTTTATTTACACCAACAGAATTACTATCTGAATCTGATTTATCTATAGTTCCCTCTGATTTATATGCTCGAGTTAAATCAACAGATGGATTGGTTATAACAATATTTTGTCCTGTACTTGTTTCACTTCCAATTTGTCTCTGTCTTTTGAGACAATCTCGAGATCCTGGATTCTTGCGGCGACTTTTACTTTCACTATGAGTTGAATCAACTGAACGACCTCTCGATGTTCTCATTCCTTTACCTTTGGACTTATTTTCATTACAAGCTGAATCTTCAGTTGATTTAACAACGCCTCCTGTTCTGTCGTCTACATCACTTTCCTCAGAGTCCGAGAAGTCAGTGAAGACTTCATTGCTACAATTGTTAGTTTCTTTAGCAGGTCCAACCAAAGGTATTTCCGTACTGTTATTTGACTCTGATGATAATTTAGCCAAATTAGCTGCCATAATTTCCTTGTCTCGTTGTCGTACAATTGCCTCGACGGCCAACCAATCAGTCATTGTGATCTCATAATGTTGAGTTACATCTTTATCGCGTTCAATCCTTTCCTCTTCTGTGAAATCAAATTCATAATGTCCCAATAAATATGGCCAAACTTGTTTCCTTAAATCATGTTCAACTCCTCCATAGTAAATAAGACGACGAATCTCATCTGGTGCGGTAATTCTGCCATTCTCATCGTGGAAAGATTCCCAAGCTGCTTTGGTTAAACCTTTCGATGCCTCGGTTGGTTTATCAACTGGAATGATTACAGGATTGACTAATCCAGATAAATGAGTGCGGACAGTTCGCAGATGACGACAATGAGCCAACCAACCATAGAATGCTCGGGAAATTATTTGACGTTTCATTGTGTCACAAAGAATCTTAATCGATTTATCCGTTGGAATTGGCTGATTTGGCATTTGATTAACTTTTGTATTATTTGATTCAAGTGTACCATCTTCACTCAATGATTTAGACGATGTAGAAGATGTTGAAGATGAATTGGAAGTATTCTTATCTTGTAAACCATTACGAGCTCTCCATAGGAATGAATTTGTTTTTGTTGTTTTGGGGTCAAACATTTCTTGAGCTAAATGAAATAGACAACAAAGTTATTAAATTAGGGTATAAAAATTAATAAACGATATTTAGAGTGGTACTTACAAATTGACTCGGGTTTCTCTGAAGATGAGACAATGCGAAATACATAATCTGTTGTTTCATTCTCTTCTGAAGATGAACCAGATTCACTTTTATTTCCATTGAACATACTCCGATGATTTTTACGCTTTAATTTGGGGAACACTTTACCTAAAAATTGTAAGAAAGAGATATTTAGACAGTTGAAGCAATTTAAGGTAGCCAGGATTTCAAATAGTAATCAAAATCATTTTGGTGAAAAAGCTTTAAGAACACAGCCACAAGCGAATCTCATTTAACATGAAAAATGAAAAACAAAAATAAAACAAATTACCCCAAAGAGAGATAAACATAACAGAATTAGTGAAAGACAGCCGAAATCGTTTGAAACACAATACACAGCTATAATTAATTCAAAAGATTGATTATTTTGTTGAGGCTTACATGTTTTACAGTCATAATAATTTGCATAAGATTTACTTTTTTGGTTTTTTCACTGTTCGTATTACATTCTATTCGGCTCATTCTGTATTAACAATTTAGATTGTTAATCGCCTTTAGGTAGAATTGTAACATAAAACCAGACATACAACCAGAATAAACAGTATTAAACAAAAGGAAAACATGAATCCAAAAATACATAATATATAAGTTGGGCCTCAAATGATACGCAAAATACAATGCAACTTAGAGTCCATGATCATTGTTATAATTGTAATGCTTTGCAGGCGGAATGCAAAGGTAACGACAGAATTAAATGATACATGTTAACTAATTTTGTACAGCGATTGCTTTAGACCTAATAATTAAAGGATTAACAAAAATGGCGAGAGATTAAGCAAAATTGTTGAACAATATTGAGTTATAGGTTGAAAATGTGGTTAAGAAAGTATCTAATTTTCAGTTGTCTATGAGACAAAAGGTGAAAATGGGTTTGTTGTTGAAGCCATTTTTATCTTATCTGATCTTTCTTACCAGCTACATTGAAATAAACTGTTGAACCGATGTTAAATCTTTGTTTCTTTTCTAATGAATAACTAACACAAAAGGCAACAACCATTACGCAACTGTAAATCTGGTCAATTAGCTCTGGTATTCTAGCGTTGGATCAAAATCAGTTCGGCTATTGACGATTTGAAGATCAACAAGGAAAGTTAACCGTCTATAGACTAACCGTTAACCATTTCTTTACTAACATTGTTAATTGTTAACGTGACTTATATTAAAGGATACCATCAAATAATGGTAAGTAAAGAAGCCATTTTCATGAATAATCTATAGTTTATTGTAGTTGATTTATGTTTGTTTTTGTAATCTGAATAGACAAGCAACAGTTTCAGTTGGAAAGATGAATGCTAAAGAGTAATATTTAGTTGAATTATGATGTTGGTTATCATGATCATGATGGTAAATGGTGATGGCGAAAAGGAAAAATGATTTGTGGCAAAACTTTGCTTCGTATACCATTGTCTGTCTAATTTGATGAGCTGTTGCATAAAAAGTCACCAAGCGTTTAGAAATATAAGATGACTTTGGTAATGATTATGAAGATCATAATAATATCTGAATCTTGATCATGCTCAAATTTTAATCATCATTCGTGTTCATCCTCTCACTATTATCTTTCACTCTTTCTTTCCTGCTATTATACACATTTTGGTGAAAACCTTTGTCCTTTTGGATGTACTACAATCATTAGATTGTTCATGCTGATCGATTTTTCAATCTACTTATTTTTCTGAAAACATAATAAGCCATCAATCCTGAACTTGTAAAGGTTAACTGTTATACATTGAACTTAAAGTTGTTGGTCATTGCTAGCTGGTCCTAATCATCAGTCACATGGTTTGTATATTGATATGCAAATGTAATGCAAACACTTGCTCTGTCAGATTGAAACTATGGGGTTAATACGATTAAAAATATGCATCTGTTAGAATCAAATAGCGTTATCACCAAATAGTTTAGCAATGCAACAAGTTGACATATTTATATAAAATCAGTAGTTAAGTGAACCGGTATAAATAATACAGAATTTACTATGCATTATTAATGAAGCTTAAATTGAAAAAATGAATTCCCTAAAATACTCAACCCAACTTGCTATTATTGAACCACTTATTAAATGGCGATTTAAAAATGTTAACATTGAGCTTAAACCAAACAGCTTTTAAGAAACCTTCTAAACATATTGACAAATGAAAAACAATAGGAATTATTAGCAATTAAGAAGTGATCTAGATTTTGAATGACATGTTGAGAAGTCAAAGTGATTTTGTGAAATATTTATGTTAATCTGACCCATATTAAACCTACCTTTACCCTTTTGTGTCCACAGAGGAGGAACCAATTGACCATATGGAACAAGACCATTTTCAAGACAGGACAAGAAAGCCAGCAAGTGACCGCCTTTGGGAAATCGTATCGGTGATCTTTGAACTCCATCTTGACCCACAAGGACAACAGTACCACATGAATCTTGCTGATGACAATGAAGGTACACGATATCTTCAACATTAACGGTCATCGCATAATCCCAAAATAAGCTGTTTGAAAAACAATCAACAAAATGGTTAATTATTATCAGTAAATGAAAATTTCAAATTGGTCTATTCATAATAACCCAAGCTGATCAAACATTATGATGAATTTCAATTGGAATAGAGGCAATCCAGTAACCTGTTGACATAAACTTGTGTTTCATTAAGTGTAAACATGGAAAGTTTATGAACTGAATTGACTTTTATCGATCATTTTCTATACTTTCTGATGAAAATGTTCACGCAGCTAAATTTGATTATTGACAATATATCAATAGAATCAGATGATGATTGAGGGTTGATCAAATGAAAATAAATGAAACGTTTAAATATTGAAAATGTTAATGTGAAAATGAAATGGTCATGAAATAATGATACAATGCTAAATCCTTTAGGCTGTTTATCTCAATTCACTTCAATCTACTATATCAACATTCATAGCATGACATTTTGAGTATTTATTATTTCCTTTCTATGAAATATCTACTTTATTCAACATTCCATTGGAATATTTTTTCACCTTTTCATTTCCATGTTTTCCTTCCAACAATTTCTCTATTGGATTTTACCTGTCTTTTACTTTCCTTTTGTCAGACAGTTAAGCCTCAATCATTTGATTCCTTTGATCATTCAATAACTTCTATTAAATCGATCAATAACAATCAGCAAGTGCCATGAAAATCAGCATACATGAAAATTCAATTACATTGGTTAGCTTTCATCAATCGAGATTTGGCAACATCAAGATCAATGTGTTAAATTTAAAGTCTGAATTAAGAATGGAACCAAATCATAAATAATTTAATCTCGACAATATCCATCTTATAATAGTCGAGCTGAATATTTAAAGCAAGTCTTACAAGCTAGTTATCAAACTGAAACAAGTTGAATGTCTAATGGCCAATTAACCCATTCATTATAAACGCCAAGATCTACCAGCTTAATATGTGTACCATATCAATCATCTTTGGTCATTATAATCACCCAAACAATCATTATTTAGCACTCTCATTTGATTATAATTTCCGATTAACCTTGAATCCAGCAAAAATGGCCCTTTCATCAACATCTTAATGCATTCAAAGTTATTCTCATTTTACGCTGATGACTGAAATTAATCATTGAGTATGACAACTCTTACAGTATTGATTATAATGGAAACATTATCATCAACATCATCATGAAATATTCAGTATTTCTTCAATGAAATATTGAAGGGAATCAGTTAAATATATCTTTTTATTCAATGAAAGCCGAGATTCTTCAAGCTATTTATCAGCAGCAGTTCATTATTTGAATCTTCATCTTTATCGTCACAACCGTTCAGTCCATTGAATGGAAATTTAAAAGAAACTTTCAATCGATAATAAATCTTCTGACTATTTTGGTTTGTAATCACCTGTTAATTCAAGTTAAATTTATCTTCTAATATGAGTTGTAATGAAAGATGGCGTTAACCATTTTAACAGTTGACAAGTTAATCAACTTGAAGACATAACTCAATGAGAACTGTTAACGAGTTAAACTTGCGAGTCTTACATTAGTTACTAGTATAAAAAAATTCATGGAATTGTATGCTTCAATGATTAAACATTATCAAAATGAGTTTCTAAATTAGATTAGCAAAAATTTGAACATTGAATTTACGGGTTCTTGCAAACATTAACAAATTGGTTGAAAGAAAAGAGTTGACAACTTGGATGATTAAATTACTAGACTAAATAGTGAGTTCAACAATTGTCTGGCAGCTAAACACAATATTTAACAAATAAGAGTGAAAAAATTGATTCCGGTTTGTGTATTTGAATTGGACAAAAACCAATTTAGTTTCATCAAATTTCAGAATCAACAGCAAAAACGAAATTAATTTATGAACTATCTGAATTGAGCATGCGATTTAATCATTATCATTAATATGAGTGAATATTATTTTCATCTCCAAGGAATGTTCAGATGGGAATGAAAAACTGGAAAAAAGCTGATAACAAAAGATAGTAATAAAGGAGTCTGAATATTGTAAGAGTAATGGAGGAAAGCTAGAATGAAGGATAAAATGGTGATCACAAGAATAAAGATATGAATTTCTCGATTATATTAATATATTATATTAATAATTATCATATTTTCAAATGTTGGTTCGTTTTGAAAGAAACTAAATCTTGTAAATCTGATATATTGAAATTTTTCTTGGGTTTGGCTTTGTAAAGAAAGACAGTTTTGGCTTCTATGAGAAGGTTAAATAAAATTTAAAATGATAAGATGAGTTGAAATTCATTAAGTTTCAGTTGGAAGAGATAACCACAGGGAGTTCACATTCTGTTGATTTTTACTGAACTTGAGTTTTGTTGCAACTTGTTTGCAAAGCTTTTACTCTGAATGAGATTTTTCCAGAAAATAAAAGGCACATAAGACAAGTATAGAAAACTAGAGAACCAGAAAACCCAATTTTCAAGATGGCAACGGAGCAACCAGATAGGATTTCAACCTCCTTTGGAAGAAATAGAGAGAAGGTCAATGAAAAGCAGAATCTTCATGTTGAACTTAGGCTGAAAGGCTTGACTGAAGAAGAAAATGGCTCAAAAAAGAAAGATGAATAGAGAGAAAATATATTTTATATTGTTATATTTAATATATTACAATGTAGCTCTATGCCAATAATACAGATGTAAGCAAGATTACGTTGTTTAACTTGCAATACTATCACAGTGTATGAAAATTATAAATTGATTTCTCGATTAAAATTGATTAAAACAATGAACATATTTATTAAACAAACAACTATATTTTTATTGCAAGGTAAAGTTGAAGCTTCAGGCGTTTGATTTGAGTACTGTTACGAATCAAGCGCCTTTTCCATAAAACATATGGTTTAATGCAACGACTTGCAATTGAATCAGCTTTTAATTTTATGTTTTATTTCTTGTCGTGTTTCTGGTTAATTGATTAAATAGTTGTTTTATTAATTACACCTTTACTGTATAATTTATTGAACTACTGCAGTTTGCTTGTGAAATGATCAACTTTAATTAGCATGTATGTAAGCATACTTTTGCTTAGTGATTGGGTTTGGAGTTGATGACGATCATTAACCTAGACTATCTGAACAATCATGTATTAATACAGCAATGTATTCTCTGTTACTCTTTCTATTTCTGCTCAATTTTTCAGGTAACACAAAAACTTCCGGGTTTCTATCCTCTAATTCAATTCCCATGGAAGTTTGAATCATTTCTTGCGGAGGCGTAAGCATAAAATAAATTCATTGGACTGTACTATTTGCCCTGGTTTTTGGCTTTGTTTCTATTTCTCTCCTTGGTTTGTATAACCTAGTATACATTTGTACATAACACTTGTTATGCTTAATCTTTTTTTCAACTCATCATTTGTTCATCTTAATGTTACAATTTTCATGGAGAAATATTTAGATGAACAGAATTTGTGATTCAAAATGAAGGCAAAAAAAGCAAAGCAATTTATATCACAATCCTGAGTCTATTCAATTCCATTTATGTTATTCTTTAAGATGAAATTTTTTGTTTCTTTTTGTTTCCAAAGTTTGCTTAAGACATAAAGATGAATTAGTGAGACTCAATTTATTGATGTATACAAGAGGTAAGTAATGATGATTATAATAACAAAATCCGAGATTGTTCCAGTATCCGATATTTGGTTGGTTAAAAGCGAAATACAAGGTTAATCTCATGGTTGAAGGGTAAACTGAATCTCAGAAAAAGTAACATCTAACTAAATTACTTTTCATTTGATAGCATTAGATTTGTATCGTCTGCTGGTTTCGATTGAATTTGGTAAATGATAATAGAAAAAGAATGGCTGATGTAATTGCAAACTACTAAATTGATAAATAAATCCCAAAGAAATGATGATTCGGACGTGATATAATCTGGAGCAACATTGGTATCAATCATTGGACTCAACAAATAAAGTTACTGGGTAAAGTTGGCCAATTTTAAATTCAGTCCTCAACAATTCAAACAAAATAATGATAATTACATGTTACAATTCCCGGATTGATTGCATTTCTTTTTGAAATAACTAATGATCATTCGCTCAATTATTAATCATCATTATGTTTGCCTGTTTATGTCAAATTTAGAATCATTATGTTCCATCAAGTTTGCTGTTTTCACTTTTAAAAGGATGAATTGCTCGAGTTAATTACTAATTAGTTTGTGATGAACATTTTTTTAATGTTCATTCAATCAACTCAATAGACATTATTTAAAATAATGACGTTGTTTGAACTCTAATTTGATTTGCTTGATGGTTTTACAAATATTGTAAATATTTAACAAAATATAAGCTGATTAAGATTTGTTAAACATTGACCAGAACTCAATTAGGAATGTAAATAGTTGTGTTATTGATTGTTTTCAGTTCAATCCAATGATCCAGCGATAAATGATGAGGAAAGGCAAAAATGAATGATAAATAATAAACAAATAGCTCTTGGTTTTATTTTATCCAATGATTTATATTGATTTAAGATGATTAAGTTACTATTGATGAGTGATCTTAACAGTTTGCCTAATCAAATCAATCAATTTAATACTTGAACAAAATGAAAGCTTTCTCACAATGTGATGTAGCTTCATCAAAATATGATTATAAGAGTTAACACGATTCTCTTCATCATTATAAGTCCATCTTCAACACCTTGGCCAACTTGAGTTTGTAATGTTATTTTCATTTCTATTACAGTATTATTATGATTTTCATGATTCTTATAACGATTGTTATTAACATCAACCTTGAACTATTAAATCGATAATCTAACAATTCTTTCAGATTATTAACTTAAAAGTGTAACCAATTTAATCAAAAAAGCAACCAGAAAATGATGGATTTCAATTTACAGGGAAAAATCACCTTTTCTGGTATCAAACCAGATTTGATGGAACCCATTTTTTCCTGCCTGGATAAGTTGATGAAATTCATTTTGTTTTTGATTCAAATGAATTGAATGTAAGTAAAATCGTTCAAATGAACCATTAAATTGCATGATTAGCTAATGATTTGTAATTACTGTCATGTTAGATACCAATTGAATTTTACTGTTCATCAAGACTGCACGCAAGTTTTGTTGAATATTGAATTGTAATTACTAATCAATGTGATTTCGTTGAGATTGCTGAATTTGCAGTTTATCCATTATTTACCTTTGTTTTGATTTTTGTTTGAATACTTGCAATTTATTCTGTTTATTTTGCATTCTCTGATGTTTGTTTTGTTTTATTTTATTTTCAGCTTTGGTTGATTGTCAAGTCAAATTGTAATCAATTAGCTGGTAAACTTGGTTGTTGCTTACCTTTTATCCTGAGTTATTGATGGACTTTCACTAGGTAAGGCTTCACCGATGCTAGCTGATCCATTCATAAGTTGATTAGGTGTCCATTTGATTACCAAACCAGCTGGGGTTTGATGCAAGGAAAGATACCCTGGAATGGGTTCCAAATTTTCCTTCTGTAACCAGAAATAGAGTCACATTAAGTCACTGCTCATTTGGAAGTCAATAATACATCAAAAGCTCGTGTAATCATGCAATCTAATGTATCAAAAGTCAATTTGAAATGCTGAATAGCCTTGGAAGACCAATGATGGTGAGAAAATTAAACTAGACAGTTACATATGTTAAAGAGTAATCATCATCAAATTCTTAGCGAAACATCCCTAATAATGGTAATAATGATGTTGTGGTTGTCAGTTATCGATCATCTAAATCTCATTGATTATCGATTGATCTTGACTTGATAATTACTGTTGCAAATCTTGAGTAATGAAAATTGGTTTTGACAGTTAATCAACAATCAATCAGTTTCTCACTTAAATGAAAGTTACAATTGAAAGTGTTGACAGGTCAACAATTAATTAATGATTATATTTTATGGTAGCCTCTCGAATAAACTAAACTAATTAGCAACCAAAATTATAATTATTTGACTTGGATATGAGTATATACATGACATGAATTAACATCAAATGATTATCTTCCATGTGGGTTAATACCATCTGACAATCAACAGTTAATCAACAAAATTTACCAAGAATATCAAAATAGCTACAATCTGGTTCTGATACAGGTAAACATGATGTACAAGCATATTTTGAAAGTTTTCAAGAAAAGGATTTATAATACTTCTTAACATATGTTTTATAGTGAAAGATTATGTGCAACGCATGTAATGATATACCGATAAATTCACATTGATGTAAATTGTACACATGTATTTACAAGGTATAAATTATAAGTTGATGCGTAAAAAATTTTGAATGGTGCATTGATTAAAGATAAGGTTGTACAATTTCAAATTAAGCTCTCATTTCAATAATGTAAGATGCATTGATAGATGGCATATCAATTTGATACAATGGATAACATTATTAAAATCTACTTACCGGTTGAACCAGTACATTGTTTTTACCATAGAGTAATGTTGTTTTACCATTCTGGTGTAGAGATTCAACATAATCTCGAGGTGACCAGCTGGACAGACGAAGATTTTCATCAGATGAACTTGATATTCTTGAATCAGTGATAGGTCCTCGACGAAATGGTAAACCTAATGGCTTTCTTCCTATCGGTGGCGTTGATGGTCCATTTGAGTGAGGATTAACCAATCTATTACGTTGTACTAATTCATCAGCTGGCGGATCTGTCCAGTAATGATCTTGAGTTTTCATCTTTGAATAGTCAAGAGCACAAGGCCCAACCAACAGTGAAGCCAATATTTGACCACCAACTGGGTCAGCGACCAGGGCTTCCTTCTCGTAATACTGACTGTGATTGGTGACAACATGGCTTACGATTTCACCCAATTTTTTCTCAATCAAAGCAACCCGGATCCACAAATAGCGTGCTGTTTTGGTTGGACTATTACTGATTATCTTGTTTTTAATCTGATTTGTGCTATCACTGCTTGATGAGGTTCGTCTAGTTGTTTAAATGAAAAAGGGTTAACAACAAAAGCAAGATTAATGTTTATTTTGTTCGAGAGTTGAAAATTGATTCCTTGGATGAACATTTTGGTTTGAGAAACAGGAAAACTGATTAAATGATTCAGTTTTGATGATAGCTTGAGATTAAAATTTAGTTTCACTTACTTGCTTGGATCGGAGGTTTCAATTTGAATCACTGCTTTATAAACTATGGCTGCTGGTTCAAAATTTTTAGCCACTTTTTGAAGTAAAGCTGTCGTTGAATTAGTTTTGAATAAGCCTAAAGCTCGTCTTTTAAGACCATGTGATAAGCAAGCATCAACAGCCACTAATAGGTTAATGGGTAATCAATAAAAGAAGAAAATAAGAATTTAATTACAATTGGATTAACCAAACAAATATTGTTATTGAAAAAGCCTGAAGATCTTACCACAAAGTGATGTTATACTGCTACTTTCTTCATGAACAAATTTTCTGGTTACAGCCTCTTCCATTATTTGTTTGACCTGTTTAAATATTAACAATTTAGCTACATTTTAACCATATCTCAACAACATTTGAAGATTAATCAACAAGAAAATAAAGCATCAAATCAGTTTAATTTGTATGTTGGGATAAACAAACATATTCTGTTTTAAGATTTTTTATACATTTGATTGCTCTTGTTTATTGGTATTCTGCTTCTTCAAAACATGTTTAATTGGTCTGATTGAATTTAACAGAAATTGAGTTAATCTATCTAATTTCAATTTAATTTAAATTGCTTGGTGTTGTTGCGAGAAGCTTGAAATGTTTAATGAATGAATGGATAGAAACAGATTTCTTAATTCCTCATGTAAGATCTGTAGGATTGATTTCAAATATTAGGTTCAATTTGTTTTGTTTGCATTTTTATTTAATCAGTTTCTCATTATGTTATTCAACTTATTGCTACACTTTCAGAACAATTAACAATTTCAATTGTAAGCGACTTTATTGTCAGATAACAGTCCATGCATGAAATTAAAATTGCACAATTTGGTTACACAAAGAATCATCAATGGTTTTAGCACAGCTATGGCTACTATTCAAGCTCATCATAGATATTAGTAGAAACAAAAATTAATGATACTAAAAATATTGATTGGTTTAAAGCGCAACAAGATTTGATCCAAGAGTTGAAAAATTAACATATGGTTGATACATTGAACATAATGCCTATCGAGCTCTCGTAGGTTGATTATAATTTCAATAGATTTGTCAAAGTAAACTGAAAATGGATTATCAAGAGTAACCATAAGTTGATTAATTAACACTACGTACCTCTTTTTTGACCATACGAAGAAGCTTTTCTCGGTATTCTTTCTCTGCGGATAACAATTGTTCAATAGTTGAAGAGATACAATATCGGATTACAAACACAATAACAGATTGTCAGGGAAATTCAGCTTTGAGCAAGATAGAGTCATTCATAACTTACCGGATTCCATTTTGATGTCACACTAGAATTGGAAACTTAATTAGATCAGGCTGGTTTGTAATATATTTCAATATAATTTATAGTATAATTTGATATAATATCTATGTGTTTATTTTTATTAAACAAGATGAATATTGTTGGCTTGGGAATTTGGTATTTCTGTTTATCACTGTGAAATACAAGGGAAGAGGATAACTTAACAAGTAAAATAATGTATATGCAAGGAATGAAAAAATATATGAGAAATGGAATCAAATAACATCACATTGCAATCAGATTTGATTGTTAAAACTGTCCCTGATTGTTTTTGGCACAAAAATAACAACAACAGGTAGATTGACGTTAGTCATTTGATGAACAAGGTTACCATTTTTCCATCTCCAATTTAATTTCAACACTGCGTATGCACATGAATCTTGGTTTTATCAGGCTTATATCTTGTTTTCACTTTCAGTCTTTAGGTTAGTCTTATCATTTTGCTTTCCATTCCTCAGTCATGGTAAATTCAACCTGATAAACCTTGAAATGAGAATGTATCAAACTGGCAGTGAGTAGAGTGATATCTGGTGTTACAACAGTCTATAACAAAAGGCAATGGATCAGAAAACATAGTTTCATTAATTTAAGCGTATTGATTATGGTGTTTGTGACAGCAAAGATAGTTAATATATTTTAATGAATATGAAGGACTCTTGGTAATTGAGTGTTGACTCGATCAATTATGATAGATAATATTGATAATTTTGACAATCAACAACAATATAACTCCTGGTATTACTCATCCTTGTTGATATTAACCAGTGTCCATTATTGTGGGGAAATTCAACTTGTCTTGGCTAGTTGGATTAGAGAAGAGATAATTATTAATTAAATCAAATCTTAAAGTTAAAAAATAAATTAAACAGACTAATTTACATTTATAATGTTTTTCTTTGTTGGTTGATCAATTTAGAGCAATTCAGGCTCAGTATTTGTTTTGAACTTGAAATGTAAATGTAACCAATATTGAATTTTTTTTCTGAAATTCAAAAAATTATTTAGCCGCCATTGGATTGTAGATAGAGGTTAATTTGAATTGTTTTTCATAAATTTAACCAAAAAGGACAATTGAATTCGAAACTGTGTTTGAATAAAAAAAGTATCTAAAAAATGTTCAGGAAAATAAAGAAATAAGCAAATTTAAAGAATGAAAGTGAGGGAAAAAAGTGTCAGACTCTATTACGGAATTTTCATTGTGACAATTTAATTAGTTGATTAAAATTAACCAACTATCTGAACAATCTAAAGCTTTTCTAATAGATAATAGGTAAGAATGGAATGAATAAAATTTTGAATAAATTGCAAACAAATGAGTGAAATAAAATTTGTCAAATAATGTGATTTAGATGTAGATCAAATGCTATCATTAAATTGAACACACCTTATATTGAAAACGGGTTAATTGGTCAAATAACGATTCCGTCAAATTTTTGGACTCATTTCGTGATAACCATCTCATCTTGGCACATTGTACTGTTAATCGCATTAATTTAAGCTTAAAGTTAGTTTCAAGTTAACCACTGTTTAGTGAAATTAAAAGCCAACTTGCCTCCAAATGCTCATTCAAAGTGTCCACTGTTGATAATTTCCCACAATCAGGCTTGGATAAAGAGAAGGTTTATTGTTATCCATCTTTCCACCGCAAGTCTTTCGATTATCGTTGCAAAAACATGACCCATGTTCATTATCGCCAATATTATTGTTACTTTTTAATCATAACCATTTTACCGATGTTAGCTTATTCCAAAGGCGATTGTGGTAAGTATTGCTTTCGTGATTATTTAGCAATCTTTTAGATTCTTTTGAGACTTGAGTAAATTATAAAAAACTTTTATGAAATCGTATTTGAGAGCTTTTCTAACATATTTGATATTTTCCAATCGTTTAATATCAATCAATTAGATTGTGGAATTGGTGGCGAACCAGTTGCATCTAAAATTTATGGTGGATCAGTGGCTTTTTCTGATGAGTATCCATGGATGGCACACTTAAGGTAAATCATTTGGAATGCTTTACTTTAATTTACTGCTTAAATTTATCATTTTAACTCATGTTTATAATATAATATTTCAGGTTTTTTGATAAAGTTGGTGGCACTCGATATGGCATGTGTGGTGGGTTTTTGATAGACTCAAGACATGTCATGACAGCAGCTCACTGTATAATGGAAACTCAAACTAAAGTACGTAAAATTGAGGCAACTGAGGTTTATCTAGGCGTCCATGATTTGAGTAAACTAAATACAGCCCATAAGGTCAACACTTTCTATTATCCGGCCAACTATAAACAATACGATCTCTCCAATGATATTGCCATCCTTCAATTAGCCAATCCAGTTAATTTTACCAAAAAGATACGTCCTATATGCTTACCCAAATCAGATGATGAACCATATAAACAATTAATTGTAGCTGGTTTCGGTCGACTTGGCCCTAATATGGATACATCAACACTTTTGATGCATGTAAATGTTGAATATATACCAAGTAAGTAGCAACATTTTCCGTAATGTGATTTCCTTTTTTCCTGCCAAACTTTGGTTTTGAATTTAGTACAATATATCGTAATCGTAATCGCAATAGATAGTTTCTGTAGAGTTACTTTTCAACAGCAACTGCTAACTATTAACTATTCAATACCATTTATTGTTCTCTTGGTTACTAATTTTACTCTGTCTTTTTCAGATCCTAAATGTAATGAAATGATTAAAGATTACTTCATGAGGAACAATCCTGATATTAAGAAAGATCCTGACCGGTATGATATACCCAAGGTACATGATACTCACATGTGTTGTGTTGATAAAAGCACTGGAGGTGATGCATGTAGAGGTGATTCTGGTGGTGCTTTGATGTACAAAAAAGACGGCCGGTATTACGCAGTAGGCATTGTTTCAGGAGCTTTTGATGAATGTGGTGATCCACGAACTCCAGGTTTTTACACAATTGTCAGAAAATTTAGAGAATTAATAGGAAAGGCGACAAAAGATGCAAAATTTTGTAACTATTAAACTTGACCGAATTAGGTAACTATCACTTTGTTTGTAAAATAACATTATTGAAAACATAAAATTAATGTACAATGTAATTTATTGAAATACATCTGCTTTAAATGGCATAAAATATTTTTCAAAAAAATAAATCAACATGACAATTATTTCTCAATTAAGTTTCAGATGCCGATTCTTTAAAAAAATGTGGAACGCTTCACGATTTTGCGTGTCATCCTTGCGCAGGGGCCATGCTAATCTTCTCTGTATCGTTCCAATTTTAGTATATGTCCCGCCGACACGGGACACTTTAAAAGGGTTGCTGTGAAAGGTTTATATTGTCTTTAAACATGATACTTTCAATTTACGGTTTCAGTGTTTAGATTGCATTTTTTTGATATTATTTGCATAGATAAACTCTTCAAGGTATCTTATTTGCCTTTCAAGAGGTTTTCAGCACTTTTATTCGTGTTTATTTTTATATTTTTTAAATTTTCAATAATTTGCTTGATTTATCTGAATTCGAAAGTTAAGAAACTAATTTTCATTATGTTAATGATTTTTTTATATAATATAGTTCATCTATTGCTTCTATATTTCGTAATTGAACAATAAATCGGTTTTTAAATTAAATTGTGAGTAAAAACAAGAAAAGCTAAATTTTCTGAATTCAAAAGACGCGCCTATTTCAGTTCTTTTATGTTGAGATATTTACCTTTGTTGCCTGGTTAACAAAAAGTTTGTTAATCAAGTGTCAGATCAATGTTCAGGGTAAAATTGAAGAAGTAATTGTTCAATTTAAATCGACTATTCAACTTAGCTTATCATATTAAATTCAACATGTACTGAGTTCATAGTTGCATAGTACTGATGTCCTCTACAATCTTGCTTTACTTCATCAAACTGTGTTCTTCCCTTTGAGGCTTGTGTGCATAATGATTTTTGATCAACAATCTGTCAAAAACAATAAAAGACTTCCAAAACCTTGTCATCTCTACGAATTAGAAAAATATCTTAATTTGGATGCTTTCTTTCGTCAAATTACAAGAGTTGTCCCTGATTTCAAGTAAGATCTATTCTGTTTTATGTTTTTTGTGTATTATTCTCGCTGGCCCAATATTTCTCAATAAAATATCTTCTATTTTAGCTCAACCAAATCATCAAACTATGAAATTTCCTCATCTTCATCTTCATCTGCTTCTCCAAATCCAAGTGTTGCTGATGAACCTTCTCCCAAAGAAGAACCAGCTCCTACTCCAGTCACACAAACTAACAATGCTCCTACAATAAATCCACCAACCGATCTTTACTCTGACGAGTTCATGATCGATAATGTAAAGAAATGCAATGAAGATTCAATCTTAAATACTATTGTATATGATACTACCTTACCAGATACCATTCTTCAAGATGAACAAAGCTGCGAGTCAAGTGATATGCAGACCCCAAGTGTATCAGATGAAATAAATTTCTCAAATCAACTTTCTGATGATACATTCAACACAGAAGGATCTAGAGGCTCATTATTGTCACAATGTGCCTCTCAACCTGACCAATGTGTTTCCGAACCGACAACTCTAACACAAATAAAATGTGTAACAGCACCAACTACTCCAATAGGATCCAGACCCAACAGTCCATCACTCACACCGAGTTATTCAAAAACCAAAAAATGTGTCAAGACTAAAAGCAGTATTTCACGAGAAGTAAATATGACAGTAAAAAGGCGTAAGGTTTGGATTATGATAGCTCGTAAAGAGATTCCTCGAGCACAAAGGAAACAAACTTCTTCGAGAAAGAAGTTACTGGCCACTTGTCGAAAAATATCAAGAATGGCTACCAACAAATGATGATTTTATTTATTTCATAATGACTCTGAACCAATATCGTATTCGATATGGTCTTATTCAGAAAGAAAATTCCGTGTTCAGGCCAAGATATTTAATTTAAGATCATGGAATCTCTGTACAAACTTAATTTTAGCGATTCTCAAAGCAAAGCAAAAGGAATCTTAGCTAAATCAATCAATACATCAATTCATTTCAAAATATACATGTGTTGTAACAAAAATGACGAAATAAAAATGAATTTTATAGAAAGAATCTTCTTCTTGAAGTTTCCATTTCGTGTCTCTGTTGAAAAAGGAAAATATACAAAACTCAACATTAGAATCATGTTCAATACATTCAAAATATAAATATTTAGTATATAACACTTATAATACTTACTTTAAGAACCCATTCATATTCGCCATATTTTGTATCAAATGTGCCAGCCTGTACCCACTTCAATCTTAAGGTGAATCGTGGTCCGATCTCTTGCAATGCTACTTTTTGACCATTTTTGAATTGATACCTGAAACAGCAGTAAAATCGATTTATTGAAGATTCTTTACATCTACTTTACAAGAAGATTGAAGATGACTCACCTATGATGCCTAAAAAAGATATAATCTCGTTGGTTATGAAAAGTAACTACTCTTCTACCATGAAATTCAGGATCAAAGTGAAATAAACTCGTCAATACCCGACCCACAGTATGACCAATTCTAGTGTTAAAATTATTCATAATGACTTCAGGTTTATGTTTAGTAATTTTAGCCCTATTTTTTATCTGTTCACAGAATTTGACACTAGATAACCTGAAAAAACAGGTGGGTCCTTTAGGTAAGTGAATAAGAAGCAGTCCATTTGGTTTCCTATGGTCCTCATTGATAATTATGATATGAGAATAGTTCCTTTTTGATGCAGCTGAAAAAGAATGAGAGATTGTGTTAAATTCAGCTTAATAAATTAGATAAGCTAATTTATAAAGATTGATGAGTTACCTTTGACCATTTGCTTAACAGGCATGCGATTTCGCCAGCGAAACTCAGCAGTTTCTAAGGATTGTTTCAACTCCCGGCAAAATTTAATTGTTTTGGTGTGTGGATTGTCAGCTGTAGTTATCAAAACTTTAGGTTCTCGCTTACGAGCAAAATAGTCGGACAAAAGATCCAAAGATTCGTCTTCTTTAACCTCGTCGTCTTCAGGATCAACCCAAGTATCATCAGGTTCCCGAGTTGATTCAATTGTTCGTGGAGTTTGTTTCGGAGCATTGATCTTCTCTCTTTCTTTTCGTCTTTCCTCTTTAGCTTTTCTTTTAGCCTCGACCTCAGCTTTGTTCAAAGCGTAAACCTTTTTACCCATATTTAAACTATCACAAAACTTTAAATTAACAATCAAACTCAAACAAATAATTAAAAAAATCAACACATGTAAACAACTTGTTTGTAAAACAAGGGAAATGCGTTGACTGGGGCTACAGTATCGATGGTTACCATGTGGCCGCGGTTAGATTAAAGTTTGTTTTTTGAACCTGAATAAATTTGCAGAAATTTTTGCATTAGTCGACTGATTTCGATCACACAAACAAAAGATTTATTGAAATAATATTGCACTTTATCACGAAACTAAACAATTACAATACATAATTATGCAATTGAAAAATGCAAATAAATTTGTCAGAACTCAGGTATTGCCATCTGGCGACTATTCATTTTTCTTTCTTCACAACCAGTAAGTTTATCAGATTGATAACATCAATCATAGATGGAGTTGATGATCAAATTCAATAATTGAATTTCAATTGTCTCAAAATTGTTGAATCAAATCAGTTATCATTTCATCTCTTTTGTGATCACATTAACATCTACATTACCTTTTCTTACTACTCATTATTACCTCAATTATAATACTGATTTATTTTATCAGTTACAACTGTTAACCATCTCCTTCTGATAATGGAATTAGTCTCATCACAATCCAACTGTAAGTAACATGTTAATTCATTTTGTTATCTAGTTCCATGATATATCTATAACTTACTGCGTTTGATTGTCTCGGTTCATCAACCATTCGTGATTTATTTTACAGTTTACCATTACAATGTTTGCATTTGCTTTTTATCCATATCATAATGATCTTGGAAATCATTCTGTTCAGTCAAGTTCAATCCTTTAATTTATTGATTTGTTCTTATTAATGACTCATTAATAGTTATAATTTTAAAAGCACCTTTTTGTATCAAATATTTTTTTTAATGGTACACAAGATTTTAGGTCAAAAAGGTCTAAATATTTTTGTCGAACTTGATTGTTAAGATTGAACTTCCTGTCAAAGTGGAAAGATATTTAGCCTTGAGTGATTAGAGTTTATCATTTATCTTATATGTGTCATCATACTTATTTTGCTTGGTTGCTCATGGTATAATCGTTGAACTGAATTTTCATATTTTTGTCTACGTTATGCTCATATAATTGACATTTCATTGATTTAAATTATAATTTGTACCTTTAAAGACTAGTCTTAGTATTTTCTAGTTAACGACAATTTACACATTCCATTTACAATAGCATTGCAAATACCACTTTAAAAATATAACAAGGAAATCATTGTAACAAAATGCTTGTAAAATTTTAGCTAAAGTGAAAATCCTAATTATCAAGTTTAGAAAATTTTAGCTAGATTTCCCTTTTAACGATGTACGTAAATGTTGATGTAAACGTGTTCACTTGTCCTTCTTTTCATTAGTCCTGTCATTAACGTTTATCTGTTTCTTTTTATATTTATAGCTAACCTAAATGTTTGCCGTATTGATGCCGTTTTCGAGAATTGGGCTGCTAAAAAGCTGTCTGAAATGAAAACAATCATACCAACAATTAAAACTGTTTACCAGTGGAATATATTGAAAAATGGTAAGCCTGCATCAGTATGGACCTGTGATTTTAAAAATGGAGACGGAGCAATTCATCGAGGCCCACCTAAAACGGGAAAACCTGATTGTTCATTAACAATTGAAGATGACTCTGTTTGTCGTATTTTTGAAGGCAAAGAAGATGCTATGAGGGTAAGAAACACAATTGGCTTGTATTCCTTAAATTTAAATCAACATTATAAAATGACGAGTTTGATGAGTTTCTTTGACAATCTCAGCAATAATTGAAATCAAATATCGTTCATCAATTTTATAATGGTTTGTCCATCAAAAATCATTCAACCAGTCAAAAAGAATCAAAATTCACTTTGTGATGAATTTCATGTCTGACGTATTTATTTAAAATCACTTATCATTCTTGGATTATCTGTTTTTTCTACAGTGTACATACTTTCAATCAATTGGTTGACCTGTTTCGTTAAATAGTTAGTAACGTGAATTGAACAGCTTTTGAGAAAGAAGAATTAAACAAAATGAAAAAAGTAAAAGAAAAGATTGTTTTTGGATACTTTTTTGTCCAATAGTTTGTGTCTCGTGAAGAAAGCAATGTTTAATGAATTTGTTTTTAGTTTTTTAGTTTAACTAATCGTCTAATGAAACACTAAAATGTAAATATGAAGAAAACAAGAAATAAAGTTCAGACAAGGAAAGGAAAATAAGGGATCTTCAATCTAACCAACTATTTTCACAGCTGTATTCAGGTCATCAAAAGTTGTTTCTTCAAGCAAACGTTATTAGCGTTTTTTACAACTATATTAATGTAGATTGTGAATAAAGGACTTTAAAATCGGCAGTACTATTGAAATGCTTGTTTAGATGCCGATGAATACGTGAGTGTAGCCAATCTTGTTTTGTAACTCTTGATTTGCTACAAAAACAAATTTACCCATTCAAACACTTCACCTTCAAACAAGAAGACTAAAAATACAATTTGTTGCCATTTTTACTGTCTCATCAATACAATTAACGGTAAAGCTTTCTTTTTTATTTGTTTAATAATAGTCTTTGCCATTTGAAATTTAATCATAATTCTGGGGAATCTTTTTCTTATTTCATCAACTGTCAAGCCATTTGAGTGATTGTGTCTCACCTTGAATTGTAGTTTGTTTTACGTTGATTGTGCCATTTTGGAATACAATTTGATTTTGAAAAATTTTGTTCTTACATCTAATTGGATTAATGATTAACTTTGTCAACTCTTTTCATTACAGGCTTTCATGAGCGGAAAACTGAAAATATCTGGAAACATTTTAGCTGCTCAAAAATTGCAACAACTTTGGGCAGAAGAATCTACAAATGTTCAATCCAATGCTAGCTCAGAAAAATCGGAAAATCAATCAAATACTGGAAGTGAATATGAAACAGACCCTGATGTTGAAGTGAGTTTTATTCATGTAATTTGTAAAATTTAATTCATTAATTTGTGAAATTCGTTTGTTTTGTGCAGAAAATTCCAACCTCTGGTAACAAATGTGACTTAATTTTCAATGTTTTCATGAATCGAGCTCAAGAGGAACCAGAATATATGCGGAAATTACGAGTTATTTTCCAATTCAATGTTCTTAAAAATGGCAAACCTGCGTGCATTTGGAGTAAGTTATTCTTTACTATCAAAATTTCTTATTAGAATTGATCAGATTCAATAAAACTCATCAATGATCAATGGTACTCAAATCCATTAAATCTCTTCTAATTTCATTCTTTTCTTATAGCTGCTGATAATAAATCTTCTCCTGATGTTGTCTGCTACCGAGAAGCACCGAGAAATGTGAAACCTGATTGTATTGTTACCATGGAAGATGATGACCTCCTGAAAGTAATGGTTGGAAAAGTTAATCCACAAAGGGTTGGTTTCGTTTGACTTTGATAATTAATAGCATATTAATATTTAGGCGAACAATCCATTTATTAATTTTTGTTTAAATTGTCTTTTTAGCTTTTCATGATGGGTAAAATTAAGATTAAGGGTAATATCATGCTGATGCAGCGTCTTAATTCATTATGGCTCGAGTTCCAGAAACTTGGTAAAACTCCAGAACTTCCATTAGCAGTTGATATTCTTGTTGATCATCCACTCAAACCAGGTCTTAGGAGCGAATATCTTATAATTGATTTAGTTCAACGTATTGTACGGATACCGGGTCTGCATAATCAAGCTTCGGGATCGCATCAATTTAACATTACCAAAGATGGAAAAGTTGTATCAGAATGGGGTGAGAATTTCTTGAAACAAGACTTTAACTGTCTAACTTTGGTTATAATAACAATTTTCACATTTCAGTGTTTAAAAGATTGTTAACTACAAAACAACACTCACGCAATACTAATTTCATTAACAATCGGTTTTCTTGAATGAATCTTGACTTGTCAATGAACAATATTGACAATCTTTAGTAAAACAATCATTATGACTACTCTTCCATGAAATATTTTTCATCACGCACTAGGATATTAGTAGAAATATTTTTATATTGCAAATTCTTGATCATGCAATTTATAAGTTACTAACTAATTATTGTTTGATCGTTTGCATACCAAGTTTGATTTTCTAATTCGCTTCTTCTTTTTGTTATTTAGTTATTGATTTGAAGACTGATGCACCAAAGGTTAGAAGAGGAACTGATCCAGAGGCAGTTACCGTAACCACTGTTGATGATTATAACTTTGCTAAATGGGTTATGATGAAATTAACCTTAGCTGATGTAAGTACAATTTCATAAACAACGTGGACAATAATCAACTAATTTTTTATACTAATTATTTTGTTTTTTTGTGTCTCACAGGGTCTTGCAAGTGGTAAAATTAAGGTCACTGGCGATAAAACTAAACTTGAGAAACTAAATAAATTGTTCACAACTCCAACTTCACTCGGGCCCAAACTATAAATCACCACTGCAATTCATATTAATTTGTTTAGTTTGTTTATTTAGTTAGATAGTTAAAAGATTTAAAATAATTTTCTTTTTTTTACCAAGCTCACTATTTTTACAATTTTAATTATATTTTTCATTACCAATTGTAATACAATTGTACTTATGAAGCAAATTTGCATTAAAATTGCATTAAAATTGCAATTAAATTTCTTTTCATCTGAAAATCATTGATTGTCAAAAATTGGCAGCAGGTGTTGTTTTTAATTTCTAAATTAATTTATTAGCTCAAGTTTAAGAAAATTGAAGGTTTTCATCAGTGGGCAATTTGATTATCTATTGGTTAATTGTGCGAACAAGTTGTGTAAAAATGGGTCAACATGAACATTTACTTTTCTCCACAACTTCTTCTTGTCTATTTGCTGTTAAATCAATCATAGCTTGCCTTGTTAATACTTTGGCATCACTTTGTCTAGGTTCAATCGTCTTTTCCTTTTCATCTCCATCAATTCTTGCTAGAATCTGTTTAATCAAAAACGAAAATAACTCAATGACAGAATAAATAAATGATAAATCAAACTGATATAATTTATACACTAACCTTTCTAATTAAAGTTTTAGCAGCATCGTCAATGCCAATATTTTCCTTAGCCGAAACATAGCACCAAGTTAGAAAACCATTTTCTTGAGCAAAACTGTGAAGTTGAACAACATCACTAGCCATTCCAACCTTTTCAAGATCACACTGTTGAGAAAAAAACGAATAAATAAATTGGAAAATATGCATTGTTGATTGAAATCAAAAAAATTACACGAACTACTATCAGTGGTGTGCAAAAAATTGAAAGCAAATAAAAGACACGAGAAACGTTAAATGAATTCCATAAGTTCCCTCATTTTGTCAGACAGTTGAAAGCGTCTGGTAAAGTGCAGTTGCACGGAAGAAAGGTCTATGAAGTTAAGTACATTATCAGTACAGAGGGAGAATGCTAACCTTGTTTACCAACAAAATGGATGGAGCAGGTTGTCCATCCTCCATGTTCACCTTGGCATCAAAGTCTTTCTTCCATCGGACTGCTGATTTAAAGGAATCGGGATTAGCTGCATCTGTGAGAATGAATGAACCAACTGCTCCTTTATAATAGACTCGATTCATTGATTCAAATCTTTCCTGTCCAGCAATATCCCATAATTGTAGCATAATGACCGATTCATCTTCCCAGACAAGTTGTTTAAGCGCAAAATCAACACCAATCTACAATCAATAAAAACGGATTAAATTAGATGTTAATTGAATTATTAGTGGCCAGAAAATGGTCGAGAAAAGACCAATTGTTGAAATAAAGCGTATAGAGTTAAAGTTGTAGGCTACTCAACTAACCGTTGGTCGATAGTGTTGAGAGAAGAAGTTATGAACATATCGCTTGATTAAACTGGTTTTACCAACTGAAACTTCGCCAAGAATCAAAATTTTCCACACTTTACGATCTTTGTTATTCCTACTGATTTCAACTGATGGCTCAGAGGAATCAGATGAGCTGTGATCGGCTGACTTGAAGTGTTGACATTGCAAACCAAAGAAAGTCCAGAAGATGTAAGAGTTGGACACAAAGAAAAAGAAAGACACAAAGATTAATAACGATAATTTTGTCTGACAAGGTGTCTGTAGACTTGAAATATTGATTAGCAAGAATATGTTTGATATTGAAAGATATAAGATGTAACATAACAAGTTAAAAACACTGCGAAATAAGAATTTTTACCATTTTTTTGACAATAGGAAATAGCTTTTTTTAATTGTCTCTCTTGATGGTCGATGTTTACAAATGCTGGTTTCAATTAAAACACTGAACACATGATCTGAACAATCGTAATCTTAGAACAGTTCACTTATTATCTCAATGATTGAATTAGCAAAAACTTTTGAAACCAAGGTTAACCAGATAATGAGTGAGAAGACTGGACTAAAGTGAATTACAGAAGCTGCTTTTTGGTTTGCTCCTGTAAAACAAGTTTCCAATGGATAAGTTGATCCTTTAGGCGATTTCGATGAGACATGCTAGGCAAAGCAAGAAAAATGTTTATTTTCCATCATAAGCCTTCATGTCCATGAATTGACTTGACCAATTCGCACATTTGCAAGCTATTCAAGATGGAAGGATTTTACACAAAAAAAACGACTGTCATCACTTTGTTAATTACACTTTAGGTTGCCATCATCAACATTACAATATTGTTCCGATTAATTTTGTTCCTGTTCCAGCTTAAAACAAAGAACTAAAAGTACAAATGTTTAGTTGTGTTTTGACAATAAATCATCCAGATTAGATCTAAAAAACAATCAAATTGATGGTTCAACAGTAAATTCAGAGGCTTGTTTTTGCCTAAAAGAAAACAATTAGTCAAAAGACATGGTCAATGGAGACTGATTGCAAGCATTTACCCTAAAAGTTATTAGTATAACCTGTGGATAAAATCGTGTTATTAGAGACTTTTATAGGAAGGTTTTATTGCTAAAGAAGTGAAAAAATTCTTCAAATGAAAATTAGGTTTTATTTAATATTTGATATCTGACAAATCAAATGTTTATGAGGCAAATCCGTAATCCAGTAACATCATGAACCAGTAACTTGGATTCTCGTATCTTAACAAAACTCCGTCAAAACTTTACTAAAACTTTAATAATTTTACGTATTTCTAAGTCACTAAATCACAAAATACACAAACGGTTGTGAAACACGACCTATTTAACTTTCTGAAGCATTGTAAAGGCTAAGTTAGTTCAAGTGGATTTATTGTCTAATACAGCAATTTATTATCCATAGGATTAATATCAGATTAAAAACATTGATTCAGAGTATCTAAAGAGTAAGAAAAATCTTTAATCCAAGATGAATGAAGCAAATCTCAATCTGTTTTATATTAGACTCATGTAAAACAAGATAATTGAGCAATTATTAATATTTTTAATCCAAAATAAAATTATGAATCTTGAATTCTGAAGTTAAATTTGAAATGCTTAAAATGTTGACAGTCGCTATGGTTACCCTAAAGCGGTTAAACTGATACTCGTTTTTGTCCGCTTAACTTATTAGAATCTCTGAATTGGTGAATTTTATTTAATTGCTGAAACTTTCAGATTGATTTTTTAATTATTAATTCTCCAAGGTGGAAACTTGTCGTTTTATTACAATTTTTTGCGATTTGAATTTATTCTCCTTGAGACTTGATCCTTAAATACTTGAGTCCGGACTCTTTACTTGGACTCATACAACATTTGGTTTTTCACACTTTAGTGAATAATTGAGCTTAATCTTTATTTCTTATACTCCAATTTGTTTTGATTTTTGTTTCAACTTTGTGTATATCTATTGAAATCGTGTCCAGATGGCTGATCCTCTGTCACTTCTCAGGCAATATAACGTTAGCAAAAAGGATATTATCGAAAAAAACGACTATATCTGCTTTGGTGAATCTTGTTGGCCCAAGAATGTTAAAACTAATTATCTTTCTTATGGATCGTCTCGAGATGGACCTAACAAGGATTACTACACTCTTGAGTGTTTATATTTCTTCTTACGAAACAAAGAGATGCAGCATCCTGCATATGTTCGTCAAGCAGCTGCTCAAGGTGTCCCTGTTGTCAGAAGACCAGATCGTAAAGATCTTTTAGCCTATTTGACTGGTGAATCAGCGACTTCACAATCTATTGATCGTAGTGCACCTCTAGAGCTTCCTATACCTTTGCACGAAATTCAAGCTAAATTTGGAAAAGAAGATAGTGAAAAAGGTCCCGTTGGAGTTCTTGGCAAATTAGGTTCTGGGGATGCTGCAAGAGCTGAAGCCGCTGAAGATGAAGGAGAAAGTGACCCTAAAAAACTCAAGATTGATAGCAAACATTTCTTGACTGAAGCAAAGAAACAGTTCTCTGATCGTTTAGATGCACCTAAAATTAGAAAATCCGAACTAATAGAAGCTGCTGGTGGCCAAACTGGCGCAGGAATCCTAGGATTGCGAGGGATCGGATCAGCAGCATCTTCATCTGCCACTTCTCTTAAAGAAGCTCTAACCCTTGAACAAATCGCTTCTCTCAAAGTAAGCATCGATATTATTTGATCCTAGAAAACTCCAATATTCACTTTTATCTCAATCTCATTTAATCTAGGCTAAGCGTATGGCTAAGAAACGTATGACTATCATCGATGCTGAAAATGAATTCGAAAAAGAAGGCGCTAACTTAGCAGGGAGTGCGGCAGCTCCTGCAAGCTCTCTTACCGGGCCATCTTCTATTTTGTATAAATACGATGCTAATGTTACTCGTGAAATTCAGTCGAAAGAAAGAGTCTGGAGAAACCGATCAACAATTCTTGTTTCAAGTGGAAAGGTTTGTATAGTATAAAACTCGAAGCAAATCTCATGAACTAAGTTACCAATTTTTTCTTTGTTCTTAGAACTTTGCAAAATCTATCTTCCCTATTATCCAAGCAATTAAAGTTCGAGAAGAGGGTTCATCGGCTATAAACCAAAGAAAACCACCTGGAAATGTTCCCATTGGAGGAGGATATATGAGTAACCAAATGAATGGTCCTAATGCTAACTCAATGGTATCAAGAATCCCTAATAGTACTCCTATGGGCGGTTCTAGTATGAATCCAAATATGCCACCACCTAATATGATGATGTCTCAACAATACAACCGTTACGATCAAGAAAGATTCAACCGTAGTGCACCTTCAAATGAATTCAGAATTGATACAACTGGGTCTTATCACGGCTTCAACCTCAAAAATGTTACAGATATACCAAATAGTAATATTCCTGATATGAACAGTAATGGTACTGGTTTAAATCACCCCTCAACTCCTGCATTGTCCAAAGTTTTGTCATCTATTCCATCTCCAATGACTTCTGTTATGAACCAATCAATACCAGGATCAGGTAACAAAAAGAGAACTTCCAAAACACCGATCATCATCATACCTTCCACAACAACGTCTTTAATCACTCTTGCTAACGCTAAAGCCATTCTCCAAGATTTAAAATACGTCGATAGTAATAGCGGGGATATGCCTAGAGACAATGAAATATTAATCCAGCGTCGTAAACAAGGGGAAATGACAACTGTACCATATAGAGTGATTAACAATATTCTTAAATTAGGAGATGGTGACTGGGAACGTGTAGTCGCAGTTTTCGTTCAAGGTCCCGCGTGGCAATTTAAAGGTTGGCCTTGGGATGGTAATCCAGTTGAAATTTTCTCTAGAATAAAAGCATTTCATTTAAAGTGGGACGAAATGAAGCTTGATACTAATGTTTCAAAATGGAATGTTGAAGTTATTCAATTATCTCGAAACAAAAGACACTTGGACAGAGCCAACTTACTCAAATTTTGGTCATCTCTAGATACTTTTATGATAAAAAACAAACATTATTTAAGGTTTTAGTGTTTTGAATTTGATTTCGCAAATTTTATCGGAATGGAACAACTAAATCAAATGCGATCTACTAACTATAAATTATGTAAATATTTGAGTAGCTTAAAGACCTCAAAATGGAAATTCCTTTAATTTAAGAGTTAAGACAACTCGTAAAAGCTTCAAAGCCATCATCAACCTAAAGATTTGAATAAACATAACTGTATCATCTCAAGCATCTTCGTCAATTTCATCATTACCAAATGGATCTCTAATGTCTTTACTTTTTTCGATTCATTTTTTGCCCTGTATTTTCAAGTTTCTTTGTCAATTTTATCTTGCAGAAATGTTTTATCAGCTGGTCCTTATCCCTTAAAAACCGAATGCTAATTAAGTTGAAATAAAATAAAATGAAACAAAAGCATGGCGGCATATTTGCACATTGTTTTTCCATTATGAATTGGAATTTCTCCTGTGAATTGACTGTAAATTGTGTTTTAGGTATTTCAATGTGTTGTTAATTTTCTCTAACTGTTGCCAATAACTACAATCACTTTGGTTCGATTTTTAAAGCCATTAAATCATTCAATTAAGCTAAGAGTAATTACTTTCTGAGAGGCAAGAGCTTGAATATATGAGATGGAATTTAAAGTTAAGATCAAACAGTTAACTAATTCATTTTAATTAAGCAGAACCTAGTACTACTAGTAAATTTACATCGAATTCATTTCTTTCGAAAGACTCATGCACAACTTTACGATTTGGGGTTGATTAAAATGTTATAATAAATAAAACCAACTCAGTCACTGTGCAATGATCAAAAACTATTTTAAAAATTATAACATTAAATAAGATTATACACATTATAATTTATAACTTATGAATTATAACTTATCAGATAAAAGAGATTTTGTTTATAACGAGATTAGAATGAAAATGGCTAGAATCCAATTAAATATTATGATGATTGCGAAAAGGTGGCTCTTAAGACTGGTCAAGCCAGTAAGATTAACACTCGAAACTATTAACTCTTTCAAATCATCTCTTTTTCATCCTTTTTTCATTCTTTTCACTCTTATTATTTAACATTCAAGTTTGACTTTCACTTTTTTCATCTTTATATCAAGTAATCAACACAAAACTTTTCGATTGTTTTGATTTTCTATTTTAATAATATCATTCGGTTATCAATAAACTCCAAGTTTTTACCTGAAGTTTTTTCAACAGAAGTTAAACAGGGTTAAAGATAGGAGAAACAATGTCAACAATGTCTGAATCTCAGGTAGAGACACAATTAAATATGGAAAATCCAAATCCAAATGGAATTAATAATAAAAATGAAACATGCAAGAGTAATGGTGAAAGTTACTCGGAGTGTGAAGTAAATAACGAAAAAAATAACTTGAACTATGTCAAGTCCAATTCATCATCTTTACCAACTGGTGTTTTAATTACCAATGGATCAAGAAGCATGAACAGTAACAATGAAACAACTGTATCATCAGAATCAACGGCTGAAAACAAGACAAACGGACTCCGGTGTTTTTTCAATTTCATTATCTACGAAATCAAATGGATTAGTTTAATCTTTGAGGTTTCCCTTGCTCTGGGTTTCTTTTACGTAGCGCCAATCTCAATTTACCGTTTCTTTGCTGAATTCTGGACACCATCTTGGTGGATAATGGTTGCCACTTGGACTTGGGGTAAGTCGATGTATAAACAACCGAAATATTACATTAAATGAGAAAACCATAAACCAATCAACTGATTAGAATAAAAGCTTACAATAGCTTACTTAAAGTGCGCAAACAAAGCCTTTAAGTGATTAATTAATGATTGATGAATTTTGCCTAATTCTTAAGGGATGGCTTTAGAAATCGTTGCAATTAACATAAACGATAGCTATTAAAAGTAAACAATAATTTCTAGACCTCTATCAATCAAAATAATTGTTAGAGACTCTTAGATCGACACAATTGCTGTAATTCCATTGTTAATTTCAACTTACAAACTGTAAGTGAAACTCTTATAAGTTTAATTGTGCATCTCTTATATGTTTAATCATAATTATGCTGGTCAAGACTATTGAATCAAATAAATGGTTGAGGTGTGTGCAAATCACGCAAATAAATCTTAATTATTTTCCCTGAATCTTGTAACAAATCGAATCTCTGGCTTCATGTTTAATAAAAGAGCCAAATATCTAATACAGTACATGTAGCACAATTATGAAGTCAAATCAATACCTTTTTTCAAAAGTAAAGGTTTCAATCCTTGGTCACTGTTAATCCTTCCCAATCTCAACATTAAATTGTAATTTGATTATTTGTTTGTCTTTAACCTTTCTACAATCAAGCTAATTGTGTTCAACTTGACGGTTCGAATTCCATTAATTCTGCACTAAAATGAAAAGAAACAATCAGTTTTAATATTAGCGTATGTTTGATGATAATGATAATTCAGCTGACAATGAACAACCAATTCCGGGTTAATGAGTTTAGACTGAACTTAGGATGATCATGTGAAAAACAATCAAACCAGTTTTTGCATAAACATAAATGTAATCCAAGTTCGCATTGAAAATCGCTGTATTGATAATGTTTATCTAGTTCGAGAGTTAACTATTCGGAAATTAAGTCTTAAATTTTGTGTCTTCAATATTTGCACAATTAATGTCAGGATACAATTTAAAGTAAAACACGTAAACCTTGAAATTTCTGGTTCAACCCAATCATATGCTCTTCAAGGGCTATTTTAATTCCGTTTTATTTGTGTGATTTAGCTGTGACTTAAACTTTTACCTGATATTCAAGCTTAATTACAATTTAAAATTTTGCCTTTAATTCACTCGCTCATTCGATGTACTTTTTATCAAATTACGCTTTTCGTTTTGAATGATGATTCGTTGAGCTCAACAACTGCCTGTTGCCAATAAAAAATCTGAATAATTCATTTGTTTGTAATTTTATTTCAAGTGATGAGTAGTTAATTGTTATATTGTTGCGAAATCGAAATTTACATTTGACTCTTTCCGTGAATAATCAAACTTAAATTGCTATTAATTAAAATTTTGTGTTCTACACACTTACGGTAAATTAGTATCTAATTGTGATTTATATTGAATAATTGTTTCGTCATTTTTCCATCCTAAAGGTATAAAATCGTAAATTCATAATTATATTTCAATATTGAACAGAGTAAATTTTATGAATGAACAAGTGAACAAATGTGAACTTGTTGCTTTAGTCATGTTTACACTTTATGAATTGATAGCTAAACTGCAAATTATTCTCACAATTTTTCAAGACTAATTGTAATGATTTATATTTATATCGTCGAGCTACTTATTTGAATGGACTATAAGTTTTGTAAAAGACAGTCATGGAAGGCAGACAAAACTGAAACACGATGAAGTCAAGAAAAACCTTTTATATCAAAAAATCTATAAATCTCAGAACGTATTTTGAATAATTTTTTGCAGCAAGTACCTTCTCGTTGAGGCCAGATAGTTTTGAGATCCACCAAAAGTTGAACCATGGGATGAACCATAGAAGCTAGAAATTGCTAATAGCTGAGAAAAATTACCAAAAATTTATGCTTGCTTAAAGATACCAAATGAAAGATATTATATTGTGATTTTTTAGATTTGATTTTGAGATTGTTTGAGAAGTCCTTCAGCAGAAATATCATCTTCAGCGTTTTCACTAGAATCATCGCTAACATCTTCAAATGCAAAAGCAAGCATTAGATCAACGTATTATTTGAAATCTTTAGAAATGGAAACATTTCCTGAAAAGAGGGGAAATCATCAGGTTGAGCAAGCAATTAAACTCGAACATGATCCATTGGTGATCGTAATGATACTTAACGTTATGGTACAAATGTACCGTAAATGATGATAGAAAGGTTCAGTCGAAAAATATAAGGAGTTGGATTTAAACTGTCAGGATTTATGACTAAATCACAAGTACTATCCTTGAATAATCCCAGTGTAACCAAGTTATATCAAACATTAAATAATAATACGATACATATGTATTATTATATTATATTCAATCAGATCTGATTCATGTTGAGCAGATTTTAATGTTTCATGTGAAAATTGAATTTTATTTTGAAATTGGTTTTACCAATGTCAACCTAAGAATTTATTTTTTGGTTTCTTCATTTTGAATTTGGGCCTATTTCCATGAGAATCAAGATTAAAAAAATGAAAATGCACATGTTTCATTAAATTAAACACTTAATCACTTAATTAGTTTGAATTAAATAAAAGGTTAAACATATTTTCATTTTAATTTTGCTGAAAGATCTGTTCATTGTTAAAAGTTGAATTCATTGGCTTACTCGTAGTATTAATATTTCAAATGATAGATGCAAAGGCTGAGTTGTTTGATTTAATCATTGGTAATTTGAATGGTTTGATGATTAAAAGATGATGAGTATTGTAATAACGGACAAGTTCGTGGTTATGAATAAAGTAGTAGATGATTATGATTTGCTTTGATTGTGATGGTAAATGAGAAAGTATCACAAATTTTTCTCTTTTTGGTTTTTGCTGTTTTTGATTACAATTTGACCTAACTTAACCTAGTCCATGATTTGACAATAAGCCAAGTAAATAATAATATATAATGAAAGTAGATTGAAAAATGAAACAAATTTAAGCTAACAATAATTGCTCGGAGAAAACACAATTAACTTTTGATATCACAACAGTATTAACAACTCATCATAATTTAATTCTCTTCTGCTTGTTAACTAACGATTAACTTACCAATCTTGATATTTAATCTCCTATTCTTATATTATTAATTATCAACATGTACTTAACCTTTACCCAATCTACTTGCTTCACTTGGATTGAATTTTAACCAGCTTTCAACCAGGTTGACCAGATTTTACCAAGTTAACCTGCTTCTTCTCAGTCTTGGTTTATCAATAAGTTTGATAGTTACATTGTAAACACCAACTAAATCTAATTTACAAAATTAATAGCAAAACACATACAATCATTATTTATAATCAAGCGTTGTTTCACCATCAGAGGCTATTTCAATTGTTTTGATTTGACTTGGCTACTTCAAGGACTGTTGCAATCAGACTTGAATCAATTTTAACTGAATGACACATTGATGATGATGAAGTGTAAATTATATTAACCATTCTGTTAACCATTGATTCAGCAAGTGAAAGTAAATTACTTTTGATTGCCTTCAAATTAAAATGACGATCATTTTGTTGTCCAGATTTGTGTATGTATCATTTATATTGTTGGGTCAAATTTGATTACGCCTTAGATGAAGATTTTGATAAAGTCAATTTTAAAATGTAAATTGTAGCCATTTCAATACTTGTTGACTTGAATTGGTAATCGTAATCATTAATTTGGTCAAAAATATTACAAAATCTTCCTTTTTGATGTCGTTTTAAGGAAAGTTTTTCACTTAGATTTGTATTGTATGCATAATTGCCATCAATTTGATCAACTGACAATCGATAAGCATTCAGCTTTGATTAAAATATAGATTGAGGTTCACTGTCAATCAAATCGACTCCCTTTAAAGACCAAATTATTATTAATATGTCCAGTTTACATTGAGTTAAAAAAATAGATGCACATTGATTTGTAAGGTTAGTTGAGATATAAAGTAACATCAAATAGTTAAATCAATACGGAGTTAATTGAGTATAAAGTTATTAATTTTAAGGTCAAGTTAAATCATATCACTGAAAATGAAATTTAGAACTAATTATTTAACAAATAAATAGATTGGTCATAGAGTGAAGTCAACTTGTTTTCCAGATCGATTTGGCCTTGTTTTTGTTTCATAATAACACAAAAGGTAACAAAAGGATCATCAATACAATTATCATCATGACCACCGTGACCGTCAGATACAATATATCAACTGAATGATTAACACAGCATGTTTATCCAATTCAATAATTGAAATAATAACAGTAATCAGTGGGAAGATGGAACATGTGATACAAAACCGGCAATAGTAACTTCAAGTGTCAATGAGTTGAACCAAGTCACTTTTTTGTTTACAATTTGTTTCCTTGTTTTTCTCAATTAATTTTGTTCTAATTATTATAAACCTATTTTAACCTTCTCTTATTTTATTCAATCAAATAGCTTTTACTTTAACTACTTGTGGAGGAATCGGTTTAAGTGTTGGAGCTCATCGGTTATGGAGTCACCATGCTTTCAAAGCGAAATGGCCACTCAAGCTAATGTTAACTCTTATGTATACCATGGCAGCTGAAGTTAGTCAATTATCGAATTAAATAGTGCTAATTAATGATGCAAAGCTTCTTCGAATTTGATTTTGTTCATTGCTGAATCTTTATCTTGATTCAATTTAAATTATTTTCAATTCTCTATTTGCTTCTATTTTTTCTTCTAGAATTCTGTTTATCATTATGTTAAGCACCATCGAGCTCATCACAAATACTTGGATACAAATGGAGATCCACAAAATATCAAACGTGGTTTCTGGTATGCTCAAGCTGGCTATCGGATTCTGAAACTTCATCCAGAATATCGAGAAAAAGTCAAAAATATCAGTTATACAGACATGCATCAAGATCCATTTGTTATGTTCCAACATAAGTGAGTAACCATGAAGATCATTCAACTCGTCAATTCGATTGTTAACAATAAACATTGTATTCAGTTTAGTTTTTAAATTTGCTTCTCAAGAAGTATTACAATGACATAAAAAATCGTTATTATAAAGTTCAGCTGTCTTTCAAAGTGGTTCATCTTTCAGGTGATACATTTGTTGATGAAATAAATCTTCGTCGATTGGTAAAAATTTGGTTAAAATTGATTGTGCGAAACTTGTTAATCTCAATAAGTTACATTATTATTTAGTTGAATATCATTAAGTAAATGAATAGGTAATTTTGCCACCAATTAAGTCTGTAATGACAAACCTGACCTAATCTTATGTCACTGTCTTGTTTGAACAAATTGCAATTAAAATATCGACCTATTCTTCAATCATTTCTGCTGATATAAATTGCTTAATAAACCATTGAGGGTTAAGTTCAATATTAAATTGTTGATTAACTAAAGAAAATCATTCATTTCTGTTTCACTTTCCTTCAACTTTTATAGCATTATTGCATTGTTACACCAAAATTCGTTTAATCTTCATCTTGATTCTATTATTTTTTATTCACCAAAAATCAGCATCAACTTTATCATCCTTGTCATGTCAAGGAAATTTGTGATTGCTATTAGCATTGTAGCGGGCAGTTATTAACAGTATATTCTTATGATAAAGCAGCTTAATATTCATCTGACCTTTTCTCATCTTTAACATTTCATCAACCTATTGACCACTAGTCTTAATTTTAATTCACAAGTATTAACGAAAAAAACAATAAATAAATCAACAATAGTTTAAGATTGCAGATTTTTACAGAAGAAGAGGTATTGTAAAAACAATTAAATGCAAACTTGACCAATTGAATGTAGAATTGTATTTTGTTATTGATGATTGAAACAATTCAAGCTCATAACAGCAGATAACAAATCAATTCAACTAAACTTAAATGTTCTTAGGTTAAGCTTTTCAATCATTTTGATCAATTAATTTAAACGATCTGTCATCTAATAGTCAAATAAAAGTCGATACAAACTTGTAATGACAACTTAACGAGCTTCATACAAGAATACATTAGTTAATTGATTTTAATTTAAAACTTTCAAAATGAAATGTAATCTAGAACACTGAAAATTGATTTAACAAAACGTAATCTTTATTAATTTGTTTTTTCTTGTTTCACAGATATTATGTTCCGTTGGTTATTTTGGTTGCTTTTGCATTTCCAGTATCTGTTCCTGTATTCATTTGGAATGAAACTTTACTGAATTCTTTCTTGATTGCTGGTTGCTCAAAATCTTTCCTTGTTATCCACATGCACGGTCTTGTTGGAAGTATCTGTCACACTGTTGGCAAAAGACCGTACAACAAACGAATCTCTGCTGCTGATAATGGATTCATGCAGTTGATTACTGCTGGAGAAGCTTATCATAATTTTCATCATACATTTCCATATGATTATTCAATCAGTGAATTGGGCAAAACTTTTAACACCTCAAAAATATTTATCGATATTATGGCTTGGCTTGGTCTTGCTTACGATTTAAGGTTGGCTGGGGAAGAGTTCATCAAAAAAACTAAATTGAAGGCAGCTGAAGAAAACCCAATCTGTTATACATGGATTTAATTTTTTACTTGCCAAGACTTGAAAATTTCTTTTTAATAACTCTTAATAAGTACGAATTTTATCTAAGCTCAGCCCAATAATCATCTTAGAACTGAGCACGAAGAGTAATATTTATTCGTTATTTCCGTTAAAACATTGTAAAATATAACACAATAAATAGAGTTTATAAATGATACTATTAATAACTGGATACTAGATTTGTCTATTGATCTTAATCTTTTTATAAGAATATTATAGAATCAACAGTTTTACGCCGTTCGGTGTTTATTTTATTTCGATCGTATTTCAGGTTGCGAAGTTAGAGCTTTTCGTAGATTTGAGGCCACTACCTGATATCTGCTAGACCACGAAGTCAATAGTCACAATTGCGTCACGGAGCATAGACATAAATGAAGCCAGTTAAAAAATATACTGGAGTTGGGTCTGTTTCCGTTATCGATCGTAAAACGAAAAAGTGATCTACTTTATAACAAAAGAAGAAATGCCTGGGAGAGTTTTTTCTTTGCACAGCATATAAATGTTTATAAGATTATCTATTATACTGAATTTCATGTATATTGGATGTCTAATTCACGAGATATGGTCAAAAAATGGTTTTATTTTTGGACAAGATCGTAGCTAAACCACAACGTTCTCAGAGCCCATTTTTAGGCTAAACTATTTTTTTATGTCTTCTTTTCAAAAAGTAACATTTGAAAAAATTGACACAAGTCGATTTTGCGTGAAAATATCCGATTTGAATATCATAAAGTTGATAAAGCTCATTGCACGAGGCATGTCTCTACACAGACCAACATGTTACTCTGTAGTTTCTCACAGCTGATTTTCAGCATTTACATTAAAGATTTCATTGTTTATACTTTACGTTGTATTTTTTCTTGTTAATCTATTCTCAATTGATTTTTTATTATCGGTGACTGCTAATTTAATTTAATCATGACTTCTGGTTTTGCAAAGGTGCTTAACAAACTGAAAGTTCCGGTTGTGATTGCTGCCACAGGTGTTTATTATGGTTTTGATATATATAAAGCAAAATCTGCTAAAAACGTTCTTGTTGAAATGAAATTAGATGGTGGCTTAATACCTGGTATTGCATCGTAAGTTTAAAGTATTTCTGATTAACTTAATGGCTAACCCAATCTTTTTCATTTACTGAAAACCCTATTATTTACATTGGAATCCTATAGATTGTATCATTTACCAATCATTAACTTATTTTCATTTTTCTTTTAGACCAACACCAAGTATTCAACCACCTTTACAAGAGATCATTGATGAAGTCAAATCAAAGTTAAATCTACCAAAAGTTAAAAAAGATGCTCTAAATTTTTATGGAACTCCTTATCCGATTCCACAAATCCATGGATTCTATTCACCCTATTCACAAATTGACGTGTTTTTACCCGACTATCTAAACCTTACTGATTCCGAACAGTTGACTGGTACTGCTATTCGCAATTTAGTTAAACTTTTGGGATACGATTGTGATGCTCTAACTAAAGAGGATTGGTTAACACCCGATGGAATCTCTCTAATAAATTCATTCTTCTTAAGTAAAGGAGCAAAGAAATTTTTAGTAACTCAAACATCATATGCAAACTTCAACTATGAATATTTTTTCAAGCATTTAATATTCGTTTTGACTTTCACCGCTGGCCTGGCTGCCATGGGTATAGTTGAAGAAAGAATGAAAGGAACTGCTGCTATGAGACTTTTTCTCACTTTCTTTATGTTAGCCCCGATCTTAGCTGTCTACTTTGTTATGTCTAACCATGCACAAATGATTTGTGAGTCAAAGGGTATTGCTCAGGCTGTATCAAGAAACATACTGTCCCCTCGTGAATTGGATAAACTCAAAGATGCTGATGTCATTGATGAAGAAATGCTGCTTGGTGGAATAGAGTATTACAAGAAATTATCCCAAAGAGAAAAAGCGTTGGTTCGATTATTCAATAGCGGATTTAGTTTCTCTGGGATGGTTGACCAAGATGGTGAAGTTTTCAAATTATTTTCTCCAGATCTACCCAAAAAAGAAATTATTAAATTGCTAGAAAAAACTCATAGTTTAATAGCTGAAAAATCGGGCAAGAAAAATGAGTTACAGTGAGTTATGGTCAAAATCGAGACCCACGAAACAGAGAAAATAAAAAAAGTAAATTAGAGAAAGGCGAAATCGAGAAAATCTGAACGATTATCTTAATTATGCACTATAAATTGTAAAATTACAATGTAGATTAAATAATTTAAATTTTTACTTCCCAACCATTCAATAATTGGCTGAAATCCAATGTAAAAATAATCAAACAAATATGCAAAAAAAGTAAAAAAACAATAGTTAATGGTCAAATTATTTCCTTTCTCACATATTGGTCTTACATGCAACCTTTTTTGTGATTCAGGTTCATTTTTTGGGAGGTGAACCTTTAAGAACCACGGGTGCCAATTGTTTCTCTCGCTGAAGCTGTTCATCTTTTCTCATTTCTTTCTCCAAGATTTGCTTTTGCACCATTTCTTGTAACTTTAAACCTCGTTTTCTTATTCTTTCCGCTTTCTCTGATAAAATTTCCATATCTTTTTTCACGTTATTCAATTTGGATAAATAATGCGAAGCTCGAGTAATCAAAGTGTCGATTTCCAATGGCTTAGTGAATTCATTGAATCGTGAATTTTCTTGGTCTAACATAACATGAAGAGAAAGTTGATATTCCATCAATTGGGTGAATGATGGAGGTATAGAAGAGTTGTCATCCTTGTTGGATTCCATATTTCCTCAAGAGCACTTACTTGTTAGGCACAAAAATTCAAAAACAATAAATAAATAGCAACGATTTACATTTAGAATGCAAGATAATGACAGAAAATGGACAAAAACATTGATAAACAAGAGTCAAATAACAGCTGCAAGTATTTTAATACTTGAAATTTTGGGAGCGAAATTTAAGTCAACAATTTAAGTTGTGCTGGTCATTGATTTTTTTTTCCTGAACTGCACAAGCTTTGTTAACACTATTAAACTCTTTTTTTGATTTACAAAAGTCATTTATCATTGTTGTGTTTAAAACTTCGATTGTACATTACGGCTGCGATAGAGATCTCGTTTTCTTGGATTTAAAAACAATCGCAATGTTATCAGGAATATAGAAGTCATTTTAAAAAATATTAATTTAATCATAATATTTACTGTATCATTGGAAGAAAACTAATTAACAAAAAGTTGGGTTAATTTTAATCTACATACAAATGATTGCTTTTTGTTGTACGGTTGAGTCTATTTTAGGTTATTAAAGTGATGAATGAGATTAAAAGAATAAACGTAGCTGTTATTGTTGGCCTCAATTATGGTTATCATGATTAGCAACATTAATATTAATATTATTACTTTAATTGTTGTCCATTGGCTAAAATTGGTTGAAACTAGTTTCTATTACGATTGGGAAACAATCGATTTGAGGGTTTTCGCGTTGAAAATGCGGATCGACGGGAAGCTTCAGTTGTTGATGTTGTTGATGAGATTTCATCAAATCTATTAGAAGAAGATCGATTCCGTCCTCTAGATGGCCTACTAGTGGTTGAAGTTGTTCGTGAAGCTGGTGGTCGTGTCGATGAAGTGCCTGATAATCTTGTCGCTGGTGTTTCAAAATCAGGAGGTGGGACGCTAATTGGTTTTTTAATGAAGGAAGGTAAAGTTGGCCTGGGCTTTGTTGTATAACGAGCTGAAACAAGTTTACGCCTTGAATTTCGAGGTACAAACAATTGACTAAACCGTTCTTCGGTGAAATGTGATCTTGGCCTTAAATCTTCTTGTTCATTCAATTTAGCCTCGGTTGATTTTTTTTTATCATCATCGACAGCTGATTCAGGTTTAACATTGATGTTGCTATTTTTATTGTTAGGCTCTTCAACATCACCTTCAAATGACCGTCCATCTCCAGCATCATCGTCGTCATTCAATTGACAATTAGTCAATTGTATAACCAATAGAACGCAAAATACTCCATACAGTCCTAATCTCTATTGAATGGAAAGGAAGAAGAAAATAAATTACTAATTGATCATTTAAAATTGATCATTTTGCAAGATAAAAGCGCAAAAGTAATTTGTAATCTAAATATCTGTTCATCTTGATCAATTGTCAACGCGTAAATCGACCAATTTAAGGATTGTTGCACGTTTCTTGATCGTTTAGCGACTACTTAACTTACCTGAAGCTCAATTGATTCTAATAATGCAATCAAACAGCGTAACAATTATGATTAATTTATATGATTTGTATAAAAAACAAAAATCAGAGAAGGAAAAATGTACAAATTGTTGCCTTCTGCTTAAATGTTGAGAGAAGGAAAGCAGAAATGAAAAGTCAGACAGACTTGTTTAACTTCAATGATTGCATCAACACTGGGTGAAAGGTTGAAATGGATAAAACATGAACAAGGAATAAAAATGTTAATATTGATAACTCGAAAGAATGAACAATTTCTCCTTCAATTAATGAGATAAATTTCGAAAAAACTTAAATCAATGTCCCTTAGGCTCTTCAAGTAAACATGGAGTGCATTGTGAACGATGAAGACAAATGAAAGAGTAAAAATTTTTTGCATTTTCCATTTTATTTAATCTGTTTAATTTTAACTTTTAGATATATAAAGATTGATATATTCACACAATTAAGTTGCGATAAAACAAACTACACTTATTAAATCACTTGATATAAGAAGTAACAAAAGGCAAGTCAACAAAGTAAGTCCTGAAAAAGCATCACAAAACAAAAATCTGAAAAAATTACGCATCTATTAGATCATTTAGATGATACAATTTACTTACCATATTGGTTTTCTTAGTTGATTGTTGTATTTAGAGGTTCAAATTTGGTCGGTAATATATGGCTGAATATGGTGAAATCAAGATAACGATTCACAGTTTACAGAGTAAAATTTTCGTTGTATAAACTAAAGCTTTTGAAGATTCTTGTTTATGAATCCAGAAATGACAACAAAGCAGTTAATTATCTAATTGATGGCAAATTTTTGATTAATTAGTCACTATTGGAGGTAATATAGATGATTTTTGAAACATGGTTTTTAAAAAGATTTGTCTATCGGTCAATTATTAAAGAAATAAAAACGAAGACAAAGAAAGATTTCAAGTTGACAAGAAGAAGAAGCAAAAGAAATTAACTGTAAAAGCTGAAAATGATTTTCGGGTCTTGATCTAGATCGGATTCGTGTTTGGTGTCGATTCAAACTGGTTTCAACCTCTCCCAGCTCATCACTTCATCATCATCATTCCTTCTTAAGCAAAATGGAAAGAAAATTTCACTCAAATGAAGGTTCGAAGTGTTAATCACTCTCAATCTACCTACCGATGGATAACTTTAAATAGCCTGTTTACCTTCATTTTTTTTATTCATCTTCATCATCTTCATCATCTTACCTTCATTTTCTTGTTATACTGGTACTATCTTCTTGATGAGACCACAAAAACTAATATCTATATCAACTATCCAATAATCATCATTAAAAAACACTATTCAAATGATTTGTATGTTAACATTATATAAAACATTATCTGGTTGAGTCCGGTTTTCCCCGAATTTTGTCTTAAGATAAAGCTAGAAAAATTATAGCAGTGTATCAAAATATTCCTATCATTATCATTATTAACATCATCATCATTTATTGTTATTGAAGATAAACCTAAAACAAGATGAAAATGAATGAAAAAGGATTGATGTTTTTACATTTCGAGTGAAATGAGCAAATTGAGCCTTTAATCACTGCAATGAACTGAATTGAGAAGAAAAAATGAAATTGTTGTTGTTGTTTATGATGATGATGACAATGATTATACGTGTAACGATTGAAATGATTGGAAGTATTTTAATACTTGATATTTTAGGAGCGAAATTTAAGTCAAAAATTTAGGTAGTGATTGTAGTAGTTGGCTATTGATTTTTTATCTGTACAAGTTTCGTTAATACAATTAACTAACTAATAGCTTGATTTATCACTGGTGTTTACTTTTTTCATAAACCTTTTTTAAAACTATCTCTTTTAACTTATCCTTAGGTGGAACTGGTTTGATCATTCCTCTACGGAGCAATATCTTTATAGCTTTTACTGTACCGGCAATGGAAACAGCATATCTTGCTGGAGTGGCCAACTTGTACATTACAATTGCAATTGCTAGAGTTCCCATTTTATCTGATTCCAAAGCTTTTGCAATAGTCTCAGGAACACCAAAATCGCGGAGTTTTGAAAAAAGTGGTTTCACATATCCACTGAGAATTTTTCATTGGTATTGTGACACCAGAAAAATCAGGACATAAGAGAAAGATAAAAATAACAAATTAGAATCTTCGAAAGATTTTATGTTGGATGTTAAAACAAATTACCTGGCAGCGATGAGGTAAAATGTGCCTAACCATAGAGCTGAAGTAATGCCAACAACCGGAATACCAACATACCAAAACTCTTTAAACATCTTTTTATATCTCTGTATAAGAGTGAGTTGCTTCATCTCAGCTTCAAAGGTCTCCCAATATCGGATATGCTCTGGCTCGGCCAAACCATTTTTATATGTTTTTCCACAATAGGATCTGATTGAGTTGCTAAATTGAAAGAGATTTGGTTGTCGGGTTGATTTGACACGAGAAAGCTTGGAGTCACGTTTAACATGTTTACCAAGACTAGGTACAAAAGGACATGTTTGAGGTAAAGCGTGTGAATTTCTCAGAATTGGTGAACAGTTTGAAAAAGTGATGACTCGTCTGGATAGGAAACCAGTTAATGGACACAGACGGGTGACCTGGGCCATTTAACATAAAAAATTAGTTTTACAATAGCTTTACAATAAAATAAAAATTTTCTGCACACATGTTTACATGTTGTTTGCTTCATCAGCACCAACAGATGTCGCTAGCTTCTTGTACTAATTTTCAACCTGAATTGTAACAGTTGAGTTCAACTTTAAATTTTTTTAAACAGCCATTGTTGAGAGTTAACTATTTAAATTCCAATTTAGGTTGGAATTTAAATAGTTTTCTTCTCAACAATGGCTGTTAAAGTTTATTTTAGAGGTGAAACTTATGATTTTTATTCAAAGAGGAGCAAGAGATAGCACGAAAAGGTAAAAGCTCAAAATGAGATAAGAATTAACTTCCGAATCGTTTCTCAGATGTCTCTGCTAGAAAGACAAAAAAGTAAGAGAATTGTTTAAAATTATTAAAAAAATTAACTTTAATTTTCAAGATTAAAATATTACTCTTGGTTGATCCTTTCTATTGAAAGTGCCATCTGAGAAACAATTCGGCAGTTAATTCTTATCTCATTTTGAGCTTTTACATTCTCGTGCAGTCTCTTGTTACTCTTTGTTTTTATTACAATCGTGCTAACCCAGCGCTAACTTATGAGTGTCTACGTACGATAACGGGTGATCCAGCATGGCACGACTTTGTCATCGACACTTTAGATGGTGGTTTAAACATCTGTAAACACAAGTCGCTTCACCGAATCTTTGAAAGGAATAATTCACAAGGGACAAGACATTTCTATTTAAAAGTTGATAGATTTCCTCCAGTAAATGGAGTATACTTTTATATTACAAGTCGACCTCTGGATGCTAATAATGAACGGTAAGTCATTTTCATTGGAAAAATGGCAGAAAAGGCATGGTTTTATCAAGTTTTCCGGATCGACGGATTTTCTGCAAAAAACTTCAACTCGTCATTCACTTCCTCTGTGTCTTCAATACACAAAAGATGGGTTTGTCCCTCATTTAACTTGGGATTTATTGAAGCATGTTCCGGACAATAATGCCCCTGTAATCATCTCTTTGTGTTCTATGTATGATCTCATACCGACTCTCCAGTCATCTGGTCAAACATTGTCCGACTTTATTTCATCCGATTTTAACCGACAGATTTTTTTAACTGATCAAGATGTTTTAGTTAAGCGTCGACAAGGCTTCAATTCATCCGATTTTATCCCAATTTGGACAGAATCTGGTCGTAAAAATATTTACCCAACTGATCTTATGAACTGTGTTAATATTTTCAAACCTGATGTGTATCGTTTATTGGCCGATGGAGAGACGTATAAAGATACATCTAGTAAAAGACTTGACAAATCTGTTTACAATACTTCCCAATTGACTCAAAAAAGTTTTGTAAGTATTCTGAAGAAATATTTATCCAATGAAACTAATGAATTTCATTAAATTAGAATATTGAAGGACAAATTTGCAAAATCAAACCAGTATTTGGATCAATAGTCGGTGGTTGGAATTTAAAGCAAAGACTCATTTCGATCGAGCATTTAAAATCTTATGCAGTTGATGGTTATGTCATTGATGCCCCTGTAATCATCTCTTTGTGTTCTATGTATGATCTCATACCGACTCTCCAGTCATCTGGTCAAACATTGTCCGACTTTATTTCATCCGATTTTAACCGACATTAAAGATTTCATTGTTTATACTTTACGTTGTATTTTTTCTTGTTAATCTATTCTCAATTGATTTTTTATTATCGGTGACTGCTAATTTAATTTAATCATGACTTCTGGTTTTGCAAAGGTGCTTAACAAACTGAAAGTTCCGGTTGTGATTGCTGCCACAGGTGTTTATTATGGTTTTGATATATATAAAGCAAAATCTGCTAAAAACGTTCTTGTTGAAATGAAATTAGATGGTGGCTTAATACCTGGTATTGCATCGTAAGTTTAAAGTATTTCTGATTAACTTAATGGCTAACCCAATCTTTTTCATTTACTGAAAACCCTATTATTTACATTGGAATCCTATAGATTGTATCATTTACCAATCATTAACTTATTTTCATTTTTCTTTTAGACCAACACCAAGTATTCAACCACCTTTACAAGAAATCATTGATGAAGTCAAATCAAAGTTAAATCTACCAAAAGTTAAAAAAGATGCTCTAAATTTTTATGGAACTCCTTATCCGATTCCACAAATCCATGGATTCTATTCACCCTATTCACAAATTGACGTGTTTTTACCCGACTATCTAAACCTTACTGATTCCGAACAGTTGACTGGTACTGCTATTCGCAATTTAGTTAAACTTTTGGGATACGATTGTGATGCTCTAACTAAAGAGGATTGGTTAACACCCGATGGAATCTCTCTAATAAATTCATTCTTCTTAAGTAAAGGAGCAAAGAAATTTTTAGTAACTCAAACATCATATGCAAACTTCAACTATGAATATTTTTTCAAGCATTTAATATTCGTTTTGACTTTCACCGCTGGCCTGGCTGCCATGGGTATAGTTGAAGAAAGAATGAAAGGAACTGCTGCTATGAGACTTTTTCTCACTTTCTTTATGTTAGCCCCGATCTTAGCTGTCTACTTTGTTATGTCTAACCATGCACAAATGATTTGTGAGTCAAAGGGTATTGCTCAGGCTGTATCAAGAAACATACTGTCCCCTCGTGAATTGGATAAACTCAAAGATGCTGATGTCATTGATGAAGAAATGCTGCTTGGTGGAATAGAGTATTACAAGAAATTATCCCAAAGAGAAAAAGCGTTGGTTCGATTATTCAATAGCGGATTTAGTTTCTCTGGGATGGTTGACCAAGATGGTGAAGTTTTCAAATTATTTTCTCCAGATCTACCCAAAAAAGAAATTATTAAATTGCTAGAAAAAACTCATAGTTTAATAGCTGAAAAATCGGGCAAGAAAAATGAGTTACAGTGAGTTATGGTCAAAATCGAGACCCACGAAACAGAGAAAATAAAAAAAGTAAATTAGAGAAAGGCGAAATCGAGAAAATCTGAACGATTATCTTAATTATGCACTATAAATTGTAAAATTACAATGTAGATTAAATAATTTAAATTTTTACTTCCCAACCATTCAATAATTGGCTGAAATCCAATGTAAAAATAATCAAACAAATATGCAAAAAAAGTAAAAAAACAATAGTTAATGGTCAAATTATTTCCTTTCTCACATATTGGTCTTACATGCAACCTTTTTTGTGATTCAGGTTCATTTTTTGGGAGGTGAACCTTTAAGAACCACGGGTGCCAATTGTTTCTCTCGCTGAAGCTGTTCATCTTTTCTCATTTCTTTCTCCAAGATTTGCTTTTGCACCATTTCTTGTAACTTTAAACCTCGTTTTCTTATTCTTTCCGCTTTCTCTGATAAAATTTCCATATCTTTTTTCACGTTATTCAATTTGGATAAATAATGCGAAGCTCGAGTAATCAAAGTGTCGATTTCCAATGGCTTAGTGAATTCATTGAATCGTGAATTTTCTTGGTCTAACATAACATGAAGAGAAAGTTGATATTCCATCAATTGGGTGAATGATGGAGGTATAGAAGAGTTGTCATCCTTGTTGGATTCCATATTTCCTCAAGAGCACTTACTTGTTAGGCACAAAAATTCAAAAACAATAAATAAATAGCAACGATTTACATTTAGAATGCAAGATAATGACAGAAAATGGACAAAAACATTGATAAACAAGAGTCAAATAACAGCTGCAAGTATTTTAATACTTGAAATTTTGGGAGCGAAATTTAAGTCAACAATTTAAGTTGTGCTGGTCATTGATTTTTTTTTCCTGAACTGCACAAGCTTTGTTAACACTATTAAACTCTTTTTTTGATTTACAAAAGTCATTTATCATTGTTGTGTTTAAAACTTCGATTGTACATTACGGCTGCGATAGAGATCTCGTTTTCTTGGATTTAAAAACAATCGCAATGTTATCAGGAATATAGAAGTCATTTTAAAAAATATTAATTTAATCATAATATTTACTGTATCATTGGAAGAAAACTAATTAACAAAAAGTTGGGTTAATTTTAATCTACATACAAATGATTGCTTTTTGTTGTACGGTTGAGTCTATTTTAGGTTATTAAAGTGATGAATGAGATTAAAAGAATAAACGTAGCTGTTATTGTTGGCCTCAATTATGGTTATCATGATTAGCAACATTAATATTAATATTATTACTTTAATTGTTGTCCATTGGCTAAAATTGGTTGAAACTAGTTTCTATTACGATTGGGAAACAATCGATTTGAGGGTTTTCGCGTTGAAAATGCGGATCGACGGGAAGCTTCAGTTGTTGATGTTGTTGATGAGATTTCATCAAATCTATTAGAAGAAGATCGATTCCGTCCTCTAGATGGCCTACTAGTGGTTGAAGTTGTTCGTGAAGCTGGTGGTCGTGTCGATGAAGTGCCTGATAATCTTGTCGCTGGTGTTTCAAAATCAGGAGGTGGGACGCTAATTGGTTTTTTAATGAAGGAAGGTAAAGTTGGCCTGGGCTTTGTTGTATAACGAGCTGAAACAAGTTTACGCCTTGAATTTCGAGGTACAAACAATTGACTAAACCGTTCTTCGGTGAAATGTGATCTTGGCCTTAAATCTTCTTGTTCATTCAATTTAGCCTCGGTTGATTTTTTTTTATCATCATCGACAGCTGATTCAGGTTTAACATTGATGTTGCTATTTTTATTGTTAGGCTCTTCAACATCACCTTCAAATGACCGTCCATCTCCAGCATCATCGTCGTCATTCAATTGACAATTAGTCAATTGTATAACCAATAGAACGCAAAATACTCCATACAGTCCTAATCTCTATTGAATGGAAAGGAAGAAGAAAATAAATTACTAATTGATCATTTAAAATTGATCATTTTGCAAGATAAAAGCGCAAAAGTAATTTGTAATCTAAATATCTGTTCATCTTGATCAATTGTCAACGCGTAAATCGACCAATTTAAGGATTGTTGCACGTTTCTTGATCGTTTAGCGACTACTTAACTTACCTGAAGCTCAATTGATTCTAATAATGCAATCAAACAGCGTAACAATTATGATTAATTTATATGATTTGTATAAAAAACAAAAATCAGAGAAGGAAAAATGTACAAATTGTTGCCTTCTGCTTAAATGTTGAGAGAAGGAAAGCAGAAATGAAAAGTCAGACAGACTTGTTTAACTTCAATGATTGCATCAACACTGGGTGAAAGGTTGAAATGGATAAAACATGAACAAGGAATAAAAATGTTAATATTGATAACTAGAAAAATGTTTTCATAACGAACTGAAATCGATAAAAATGAAAATAAAAAACTAGAATTCTCTTGAATCAATAACAAAATATAAATTTTCAATGCAATAAAAAAGTAAGATATCACTGATCTGAAAGGGACTTTTTTCTCACCTGATAACAGATGTTGCCTTAGTATTGATTAGTGAATCTCTATTTAAGTTAGTTATTGATTCAAATTATGATTAACAAAATTGACAGGTTTAAATTTTTAAATGAATCAATGAAAATGTCATTTATTTTCAAGTGATTATGATATCAATTCAATAGTATCGTTAACAAATTGGTCGAAAAACCTTTTGAGTACAATCTGAGTTAACCACGATTAGGCCAGTAGATACGATGTCTTAAATCATCGTATCTATAATGGTTTAAGCAATATGAATAAAAATATTGTCCAATATTTAGATCCGCGAGAATTTTCCTTTCTCTAATAAGACAAGCATCAGAATATTCATCTGTAATGATGAATGATTCAATGGGACGATCTGGACGAGGCTGATCACGCACATATGATTCAATATCTAAATTCATTATTTCAGCTTGTTTATCTAAAAAAGCTCTGTTACTTGAATGATGACAGAAAAGTTGGCTGCATTCAGATTCATCAATCAAATCCCGATGAATTAAACCATATGAAGTCAATATGCAATCCGAACAAATTCCCATTGTTATCGTTGTTTTGAGAGCAAAGCAATCACCATCTCTAAAGAATTTGTCTCTCAAATCTTGCTTCGTGCTCTTTGTGTCTGCGTATCTTACTGGACTATAACTGAGGCACCTGATTAATAAGAAAAATTATTTTTAAATCATATATAGAATCATACGATTATTCAAGTTACCTGTGAAAACAAACATTTGAATAATGCAGATCAACAAAAGGGTTTTCAGGATAATGCTCGTTTCCACGTGGTTTAAGAAAATCAATGAACAGAGTTTTTTCTATCGGTATTCCAGTAAATTCTGCAAGCTATGGATCAGGGTAAATAATTGAATTCAAAGAGAAAAGCGATTTTTTTAAATTTTACCTGTTTAAATGTTTCACTCTCTATATCATCATATCCCTTGGACCAGTCCATAATAATATCGTGGCAAGCATCCGATAATTGCACTTTTATGGTAGCTATTAATGAAAACAAACAAAATATCATTTAACATGCTAAAAGTTGTCCAATGCAAAGATAAAAATTGAAAACTTACTTTTATCTTTATCATTATCATTCTTGTCCATTTTAAGGTTAAGGCATAGAAAAGCAAAGGATGGAATGAAAGGGATAAAATATGAACAAAAAAAAATAGACAAAGGTTGACCTTAAAGAAACTGATCAAACCAGAAATTATACCTTGTAAACTGACCTACAAATGTGATCAAAACAAGTTTATCCAGTCGAGATCCGATCCGGAATCTATCCCGCAATGCTCGGTTATCCTAGTTTCAAGCATTTGTCGAAATTCAATTTAATAATCATAATAGATGAATAAATTGTGTGAGTTTATTCAAAGTTATCAAAATCATAAGTTTATTATTTTTACCTAGATGGATATGATTCTTATGATTTCTCCTCATCTGTGATAAAATCTTTTTGTTTTGTTTTTTTTGCTCTTATAATCAATAATGGAATTTTCACCTATGAAAAATGGCAGAAACGTAAGGCATGGTTTTATCAAGTTTTCCGGATCGACGGATTTTCTGCAAAAAACTTCAACTCGTCATTCACTTCCTCTGTGTCTTCAATACACAAAAGATGGGTTTGTCCCTCATTTAACTTGGGATTTATTGAAGCATGTTCCGGACAATAATGCCCCTGTAATCATCTCTTTGTGTTCTATGTATGATCTCATACCGACTCTCCAGTCATCTGGTCAAACATTGTCCGACTTTATTTCATCCGATTTTAACCGACAGATTTTTTTAACTGATCAAGATGTTTTAGTTAAGCGTCGACAAGGCTTCAATTCATCCGATTTTATCCCAATTTGGACAGAATCTGGTCGTAAAAATATTTACCCAACTGATCTTATGAACTGTGTTAATATTTTCAAACCTGATGTGTATCGTTTATTGGCCGATGGAGAGACGTATAAAGATACATCTAGTAAAAGACTTGACAAATCTGTTTACAATACTTCCCAATTGACTCAAAAAAGTTTTGTAAGTATTCTGAAGAAATATTTATCCAATGAAACTAATGAATTTCATTAAATTAGAATATTGAAGGACAAATTTGCAAAATCAAACCAGTATTTGGATCAATAGTCGGTGGTTGGAATTTAAAGCAAAGACTCATTTCGATCGAGCATTTAAAATCTTATGCAGTTGATGGTTATGTCATTGATGGCCTATTGGCTGATGATTTACTGAATGAATCATCTGACACTAAAGAAAATTTCAGTTCACTTTTGTCTTATATTTGCTCGCGTTTACCTCTGGACAAGCCGAGAGCCCTATTTGGCCCACTTAAACCTGAAAGAGTAATCGACGCTGTCTCTGCTGGTATTGATATATTCGATTCGTCTTATTGCAGCTACTTAACAAACAATCATTCAGCATTGTTGCTTGATTCTAAATCAGATCCATTTGATGTTAATTCAAAACTACTAAATTTGGCAGATGAATCGTTCAAAAATGATTTCACTGTCATCAAAAAAAATTGCAATTGCTATACTTGCTCCAAAGGGTTTTGTCGTGCCTATTTAAATCATCTTATCAAAGTTAAGGAAATGCTTGGTTTAATTTTGATAAACTTACACAATTTATTCATCTATTATGATTTTGTCAATCAAATAAGCTTTCTTACTCATGAATAATTACATCAATATTAATAAAATTTTACTAAAATTATCTTATATAGTTAGTTGGTGTTCATTTGTTTACTTTTAGCTTTAAATTTGACTAATCACTTAATTTGAATCTCGGCAAATGTTTGAGACTAGGATAAATGAGCATCGGAGGATGGATTTCAAATTGGATTCAAACTCAATTCAAAAGAATAGTAGCCAAGTTAGATAACGATGATTCTAAAGCCAGGCTCCTAGAAGTTAAAATGAAAAATTATTAGAAACTCAAAGTAGACTGATAAAATTGTTAACTTACCCAAAGTTTCAAAGATATTACTTTTTGCTTGCAACTTGATCATTTCACAAAGCACGTTGTAAGGTGCAATCATATTTCTCCAATCATATGGATCGTTTGAAAAGTAATCGGAATTATAAGCTGAAGACAATTTCTTGATATAAGAGTTTTGGCTATTAGCATTCAGAGATTTAGGATTGGGTTCAATGCATTCTAAACCCACCATAAACCTCAAGCATTTACGCCAATTTTTTGCCAACCTGCAGCGAAGTAAATAAAACTATTGAAAAAGGGACCCAAATCTTGTTATGAATCTTGGTGATAAAAAAATAATTTATCTAGAACAACTTACCAACAATATGGACTCTCTGAAGGTTTACCAGAAAAAGCAACAAGTTTTCGACGTTTTTCAAATTCTTGTTCATCTGCAGCTTCATAAACAATATCTTTTACTTCAAGACACTCAATCATTTGTGATTTAATTGCATCAAATTGTTCTCGCCATTCGTCAGTATCACAAACCATTCGAAACCCAAACTCTTTCCATAAGATGGTAACATTGCTTGGTCCATCGAATTCACCACTGTCTGATTTACTTGACTCGTCTAGGTTGTTAGTTGAATCTAAATCCACTTCATAATCATCACAATTTACCAAATCGAAGGCTACAATATTTTGAGATAATTGAACAGTTAATTGGAGTTGAAATTAAAGTTCTTATTTTGATTCATTTTCTGGAAATTTGGTAGATGAACAAATAATTTTAAACAATTCACTTACCATATAAAAATAGTATAACAAGATAGATGAAAGATGGTTTCATTTTCAGTAAACTTTGTTCGTTACAGAATTAATTCAATTTACCTCTGTCACATTATCCGAGAAAATGTTTTCATAACGAACTGAAATCGATAAAAATGAAAATAAAAAACTAGAATTCTCTTGAATCAATAACAAAATATAAATTTTCAATGCAATAAAAAAGTAAGATATCACTGATCTGAAAGGGACTTTTTTCTCACCTGATAACAGATGTTGCCTTAGTATTGATTAGTGAATCTCTATTTAAGTTAGTTATTGATTCAAATTATGATTAACAAAATTGACAGGTTTAAATTTTTAAATGAATCAATGAAAATGTCATTTATTTTCAAGTGATTATGATATCAATTCAATAGTATTGTTTACAAATTGGTCGAAAAACCTTTTGAGTACAATCTGAGTTAACCTCGATTAGGCCAGTAGATACGATGTCTTAAATCAAACATATAATGGTTTAAGCAATATGAATAAAAATATTGTCCAATATTTAGATCCGCGAGAATTTTCCTTTCTCTAATAAGACAAGCATCAGAATATTCATCTGTAATGATGAATGATTCAATGGGACGATCTGGACGAGGCTGATCACGCACATATGATTCAATATCTGAATTCATTATTTCAGCTTGTTTATCTAAAAAAGCTCTGTTACTTGAATGATGACAGAAAAGCTGGCTGCATTCAGATTCATCAATCAAATCCCGATGAATTAAACCATATGAAGTCAATATGCAATCCGAACAAATTTCCATTGCTATCGTTGTTTGGAGAGCAAAGCAATCACCATCTCTAAAGAATTTGTCTCTCAAATCTTGTTTCGTGCTCCTTAGTGTGTCTGTGTATCTTACTGGACTATAACTGAGGCACCTGATTAATAAGAAAAATTGTTTTTAAATCATATATAGAATCATACGATTATTCAAGTTACCTGTGAAAACAAACATTTGAATAATGCAGATCATCAAAAGGGTTTTCAGGATAATGCTCGTTTCCACGTGGTTTAAGAAAATCAATGAACAGAGTTTTTTCTATCGGTATTCCAGTAAATTCTGCAAGCTATGGATCAGGGTAAATAATTGAATTCAAAGAGAAAAGCGATTTTTTTAAATTTTACCTGTTTAAATGTTTCACTCTCTATATCATCATATCCCTTGGACCAGTCCATAATAATATCGTGGCAAGCATCCGATAATTGCACTTTTATGGTAGCTATTAATGAAAACAAACAAAATATCATTTAACATGCTAAAAGTTGTCCAATGCAAAGATAAAAATTGAAAACTTACTTTTATTGTAATCATTATCATTCTTGTCCATTTTAAGGTTAAGGCATAGAAAAGCAAAGGATGGAATGAAAGGGATAAAATATGAACAAAAAAAATAGACAAAGGTTGACCCTAAAGAAACTGATCAAACCAGAAATTATACCTTGTAAACTGACCTACAAATGTGATCAAAACAAGTTTTAACCAGTCGAGATCCGATCCGGAATCTATCCCGCAATGCTCGGTTATCCTAGTTTCAAGCATTTGTCGAAATTCAATTTAATAATCATAATAGATGAATAAATTGTGTGAGTTTATTCAAAGTTATCAAAATCATAAGTTTATTATTTTTACCTAGATGGATATGATTCTTATGATTTCTCCTCATCTGTGATAAAATCTTTTTGTTTTGTTTTTTTTGCTCTTATAATCAATAATGGAATTTTCACCTATGAAAAATGGCAGAAACGTAAGGCATGGTTTTATCAAGTTTTCCGGATCGACGGATTTTCTGCAAAAAACTTCATCAACTCGTCATTCACTTCCTCTGTGTCTTCAATACACAAAAGATGGGTTTGTCCCTCATTTAACTTGGGATTTATTGAAGCATGTTCCGGACAATAATGCCCCTGTAATCATCTCTTTGTGTTCTATGTATGATCTCATACCGACTCTCCAGTCATCTGGTCAAACATTGTCCGACTTTATTTCATCCGATTTTAACCGACAGATTTTTTTAACTGATCAAGATGTTTTAGTTAAGCGTCGACAAGGCTTCAATTCATCCGATTTTATCCCAATTTGGACAGAATCTGGTCGTAAAAATATTTACCCAACTGATCTTATGAACTGTGTTAATATTTTCAAACCTGATGTGTATCGTTTATTGGCCGATGGAGAGACGTATAAAGATACATCTAGTAAAAGACTTGACAAATCTGTTTACAATACTTCCCAATTGACTCAAAAAAGTTTTGTAAGTATTCTGAAGAAATATTTATCCAATGAAACTAATGAATTTCATTAAATTAGAATATTGAAGGACAAATTTGCAAAATCAAACCAGTATTTGGATCAATAGTCGGTGGTTGGAATTTAAAGCAAAGACTCATTTCGATCGAGCATTTAAAATCTTATGCAGTTGATGGTTATGTCATTGATGGCCTATTGGCTGATGATTTACTGAATGAATCATCTGACACTAAAGAAAATTTCAGTTCACTTTTGTCTTATATTTGCTCGCGTTTACCTCTGGACAAGCCGAGAGCCCTATTTGGCCCACTTAAACCTGAAAGAGTAATCGACGCTGTCTCTGCTGGTATTGATATATTCGATTCGTCTTATTGCAGCTACTTAACAAACAATCATTCAGCATTGTTGCTTGATTCTAAATCAGATCCATTTGATGTTAATTCAAAACTACTAAATTTGGCAGATGAATCGTTCAAAAATGATTTCACTGTCATCAAAAAAAATTGCAATTGCTATACTTGCTCCAAAGGGTTTTGTCGTGCCTATTTAAATCATCTTATCAAAGTTAAGGAAATGCTTGGTTTAATTTTGATAAACTTACACAATTTATTCATCTATTATGATTTTGTCAATCAAATAAGCTTTCTTACTCATGAATAATTACATCAATATTAATAAAATTTTACTAAAATTATCTTATATAGTTAGTTGGTGTTCATTTGTTTACTTTTAGCTTTAAATTTGACTAATCACTTAATTTGAATCTCGGCAAATGTTTGAGACTAGGATAAATGAGCATCGGAGGATGGATTTCAAATTGGATTCAAACTCAATTCAAAAGAATAGTAGCCAAGTTAGATAACGATGATTCTAAAGCCAGGCTCCTAGAAGTTAAAATGAAAAATTATTAGAAACTCAAAGTAGACTGATAAAATTGTTAACTTACCCAAAGTTTCAAAGATATTACTTTTTGCTTGCAACTTGATCATTTCACAAAGCACGTTGTAAGGTGCAATCATATTTCTCCAATCATATGGATCGTTTGAAAAGTAATCGGAATTATAAGCTGAAGACAATTTCTTGATATAAGAGTTTTGGCTATTAGCATTCAGAGATTTAGGATTGGGTTCAATGCATTCTAAACCCACCATAAACCTCAAGCATTTACGCCAATTTTTTGCCAACCTGCAGCGAAGTAAATAAAACTATTGAAAAAGGGACCCAAATCTTGTTATGAATCTTGGTGATAAAAAAATAATTTATCTAGAACAACTTACCAACAATATGGACTCTCTGAAGGTTTACCAGAAAAAGCAACAAGTTTTCGATGTTTTTCAAATTCTTGTTCATCTGCAGCTTCATAAACAATATCTTTTACTTCAAGACACTCAATCATTTGTGATTTAATTGCATCAAATTGTTCTCGCCATTCGTCAGTATCACAAACCATTCGAAACCCAAACTCTTTCCATAAGATGGTAACATTGCTTGGTCCATCGAATTCACCACTGTCTGATTTACTTGACTCGTCTAGGTTGTTAGTTGAATCTAAATCCACTTCATAATCATCACAATTTACCAAATCGAAGGCTACAATATTTTGAGATAATTGAACAGTTAATTGGAGTTGAAATTAAAGTTCTTATTTTGATTCATTTTCTGGAAATTTGGTAGATGAACAAATAATTTTAAACAATTCACTTACCATATAAAAATAGTATAACAAGATAGATGAAAGATGGTTTCATTTTCAGTAAACTTTGTTCGTTACAGAATTAATTCAATTTACCTCTGTCACATTATCCGAGAAAATGTTTTCATAACGAACTGAAATCAATAAAAATGAAAATAAAAAACTAGAATTCTCTTGAATCAATAACAAAAAATCAATTTTCAATGCAATAAAAAAGTAAGATATTATTGATCTAAAAGGGACTTTTTTTCTCACCTGATAACAGATGTTGCCTTAGTATTGATTAGTGAATCTCTATTTAAGTTAATTATTGATTCAAATTATGATTAACAAAATTGACAGGTTTAATTTCTTTAATGCATCAATGAAAATGTCCTTTATTTTCAAGTGATAATGATATCAATTCAATAGTATCGTTTACAAATTGGTCGAAAAACCTTTTGAGTACAATCTGAGTTAACCTCGATTAGGCCAGTAGATACGATGTCTTAAATCAAACATATAATGGTTTAAGCAATATGAATAAAAATATTGTCCAATATTTAGATCCGCGAGAATTTTCCTTTCTCTAATAAGACAAGCATCAGAATATTCATCTGTAATGATGAATGATTCAATGGGACGATCTGGACGAGGCTAATCACGCACATATGATTCAATATCTAAATTCATTATTTCAGCTTGTTTATCTAAAAAAGCTCTGTTACTTGAATGATGACAGAAAAGTTGGCTGCATTCAGATTCATCAATCAAATCCCGATGAATTAAACCATATGAAGTCAATATGCAATCCGAACAAATTCCCATTGTTATCGTTGTTTTGAGAGCAAAGCAATCACCATCTCTAAAGAATTTGTCTCTCAAATCTTGCTTCGTGCTCTTTGTGTCTGTGTATCTTACTGGACTATAACTGAGGCACCTGATTAATAAGAAAAATTATTTTTAAATCATATATAGAATCATACGATTATTCAAGTTACCTGTGAAAACAAACATTTGAATAATGCAGATCAACAAAAGGGTTTTCAGGATAATGCTCGTTTCCACGTGGTTTAAGAAAATCAATGAACAGAGTTTTTTCTATCGGTATTCCAGTAAATTCTGCAAGCTATGGATCAGGGTAAATAATTGAATTCAAAGAGAAAAGCGATTTTTTTAAATTTTACCTGTTTAAATGTTTCACTCTCTATATCATCATATCCCTTGGACCAGTCCATAATAATATCGTGGCAAGCATCCGATAATTGCACTTTTATGGTAGCTATTAATGAAAACAAACAAAATATCATTTAACATGCTAAAAGTTGTCCAATGCAAAGATAAAAATTGAAAACTTACTTTTATTGTAATCATTATCATTCTTGTCCATTTTAAGGTTAAGGCATAGAAAAGCAAAGGATGGAATGAAAGGGATAAAATATGAACAAAAAAAATAGACAAAGGTTGACCTTAAAGAAACTGATCAAACCAGAAATTATACCTTGTAAACTGACCTACAAATGTGACCAAAACAAGTTTTGACCCATCGAGTTCCGATCTGGAATCTATCCCGCAATGCTCGGTTATCCTAGTTTCAAGTATTTGTCGAAATTCAATTTAAAGATTTCTTTATATTAACCTTATCAGTGATAAGTAAAATCTAAAGCTAAAAGTAAATAAATAAACACCAACTTAGATAATTTTAGTAAAATTTTATTGCTATTGATATAATCATCAATGAGTAAGAAATCTGATTTGATTGACAAAATCATAATAGATGAATAAATTGTGTAAGTTTATTAAAATTTATCACAAAAATCATAAGTTTATTATTTTTACCTAGATGGAAAGTCTTTAATAAGTTGATTGTAAAATTTTCAAAATTTCTTGATGAACATAGGTATAAATATCTTTGCCGTATATGAAATCCAAATGATTCCACGAAGGTAATGGAACGAAATAGTCTCTCAGCAAAGGCACTGTAAATTGAAGTAGAAGAGCGTATTACATAAAACAGAAATCGACGACAACCCGTCTTACCTTTGAGTGTGTCTATTAGACGTGTTACATCTTTGTAATCACCTAGCTGATCACTCTTAGAGTAGATCAGTGCAATCTGTGTTGAATTAATTTGTGTAAGAGGGAATTTGGGAGGACTAGGACCATCATATCTTTTCATATTTTCACTAGCTCCATAGTCAAATCTTTTGAAATTACCAGCCACAATATTTTGACCAAAATGAACCAAATTCCAAACGGATGAACCGGCATAGCCATGAGATCGGTAAACATCAACTCGACTGGTATTCAACTCTTCCAAATTATAACCCATTAAAGGGTAAATAAGTTTTTCACAGACTTTGGGTTCCCATCGACCACAAGCAACTTGCTCGGTCATCTTTAAAATAAAGGTATTTGCATTCAATTCACCGACCGATTTACGTAAACCCCAAAGGACAAAGGGAACACGTGAAGCTATTCTTAATGATAACATTATATTGTCGACAAAGCAGACTGGAGCCATAGCAATGAAAGGCTTAACCACCAAAGAGTAATGTGGTTGATCGGCTAGCAATCCAAACATCATGAGAGTTCCTTGAGAATGACCGATCCATCCCAGGCTTGCTATTTAAATGACGAGTTTATTTTGATTTTCGAGTTTGATTAAACACTTAAATGATAATTTATAAGTTTGGCCATACTTACCAAATCCAGTTGTGTTCAAAACATGTCCGATAATTGCTGGTGTATCATAATCAACCATTTCATCGAAGCTGAATTCCCAGAATTGTTCGTCTTATAAAAGTAAAGTGTAAAATTAAGATTTTATATTGACTTACATTAATAAAGAAATATTTGCTCACCTTTATCTGGATCGTAAATTGTGTGATTCCGTGAATACAAATTACCTCTTGAATTGGATAGCCAAACATCGTAGCATAAATTTGACAGAAGAAAGCCTAAATTGTTTGTAATTGTTCCGTTAAGATTGGATAAAGTATGAGCATCTGACACCTGACAAGGGATCGCATCACCTCCGGGTGCGTTTATCAAAAAGTCAACGGCACATCCCATGAAACCATGTTGAAGCACAATTGGCTTTAATTTAGATCGATCTTCTTGTTTAACAAATGGATTAATTATACGATAAACACCAAGAATATATAAATCTTTAGTTACAATGTAATGAGTTTCATATTTAAAACCTCGAGATTCAATAAGTTCGGTAATTGTCCTGTTAAGGTCAGGATCGCTGACATCAGCTTTGACTATAAAGAAAATTGAAAAAGATACAGTCAAGAAATTAATTAAGCATTTCATATTGTTTTTTAATTTGAAAGTTGAAAATTAATAACTAAACATTAGTTGGAATTAAACATTGCTTCTGATTTGTTATTGAAATTTACGATTCCAATTATGCTTTTAAAAAAATCAGATGATTCAAGTGAAATTCCAAATAATAACAATTAGATTATATTCCAGGGAAATCATTGTGATAAGATAAATAAATTCATTAAACAGTGAGGTACAAAGACTATCACTAAACAAATTTAATAATTGATGTATTACAAGTTAATAGTATAATTTACCTTAACACCCACTAAACTTCACAGAATTGAAATTATTTAAAGAACCGTTTGACAAATATTTATAATCAAGATTAAGATTAAGTCCTGATTGTATTATCATCTCACCCATTGTCTATAAAATCGTCACTATTTTATGAACTCGATCAATTCATGGTTCTTATCATTCAAATTTAGTCTAAATTTTCAGCCAGAATTAAGAAAATGCTTGGTTTAATTTTGATAAACGTGCACAATCTCTTTGTACCTATTGTGATTGTGATTATCATATTGTGATTTTGTCAATCCAATATGATTTCACGTTCATCAATAATTACATCAATGATAATAAAAATTTTACTAAAATGATCTTAGTTAGTGTTTATTTATTTACTTTTAGCTTTAAATTTGACTAATCACTTAATTTGAATTTCGGCAAATACTTAAGACTAGGATAACACAGCATCGGAGGATAGATTCCGAATCGGATCTCGACTTAATTTAAAAGAATTAACAAAATTAATAAATTCGCAAACAGTTGTCCTTATAATACTTCCTAATACAAATTTGGCGCTTCTTGTTCTTAGATTGCAAAAACTAATTCAATATGTACTCGAGCCAGATGGCTCTGTAGTTGGGTTTAAGAGCCACGTTTTTGAGGTTTCATCTGTTTGTTACAATTTGCTTTAATTTGTATTTTCTAAATCAAATCTAGTTAATAATTTAATTATGATTCCAACCTTCACTGATGTTCAAGAATCTGACCAGGTAAGTCAATTTGTATATTCTTTTTTAGATTTTCTATTAATGATTTCTATCTTCCTTCCATTTTCTATACTCGGTTTCAATCCATTGTCAGTGTGAAGAGCTCCGTGATTACTTCAATTCACTTGGTGCTAATCTGACTGAACAAGATGAGGAAGGTTTCCTGAAGGATTTGACGAAAATTATTGGCGTTTGTGATCTATGTTTCAAAGAGGATAAAGATTCGGATAAACAGTCTGTTCTTAACAGTATTGTTTCCTTGCTTATCCAAGTACCTCAAACCGACCCAATATGTAGTGAATTGGTTAATGCCTTCTGTGCAAAACTGGTCGAAGTCTCAACTCCTAATAATGCCTTGATTTGCATTAAAATGTAAGCACGATACAGTTTAAATTGCTCATAACAAAAAATTACATCTTGCATATTTAATTGATTTATATTCTATCAACTTGATCAGACTACAAAATCTTTTTGAAGGGACTGGCGAAAACCCTAAATTGAACTACGATATTTATTATAGTCTAATTAAAATTGCTGGCAGTATTGGTCGCATTGATTTGGTTTATGATGATCTGCATAAAGTTCGATCAACTTATAATAAGGATAATGTTGGATTAGACAAAGTGCAAAAGTTGTTGAGACTTCTGCACGAAGTTCTTCTCAAAGATGACAGGTATATTCGCAGTAACTTTTTATTTTTTTTATATCACTCGATAATTTGGTTTATTTATTTTATCTTTTTTATTCAGCCATGAAGCGTCCAAAGTAATGATAGAATTGCTAGGTACTTACACCGAAGCCACTGCATCTCAAGCGCGAACTGATGCTCATCGTTGCATCGTCTCCTTCATCTCGAATCCGAACACTTTCCTGATGGATCATCTTTTGACCCTCAAACCAGTCAAATTTCTTGAAGGCGAAGCTATTCATGATCTTCTTACTATTTTTGTGTCTGATAAACTCAATGGGTACATCAAATTCTATAATTCTCATAAAGCTTTGATCGAAAATTCAGGTTAGTAAAAAATAACACAATTTGATATAGTGCAATAAAATGCAACCTGCTGTTTCTTCAAAACTTCTTTAGGGTTGTCTCATGAACAGAATCTGCATAAAATGAGACTGCTGACTTTCATGCAAATGGCTGAAAACAAAAAAGAGCTCTCATTCCAGACCATTAAAGAGGAATTGCAATTAAAAGATGAAGATGTAGAGACATTTGTAATTGACGGTAAGTCATTTTTGTAGTTTGCATTTGCGAGTCTAAACAATTTTCATATTTTCACAGTTCTGCGAACCAAACTTGTGAAGGCAAAAGTTGACCAAGTTAACAAAAAAGTTTCGGTCACCTCCACAATGCATCGAACATTCGGTCGTCAACAGTGGCAACAATTAAGAGACACTTTAACCCAATGGCAAGCAAATCTTGCACATGTCCACAATACCATCGCATCCGCCATTTGCGCTCAATACGAAACAATGACTCCAATCAACCCTAATCCAGTACCTTCTTAAGAAAATTGAAACAATCAATAAAGATTCCAGCAGGTTTAATATATTAACTTCTTAAAGAAATAATCCTTTAATAATAATTATCCCTTAGAATCCGGATTTTAGTGATTTGTCTTGGTGCAATTTATAGGATAGATAATTTGATAATTAGCCATGTCATCTTTATCAAACAGCATCGGACCTTACCATCGACAGTCTGTAATTTCTATTTTGAATTATTTTTACGAAGGAAGACTGGACATTAAATCGGATCATTGTATCGAAACTCTTTTTCTATCCTCGCGTTTGAGACTGTTTGGCCTCACAGAAACTATTTATCGATATATTGTTTTCAAACTTAAATCTGGAACAGCTCTAGATTATTTAAGTCAGTTTATTACTATCACTGATAATGATATTAACTCATCCACCCAGCTTAAAACTATCCGGGAAAAATGTTTATCAATCATCGACAAATATGGCATTTCAGCTATTTTGAGACCTGCACTTTACAAATGTGATTCTCGCATATTGACTTGGATAGTCGCTCGAGATTCCTTAAGAATCAATGAATGGACACTTTTCACGGCCTTATTACAATGGGCTAGTAATCGTTGTGAATTAACAAATACTGTGTTGTGTATGCATTCATTTAGATCACTTTTAGGACCAGTTTTTGATCGGATAAGATTTCCACTGATGAAAATACCTGAACTGGTAACAATTAATAGAAGTGGTTTGGCTCTTAAAAGGAGTGAATATGAGTTAATATTAAGTTACCTATTAGATAATCCAAAACCTCCAATTCACTTCCCAATCACCCCACGATCACCATTAGGCCTGGTTGCGGAAAGATTTAAATCTTCGAAAATGATTATGGTTACTTCTTATCCTCAAGAGGTTCATCAAATAGATATAATAGTTGATCAACAAGTCCGATTTATTGGTATAGGAATATTTACACCTAACTTTCATCATTTGTCTATAGGTAAAACACTAGTCAATCTTCAATTATGGTATGTTGCTGGAAGCGAAAGAATTTTTTCAGTTACCCGGCGATTAATCCATGGTTCTTTGTCACATCAATCAATTTATCAAATTATTTTATCTTCATGCATACATCTTTTACCCAAAATACGTTACTCTCTTGTTATGATTCTTAAACATAACAACTGGCGAAATAATAGCAAAGAGCTTACCGCAATTTCTGGTGTTGGTGGATCAAACAATATTCAGGTAGCAGTTGGTGAAAGAAACACTATTAATTGGAAGATTAAGAACCCTCGTTTTCATATTCAACCTTACCATAACACTATTAATGGATCGTCAATTAAAAAAGGACAATTCCATAGTTTTATATTTGATTGTAACTAGAAATAAAATATAATGTGTTGCAAAGTTTTTGCCTTAAACTGAAACAAAAAGTTCGAAATTTTAGTTCAAAACTCTCCAATTCATATCAAGTTATAAAAGTTACTTAATCAACAAATTATTTTTGTTTGATTTACAAGTATTGAAAGAATAAATTGAAACAATGATTCGAATAATTTAAAGGTCACGAGTGGTGAGTATTAGAAACAAATCAGAAAAATATTAACAATTCGCTCTAGTTTAATTTAATAAGTCTTTGCAGCTCATACCATGAAAAGATGAGATCAAAACTGGATTTAAATAAAGTTTCATTTTATAAAGGATTTTAAATTACATTAAAATATGTACAGACGCACGCCCAAAATGATTAGAATCTCATAACTTATGAATAGTAGTTGAGTAAAACTCTTACGGTAAGTCAGTCTCATCAGCTGATTCTTCTATGTTTGTCAGCCATTTTGTGTAAGTTGATATTCTTTATTATCTTCTATTTTCATCATAATTAGTTACACCTTTTAATGTTTTATCAGTGAGTTTCTTTGGTAACACTGAGTTACTGTTGAATATAAAAAGAGAATCTAAATGATGTCAGATAATCAACCCAAAAGACCACCGAGAATGGCTAGATCAATGAGCAAAGAATCCTCGGTAAGATTTGTTTATTTTTTTAAGTTTATATTAACTTTTAATCTTTTTTTTAATTTTATTTAATAACTTTATGTTATCTAGACTGGACTTTTAATGTCTGTCATCCGATCCTTAACTGCGAGTCGAGATGTTGACGAAAGAGACCGAGAAAAGGCTAATCTTGAAAGGGATTTCGGTGAAAGTGATGCGCGGCTAGACCAATTGATTGTGAATCACCACTCTGACTTGACGGCAGTCATGAATGCTTTCAGTAAAGTGTCGACACAACTAAAAGATGCTAAGGAAAGATGCAAAAGTATGAAAGAAAATTTGATTACTTGTAAAGACTTGTTAAGATGTAAAAAAGACGAGCTCCGTAAATTATGGAGAGAATCTGTCGAGAATCGTCATGTTCTTGAACTGTTAAATGAAGTTGAAAATGTAACACGGGTTCCAGAAACAGTAACTGATCTGGTAGAAAAGAGGAAATACCTTCAAGCGGCCCAACTCCTTGTTGACTCTATTTCTTCACTAGAATCTAATTTACAACATGTAGAAGCCCTAAAGGAAGTTAAATCTGATTTGATTGCCAGGAAAGATCAAATATATAATATGTTGATTGATGAATTACATAAACATGTCTACGCTCGTTCAACAGCTCATTTGGTTAAAAAATTCAAAAGAACTGCTTCCGAAAGACGGAAAGATGGAAATTTACCATCTCGTAAAGTGTCAATAGCTGATATTCTGTCACCAGCTCTATATCAAAGTAACTTATCAATTCGTCGTAAGTTGATCTTATTATTTAATTTGTTTATTTATGTATAAGTATTTATTTATTTTATCTTTGTAGGCCGCCCGAATTTGAGTTCACAAACAGATATAACAGATGAAACGACTAACCAGGAAGGACAAAGTGACAACCAAACTGATATTGAAAATGACAGTAAAAATTTCATTAGTCTAATCATTGACTGTCTATGTTTATTAGGCAAAATTCCGGATACAGTTGAGGTATGAGTCTAAATATGAGTTAGCAATTGATTGAGAGTTTTTCTTAACTTATTGAGATATTTTATTTAATTTTCATCAATAGGTGATTAAAGACAGAACCGAGAAGGAACTGGTAAATCTAGTCAAACGAACCGCACGGGAATTGATTGGAGGTATAAATCATCAAAATTCTAATGGGAATATTACATTTAATAATGGTCCGATTACTGTTTGCTTGCGGTGTTCATTAATTTTGAAGGACGAAACACATCGATCCTATTTGTTACAGGAATTATTCGAGTTACTGTTCCAACAATTTCGAGTTGTGGTTACATTGCATGAAAACATCCTCCTTCCCTGCTTGAAGAACGCAATCGTACAATGTGATCTTCAAAATAGTTCAATAGTATTTTACAACTCAGCTGATCTATGGACAAAAATTCAATCTGTTTTACAAATGGTTGCCGATTTATATCTTGACATTAGTGGAACTAATGCAATTGAAAAAAGTATTGCCGCAGCTTCTCAAGATAGCAAAATGTTAACTCATTCGTCAACTTCTCTGGCTGATCTCAATAGTTATTTTGTGCGAAAAAGACCCGCTTTAAGTGTTACAGTTGGCAATAGTTTTCACAAGATAAAGAAAACACCTCTTTTCAAGTTTGACTCTTCATCCCATGCAATGAGTTTGAATGCCTACTTTCAAGAACAAAAAGAGGCAATGAAAGCAGAGAGAAGTGGTGGTAATGCCATGGATTCAATTGATTTATCTCTCAGTGAAACAGAGCAGTACCTTGTTTGTGAGCCAGCTGCAGAAAATATTGTTGTCTTTTTTAATCCTTTGATGAGATTTATCTTTGATATTGACGATGAACTCAATCTAGAAGAAGATAATCACTGCCCGCTTTATTCGTATTTGATTAGCTGTGTTAAATTATTTTTCAATCAAATCAAGATTGATCTGGATCGTATTTTGGATACTTCAAATAAAAGTTTGGATGCCTGGAGAATTGTCAATGATCCTGATATGATGAATAAATTAAATCAAAGTAGACCAATTTTACAGAGTGCTCTTATTATCGACAAAGCAAGTCAAGATTTGAAAAATCTCATTTTTGCCTTACCGATGTATGCTGACGAATTTCTAACCTTTATTTGTAACCTGTTATCCAGTTTTAAAGAGTCATGTTCATCAGCTTATCGCGGTATTGTTCAACCTGAATCGGAAGATAAACGGATAATAAGTGCAACTTGGGCTAAAGATGAAGATATCAGTCGATTTCTCAAAGATTTGCCTAATTGGCCCGGTGCTCAAAAACCTTATCGTGAAATTCGTGGTCGAAATTTGGCTGCCATTGGTTCCTCCATGACATTTGATGAATCTCCTGAAGTTATTAGGCTTAGAAATAAAAAGGAATCTGAAATTTTGGCCAGTAATTTGACACAAGATACTCTTATTCCTAGCCATGAGATTCTTTCAGATGTTTCACAACTCAAATCACTTGGACAACTTCAAGAAAGTCTTGAATGGCTTGCTAGTCATATTTTCTCACTAGCAACTAGTTTATCTAAATCTCAAAATGAATCTAATCTTTTGAAGGCTCAACTTATGCCCAGTGGTCAATCTAGTCAACAAAAACATCAAATCGATGTTGTAAATTTAGCTGACGTTTCGATTGCTGCGCTTAATCAGATCGGACGAGAATTTGAAGAGTTATCTGAAACCTGTTTGCTTGTTCTTCATCTTGAAGTTCGAGTTCATTGTTTTTACTATCTTTTAAGAGTTACAAAAGGAAACTTTGCTCCTGGAATCGATGCTCAAGAACCTGATGTTGAAGTTGTCCAATTAAATAAAGATCTGTCCAGTGTTGATGAAGCACTTAGCCTGTCATTACAACAATGGAAATTAAAGTATGTATTTGAAGGTGTCTCTCACCTTGTGGCTACTATTTTAATTAATAGTGCTTCTTCAATCGATCGAATCAACCACAATGGAGTTAAAAAAATGTGTCGAAATATTTTCGCTATTCAACAAAATTTAACCAGTATCACAATGAGTCGAGAAGTTGCTCTGGATTATGCCAGGCAATATTTTGAGCTTTTCTATTCATCGCCCGAAGAAATCTTAGCCCTGATTGAGGAAAGAGGACCCCAATTTCAAGCCCAAGAATACGTTAGCGCTATTGAGCTTCTTCATCGAAGTAGTCCAGGTCGAGATCCAAATAAACTTAAAGCAAATAAACAAAGGCTGGCAGAAATTCTGGATGAAGCTGCTGTTTCAGTTTAATTTTTTCTTGATCTTTATAATCTATTTCTGTATATCTGTTTATAATATAATTATAATTATCATATCATATAATATTTTACTACCAATAAAATTAATTCGTTAAAATTGTTTTCTTTTGTAATTTTCCAAATTTTAATTGCTTAATATCAATGAACATTTCCTATCTCATTTAACAAGATCATTAACTGACCAACTGTCAGGTTAAGCATTGTAACTGATGAGCCTGTTTCCAATTATCGCTACGCGACATCAACCTCATTATTTACGCTCCTTCATTATCCATAATAATAACCATTTTCTAAATTGTAAGACTTCTATCATTTTAACCTTTTGATTGTGAAAAATATTGATGTAAATTTTAACACAGCTATGAATATGATTTCAATGGTTGGTGTAAAACATAAAAACAATAACTTTTGAAAAATAAAAATTTGAGAAATTAATAAGTGATTAGAGCTTATAGAGTGTTAAATCGTTTCATTCTGTTGTTCCTTAACACAATTATATCACTGAATAATTGAGTAACAACCATTTGATTATTTTTTAATGCAACAAACCTTAGCTGAGATGGAAAAAAAACGTAAAATTGTAATTCGCTCTTTGAATTGAGTTTGGTCGAATTAAAGTCAAAATTGATTAAGACCTTACAATCATTTGAATGATGAATAGTTGCTCATTTTAAAGTGTTAATCATGTATGGCTAATAGTTTTGATTCTTCAGGGAGAAATGTTGACCAACTCAAATAGACTCGTTAGGTGTTTATCAATAGTTATACGCTTTAACATAATTTAGATTGTTCAACTGTAAATTACATGTAACTAAGATCAACATAAGCTATAAACTAATTTCTTTGTTTAAATTTAAGATAATGACTCTAATAGAAGCCACAAATTACTTCCCAATCATTAAATTTGCCTTAATGATGATGTTTTTTAAAATGTTCATCAACAAGTAAATCCAAACAGTGAATCAACACCAAAACTACCTTAAACCTCAACCTTAAATTTTAATTAATAAGTAGACATGTATTGTACCCTTAATCTCAACAATTGTCCATTTCTGATTCATTTCAAGCCCAATAAACCAGCCGTTAAATTGCCTTATAAAACTAATTTTTTCAATCGTTAAGGCCTTCATAAGAAGCTCAATTGAAGTACAGTAAACTTGAACGTATAGTTTTACCAATCGAGTTAAAAGTTTCTGCAAGTTCAATTTTCCAGTGAAATTTTTGAAAATTGAAACATTGAACATTGAAAATGATTAAATTCGTGGTTTCTTTTGTGCTCATCTTGTCCATCTTTCCAACTCCTGGCCATACCATAGTGTTTAGAGTACCAATACCTCATCAGCTTGGGAACATCATCGACTTACTTGCACCAATTCACATAAGGATTTCAACTGATAATCTCAAACATCCACCGTAAGTACTGTATGAATAAAAATTCAGATTATATCCCATTATTTTGTTTTCAAAGCTATTTTTCCCCTGTCCTTAGTACACATAACCCTTTGTCTCTACTACCGATTAAATAATTTAGTGAGAATCTCGGACTGGTCAATCCGAATCACTGCGAAACTATTGGTCAGATTGTGCTGGGAAGGTGGTCAAACTTGATCATTTAGAAGTCGTAACAAGGCTTCCGTAGGTGAACCTGCGGAAGGATCATTAACATACTAAGCTATGCACGTTAATCTGTTATTATAAGAGACTTACAACCTTTAAATAATCTAAAATTCAGCACAGTGATATTGATGATTAAATGATGAATGCAATTGAGTTGTATTTACTTTAAAGTCTTAACTGTGGATGTTTATTGCACAAATTGCATTGCATTCGTTCATTCTTCATTATCCAGTGCAACAAAGCTAATATTTTTAATTTTAATTGCAGAGTAATTCGATTCCCTTTGCTTGATCTAATCAGTAGAGGGCAAATTTTCAACAAACCTGGTATCCACCATCTGATTCATGGTCCTGGTATTCCTTGGTAAATCCCCAATGACTTGAAGATCAAAAACTTTCAACTAGTCAATGTTTACTTCGGAAGATATCAATTAAATTATGAAATTCTTTCCATAGCAAGTTAACTAAGTATTCAACTTGTATTTGCTCATCTACCCAAATCAACAAACTATGACATTTTGTAAACTTAATAATAATCAAAACACAAGCTTTTTAAAATAGTTGACATGTTAATAAGTAAAATTAGACGAAATATCACAAACAATCTTCTTTTTAAAAAATTATCATCAATTGTTTCAAAAATATTTGCAACTAATGATTTTCTTTGAATTTTTAATTGTCTCGATGAAATAATGAACATAATTTTATTTTGATATATTTGTAAATCAAATTTATTGTTGGATGTTTGAACGAATTTAAAAAAGCAAGTTGATTCAATTTTGATTTCCAAAGGTTTATATTAAAATTCAATGATTTTTTTCTTGTAAATGGATCATAAATATTTTACTGGTTAAATCAGCAAATGTTCAATTGATGGTGCCAAGTTATGAGTTAAATTGAAGATCGATGCTATGGTACTAAGTTTTGGAACAGTAATTCATCCATTTCTTCCCACTCCTCATCATCTTCATTCTCATCCTCATCTTGAATAACTCCTTCGAAAAGTTTAGCATAACAAGGAGACTTTTTGTCTCGAAAATGTAGATATGGAAAATCGTTTCGCAATTTGCTTAAACATAACCAACAAAAGTTAGCATTACATCTAAAACAATGGATTTTGTTGCAACCATCAATCTTTTCGATGGAAAAGAAGCAATTTGGACATTGTTTGCTTTTTTCTTTTAGCCACAATCGACTCATAAACTCAGTTAATTGTTGAGTCAAAAATTGTTTGCCATAAAGCTTTTCTAAGCTTCTTTTTTGCTCAGCAGATCCTGATTCATATTCTCGAAGGACAAACTCTTTTTCCTTTTCATCTGCAAAATCCTTACATGGGGAAACTCCATGGTATGATGATTTGCATGATGAGCAAAAGGCAAAATCACAATATGGACAAAGAATCAGTTTATTTGTGTCTGGATTCTGTTGTTCAGTAATGATAGGTTTTAAGCAAAATTTTCTAGGACAATAAATAACTCCATCAAATTTACCAATTGCTGAGCTCAAAAGTATTGAATCATATTTACGATACAACTCGGGTTTAACTAGAGCTTTAACAAGCTCAGGCTGAGCAGAGGCATCACAATCATCAGCTGGACATACCAACGAATAAACTTGACCATCAGCTATACATGTTTCAAGATACGTTTTTATACATGCTTCACAAAAATAATGATCACAGCCCAATGAAACGGTTTCAGAACCAAAGAAAGACATAAAACAAATTTCACAGTCAATTTTAGAGTTTGAGAAGTTTTCTTTTTTCCTAGCTACATCGTATTGTTTGATTCTGTCCAGTAATTGGTCCCCCAGGTAAATAGTTTTGGCTCTCTGATCATAAAATTTGCGCCCTCTGGCATTGGACAATTGCTTTGAACGTGTAGGTGAACTTAGTTGTGATGAACGTTGTAATTCGGTGATATCCAAGTTTGATTGAATTTCGAGAAAAGAAATGAGATCATGAAGAAGAAAGTCAAACCACAGATATAAAATTTCACTCTTGTTGTCAAGCCATAAATGATCCAGATGTTTACAAATTTTTGAAAGAACAGCAGGATCAAGCCAATCACATGAAATCATGAATCGAGGTGGGCACGTTGATGGGTATTTGTCAGGAAGTTCAAATCTAAATTCAAGTGGAGGTAAATAGTTGACTTGAATAGTTCCAATAGATTTATCATTGATGAACTTTCTATCAGGGCCTAAGCAATCGCCGGTTTGTTTTATATATGATCCAGAGTAGGTGATAGTTAAAGGTGCATTCTGAATAACTGGGCTGGCTAGGAAAACACCTTGACGACAATCCTCATCAACCATAAGGTTATCGCTCTCAAAAATACTTTTGATAGCAAGAATTTCATCCTTTTGAGCAGCTAATTCATTCATAATGAAATATTCAAAAAATTAATAACAATTTGTGGGCAAAACAATAACAAAAAAGATGAGTAAATATTATTTTATTTGAATCACAGATGTCTTATAACTTGACATGAACATATGATGATTGGAATTCAAGAATTTGAATGTCTTTTTTATTCCATGTATATACAAAACGCCATCTATTGATATTATTCAATAGAAAATATATTTTTCACCGTTTAAATGACAGTTTTAGATGTATAAAATAGATTCAAGGATACAATAAGCAGGAATTGAGATAATGATATAATTTGCTTACATAAAATTAAAGTCGAGAGTTTGCAATCCTCTGGTAATCATAATGTAGGATTGTGATTAATTGCTTAAAGATATTATGAATCTATCATTTTCATTATCAACTAAAATATGCGCATGTTGTAGTCTCTTAATTTTATTTTTCTTGATTGTAGCACTGAATAAATGAAAATGGCGTCAAACTTGGCACAATCAAGCTGAATCAAAGTCCAAAACAAAGAAACTTCACTGAACAAACAATTTTTAGTTCTCTAAACAAATAAATAAAAGACCCACAAATCTCAGAAAAAATAATCAACTGGAATATTGCAATTTCATTGCCTAGCTTTAACTAAAAAAATTGATTTGCAACGTAAACAACCCGAGGTAACTTGAATTTCATCATTTTCATGCTAAAATTTCTCCTTTGCATAATTTTGCCGCGGATATATGATATGCGGTAAGATTTGAACAAAACATCCAAAATTAATTTGGACTAATATTGTAATAAAATTCGTTGACTATATGTCGGTAAAACTTAAACACGAAATGAAATAACGGTATTTTAAATAAGCACTAAATATTTACGTTTAATAAGTGATTGGTTTAAAAATTAAGAAGTGTAGCAAAAAGTGTTTATTGGGTTTCAAGCAGCTTTTACGGCGCCACAAAAAGGCTTGAAAAAGAATTTAAAAGGAGTACGTTGGTATTGCCATCTATTGGCATTCTATTTTTGTTTACAAATAAATTACGTTTATTTACGATTTTTTACAATTCATGTAATAATTCAGCAATTGATTTGCAATTTAATTTTGTTGACTGTTTCTGTTTTATATTATTCTAAATTTAATCAATTTATCAACCACTCAATCACAATCAACCACTTATATCAATTGGTTCAACGTGTGAGTAATATTTAAGATAATTTTTTTCTTCTCAGCTAATTTTGTTGTTGTTTTTCCTTGATCTCTGACTAATTTGCCTTACTGCCTTTTTTGTTTAGTATCACTTTCTCACAATTAAAGATGTCTGCTAGCGACTGGGATACAGTTACTGTGCTTAGGAAACGACCACAGAAGCCAGCTTCAATGAAAACAAGTAAGGCAATAAATGCTGCTCAAAAACAAGGAATACCTATTGAGACATCAAAGAAATTCAATGCTGCTACAAACAAACAGCATGGAACCACCTTGAATACTGCAAAACTTGACCGAGAGACTGAAAATCTCCACCATGATACAGTTAGCCTTGATGTTGGCAAATTGATTCAAAAGGGACGTCAAGATAAAGGTTGGACCCAGAAAGATCTTGCAACCAAAATTTGTGAAAAAGTTCAAGTTGTTACTGAATATGAGAACGGTAAAGCCATTCCAAATCAACAGGTTCTCGCTAAAATGGAAAGAAACCTCGGCATGAAACTCAGAGGAAAGGACAAAGGCCAGCCACTTAGCAAGAAATAATAATCTACAAAACAAAAAAAAATTACATGAATCTGCAAATAATGAATAATGAAACAAAATGATTAAGCTGAAAATTTCTGATTCACTGATTCAATAAAATTGCTTTTTTAAGACAAGAAAAATAGTGGATTGTGGTGGTGGAAAATAGTAAAGGATAAAGTTCTCTTTATAAATTTGATTTTGCGAACACGTTAATTTATTTTCATTTTATTTGATGTCAATGTTTTATACAATCAAATTGGGCTGATGAGATACAGATGAGATAAGCAATTAAATTTGTGAGGGTTTGAAAATAATCTTTAGTGTCGCCTTTTATGTTTATGTTTATGATCCCGAGATCTTTTCCTGTCACTGGGTGAGCGATGAGAGCGATGACGTTTGCGTCTATCATTAGACCTGGATCTTTCACGTGATTTTTCTCGAGATCTATCCCTAGATCGATTCCTTGACCTAGCTCCTGATCTATCTACTGATCGTCTCGGGGATTTGAGCCTGTATTTATCCAGTGAACGATCTCTCCCTCTACTTGGCGATGAATCGCGAGTAAAATCACGAGATCTACTTTTAGAATCATCATGAGTCCTGCGTGAAAAATCCTCTCTGCTACGAGATCGACTTCTATGTCGATGAACACTACTTTTGTATTGTCTTTTTTTATCACGGTAGTTATAATCATCGTCATCTTCATGGCTTCTTGGTTTAATATCATTATCATTATATCTTTCACTTTCTTCTTCATGATCACCGTATACTTCGCCATCCTCATAATTATCGCCATTTTTGGACCAATTACCTTGATCATGATCATGGAGTTTAGTTTCAATATCCTTCTGAATAGGTACGGGTATCCTTGGGAATAATGTTGAAAACCATTCTAGTTTTACTAACAAGTGTCTACACATTTGTCCAATGGTCATTTTTTGACCACCACCAGCTTTAGCATCAAATTCCTCAGTGTCTTCTAGATAGGGAGAGAGCCAATCCCATAATGATTCAGGAGGCTGAGTGTATCGTATATACATTAGTCCAAGTGCTCGAATGTAAGGTGAATCCTTGTGCTTAATAAGGCCCATTACCTGCTTCCTAGTTAAACGAAGGGTATACAATTTATAAAGAATACAAAAAGGAGTTGAAACAATACCACCAGCTCCTACTCCCCGGACAGATCCACACATCCCAGTTTGTCCACCCATCTAAACAAAGAAAGAGATTATTAGAATTATGGTAAAATAAATTTATATGACCAATGAGTTTAGACAGTCACACAGTTGACATACCCGTCGGGATCCTTTTTCCCATGGTTCCATGTGCTTGACCTGAGTCCATATTTCATCAATGACTTCATGGTATGTTTTCAGGGCGTACAAATTGACCTTAAAGTAGGGACTGTTTTTAATATTGGTTAAAAGTAAAGGATTTAGATTCATAGTCCTCTCATTTCCCCAAAAAGGTAAGACATTACTAGCTTTTAAACCTTTTTTTGATTGTTGCGGTAAGCCTTGACTCACAATATCATTTGATTCTTCGGAGCATTGAGCCTGTGATAGTAAATAAAAAACATGATTAATAGTTGCTTTAAAAAACTTTACTGATAATTTTTCTTCTCATTTCAATTCTCCTGGTCTTAAAAACGCAGAATAGGTAAATAAAAAAATCGAGCTGCCTTACCTCATTGTAATTGTTTATGGCATTGGCGGTTAGATTGTTCATCATCATATAATCCATGGTTTCATAAGTTGCACTCGATGCATCAATAGGGATCATTGTGGAACCATCATTTTGCATCATCACCGGAGTCTGGATCATGATAAGATGAATGAAAGAAATTTAAATACAAATTTAAATCAAATCTTACAAATTAGAATGAAATAATTAACAAAATTAAACAAACATTACCAAAAATGTAAGCTAGGTAACTAGTTTAGTATTGTGTTGCTACTTGCAAGATGCCAGCTGCACTATAGAACTACTGCAGTTCAACATCACATCCTAGTGGCGCAAACAATGAACTACAAAATTAAACTGATTAATTTTCAATCAGATTTAAAATTTCTTTCTGAAATTGTTAGTGAATTTTCTAAAATAAAATGCTTTAAGCTCTAAGATTAGACTAGATTAAATGAGGATTAAAAAATTAGTAAAGGATTAATAATCAACGAATCTGTTTAGTTCTCAGTTTTGTTTTAAGCTTCTTCAATAATGTTAGAACGGAATTTTTTGTACACCATTAGATGTCTTGACAAAAATTTTTTATCTCTTTTTTGCAAAAGACAAGTTTATGATTTAGTTTAATATGACAGTTTTTTGCTCTTAATATTTCTTAATTCTTGTTTGAAAAATTAGCAAAATGAAGACCCAATACACGGAACTTTGTATAAATTTTGTTTAAATTTACAACTAGAATTTTTAAAAAACTTTTAATTACAATAAACTATCTAACTTTTTACAACCTTTCTGAAGAAAGAATCGTTTCTTACGATGAATTTTAATTACACTGATTGTTGATTTTGTGTCAATTTAACGAAAAAATGTTCAGTATCAATAGTAACAATAAATGAGTCTTTGGACAATGATTGCGACGTTTGTAACAATGAACTTGATTATTAAGGCACCGGACGGGGAGAGGTCTAAATTTTGCAAAATCATGAAAAAAAGAAGACAGAAGATTGAACTTGGGTCAAGTCAAAGGTTCCTTTGGTCGGAACAGCTTTAAAAAGGTTCAAAACATCAGAAGCAATTTCAGGGCTTGAGGCAATTTTTTCAATCTGAGGTGTATATCGAGCTACCATGAATTTAGAAAGATCTCCTAAAATGTCCACAGAATGAAGAGCAATAAATTTTTGTCGACAAACAATATTCATAACATCAACATTGCATGGATGTGTCCAATAAGAATCATGAATCGCTGCAAAATTAAGCCCAAGTCTTTCGCATTCCAAAGCAGTTAACATCATATGACTAGAGTCCAGAGAATGGATAAAATTCGGTGGAAAAGCGTTCCGTTGTTTAATCATATTTGGAATGCTAAATAAAAACCATAACACAAACAATTTGATTATATATTATTCAATGTCAAATGAAAAAAAGACTTACAATTTTTTACGGAAAATCAAATCTAATTCTTTCTGACTGGCCTGCAATAAATAAATAAACAATGAGTTGAAGATTGATAATAAATTAATCACTATAGCATTCAATACTCACTTTACTAGCAAAATATGGTTGAACGACGGGAAAACCAAGAGGAGTCTGCCATTCCATGGGTAGTCCTAAATTTTTGCTTACTAATTTTGCACATCGAGTAAACCAATTTTGAATTTCTTGAGTAGCTTCAAACATCGTCGCAATTGATTTAAAAGTTTTTTTAGTTAGATAAATAGATGCTTTCCAACGTAAATCTTCAGGAAAGTCGTCGATTTCCTTTAATTGTTTGTGAATTTGATGTTTGGCACCGAAGGCAGTTACACCATAAACAAATGTCATCACTGTTTGTTTAATCACTTTGCGTTTGATTTTGCCTTGTAAGGCTTGAGCAATTATATTTCCTTGAGCAGCATCAGAAATTCTTTCTTGCTCTACCAATTCAGCAACATCTGAATAAACATCGTTAGGTTTCTCACTGGCAGCCAAATTTACCGAAATAGCCCCTTTTAGATCTCTTCCTAAAGCAGCATAATGTTGTAGACCGTTACAGGAGCCATCCTGATGAACAGGAAAATGTGAAATAAAATTGGCTGGATCAGGTGATCGAGAAGCTGCAACAATTTCCATACAACAAGCCAAAACTTGCCACGGGTCATCTTGTTTTGACCACCATCGACGGCCAGTGAGAGGGTTATCAGCTGAATCTTCTATTTCATCAAATATTTCATTGCAATATTCTAATCGAGTTTCAATAGTTTCACGTTTTTTTAAGCCTGTAAGATTGATTAAATGTATTTTTAACCAATTTAATCCTTTAGATCCCAATGGCTTCCCTTTGGCAAATAAAAGGATGGATCTGGAAATATCATTGCCAAGGTGAGTTAAATGTGGAGGACAAGTATAAACACGACCTCTAAAATCAATGTTATAAGGGAACCAAAATATTCTATCACGAAGCTAATCGAAATGAAGAAAATTCAATTTTAATTTAGAAATGTATGAAGAAGAGTATAAAATTTAAACTAATTACTTACGAAATTAGCTATTGACAATTTATACAAACATTCACACCATAAACTGTACATCTCTGCCTTTTCCTGTTTTATTCTACCTCGTTTTTGCACAATTAAAAATCTTTCCTGATTTGATCTGGCTCTGTCAATAAAAATTTTCACACGATAATCATTAATGTTTCAGTTTCGTGATTTTTTACTTACTCAACAAAACTAGGAAGGGCAGGCATTTTAGAATCATGAAGAGGAATATCCAAGCTGAGATCACCGCATTCACGAAAAAGCTCTATGAGAATATCCAAGATCTAGAAAAGGAGTCAATAAGTTAATAACGATTATTTAATGATCAAAAATTGAATGATTTAATTTTTACCTTTGTATTAATTTTCCAAGCAACCATTGATAATGCATTTAAAGAATCAAAAATAGGCAAGATGTTATGTCGAGATGCAAGATCGAGACTTATGGATGAGTCTTCATCGCTTCCAACCGGACGGATGAAATCAGATTCACTGAGTAAATATCCTCCATTTTGTATTGATACCCATGGAGTTGGAGGGACTAGCATTGGCAATAAGCTTGTCTGAAATGCTATTTCATCAGTTTCGAAATTTTGATAGAAAGCTCGGAAGATCTTATTTACTCGGATCTCTTCTTGAGTGTGATTATCACTATTACCATAAATGGTAAAAAAAACTGGTAATTTTGTTCGCACCTTTGATTTCGGTGAGATTAATTTTGAATCAAATTTGATTTCACTGATTATTATATCAAAGAAAAATTTTCCAATTGAATTTAGTAAACTATCCGTTAAATGGAAGTCACTGAAATCTGGATTAATATTTCCGCCATCCTGTTCAATTAAATGATTTATGTAATCTCGAGGTTTGTATTCACCTAGTTTTGTTGAATCTTGATAATAATCGAGTAGATCTTTATAATAATCCAACCATTCTGCGTAATAAAGAGTCTTCAAAAACCCATAATACTTATTGGCAAATCTTTTGCCAATATCTCGAGAAAGAAAGTTGATTGGAGGACTATAACCACTGTTATAACGAAGAAAATCAAAAAACGAATCCATAATTATATCAACATAGTCATCAATTTTCATGGCACACAAATAGGGTACGATGTTTATTCCGTGTTCAAATTGAAGACGTGTTTTGAGAATCTTTAATTTTTCTTGAAAGCCTTTATGAACGACTTCTCTCCATTCATTAGTACAATTTTCCCAGGCATTACGATTTTTATTACTTTTAACAGATTTATCGATGAAAACAGATTTTATCAAGACTTTTCCTCGACGCTCATGACTCAATTGCTCCAAAAACCAAGGTTTAATTGAATTTTTATATTCATATGGGATAACTTCATAATTGGTTCGTTTAAGTTTATCGAAATCTTTGAGAAGATCACACGGGTAATGTGTAGCACTTTTACTTTTGACGAATTTAACAGATGGTAAGAGTTGCTGAAATTTATCTTGAATTTTTTTACGCTCAGTTAAAGTTAAACTTGATTCTGTGATTAAATTTTCCAATTTATAACCAGTGGCTTCAATGGTTCTCAATAGATTGTTTAACTCAATCAGATCAATATTGTCTTGATTAATAAGACCCAGCAAAATTCCTGCATATGTATCCATATCGGGGATGATTCCATAGTGTCTCATAGACTTGACAAGATGTTTGATTTGTTTTATATCTCCCTTTGCTGCCCATCCTCTGATCATCAAATTGTAAATAGAAAGATCTACCGGATTGAAATTTTTATCACTTTTGAATTTGAAACGATAAAAAGTGAAACTTTTTTGAGCTTGTTCAATCATGTTTGCATTTATACAAGCAAATAGATACGATTTCAATGTTGTCCGTAGATGATTTTCAGCTAAAGTTTTGTCCCCTTTTTTCTTTGTTGGTAATTTCTTTTCAACATAAGTGGCAGCCATTTCTTTTAATGACGATAATAATTCACCTTCTTCTTCGTCATTCAACTCACTACTATGGGTCAGGTTTTGGTCAATATCATTAATATCTTCTATGACATTGTTCAAGGTTTTCTCGATCGACCCGATTTTCTCGAATAGTGAATTATCCTCCTGAATTTCAAGAAGAAACTAATTAGAGTTGAACTCAAAACATCATAAATTATTAATGATTTTTAAACTCACCAAATCATTAGATGAAGTAGACACCTGTTTCTTAGGAATAGCATTGGCTTCCTGAAAAGAAAAATGTCTGACGAACTGTGTAACTACTTTCGATTCAATTAAATTACGACGAAATAATAAACGCAACATGGCTATCAAAACGATGACTACAGCTGATTACCACATGTGGCTTACGAGATTTTTTGCATTGGTCTATTTGACTCGCAATAATTAGTCATTCATGATTTCAGAGCCATTTTAAGAGAGTCTATAGTTATTTATAATCACTAGATTTAATTAAACAAACTGTGAAATTTCAATTAGAAACAAATAACGAATACATATAATAATTCAAACATGCTGAAGAACTGAACGGCCATGTTTGTTTTTGTTTACATCAAAGAAAGCAAAGCAGCCTCTAGGTGGTGTTGTTTGGTTCATGACAGCTTGATGTAAATTGGCTTCATTTTGTTATTAGTGATTAAAAGATTGATGAAAAGAAGCCAACAATTAATTGTCAAACAATGAGCCGAACCGATCGAAGTGCTCAAAATGTTAAACGTTTACGAGAAGCCTTTAGACAGGAATACTTAACTAATCCAGGTAAGTTCAATCAAATCATTTTAATTTATCAATATTACTCAGTCAATTGAATCTAAGAAAAGGATCAGAAGATGACATCGACCTGACCCATTAATTTGACCTTATTCAATCTTGTTTCTATCAATAAACTACTGTCAATATTAATGAGAGCCGGAAATTTCATGAAGTAATTCGTTTATTTATTTATTTTTGTTTTATTTTTCAACCATAGACCTTTACTATGATGAAGATTATCAAAAGCTAGAAACAGATGATTGGTATGTGAAACGTTTCTTCTTGGCACGCAATCGAAATGAAACAGCAGCCCTGCAAATGATAATTGAGGCCATGAAATGGCGAAAGCACTATAAAATCAGAGAGATTCGTGATCAGCATTTTTCCATGGAGTTATACAAAATTGGTACTTTGTTCATTTATGAATGTGATCGAGATGGTTACTTAACTGTTTACATTAGAGTAAAAATGCATCTCAAAATACCTGAGTTAGATGATCATTGCCAGAAATTTTTAATTCATGTTCTAAACAAGGCAGATATTTTGACTAGAGGTAATGGTATTGGTATAATTTTTGACGTTACTGGTGCTAGTTACGGTAATCTGGATTTGGACTATTTAAAATTTCTAATCAATGTCGGAGCAAACTATTTTCCTGTCGGAGTAAAATATATTTTAGTGGCTAATGTTCCTTGGACATTTAATGCTTTCAGACGAGCCGCCCTTTCTTTTTTACCTTCATCTTGGTTTGGTTTGATTAAATTTGCTAATGGAAAAGAAATTTTCAAATTCATCGACAAAGCATCAGTTCCTGATTATTTAGGCGGAACCTGTAAACGTAGTTACAGAGCCATACCTCCTGGTTGTCGATCTATGTCTCAAATACTTACTGAATTAGGCTACGCCAAAGATGACATTGATAGAATTTTATCAAAATTCTCTAATGCATTGGAGGAGGCTTCGAAATTATTGGAAACTGAAGATTACGTTAATCCAAATCCAGACTTTTGGGACTCGTGTGATGATGAGACGAAAGATGGAAGTATCTCGGACCTAGAATCGACAAATTCAAACAATAAATGTTTGATTATCAATACGTCCACAAGTATAAGATTTAGATATGATTACCGTGACCGAGCTTATGGAGCCACTTTAATGATGTCTAATCCATTAGAATCTCCTGTTGCCTTCAGAATTAAGTCGACAAATCCATCAAAATACACCGTTAGTCCAAGTTTTGGAATAATCTCACCAAAGAAAACCATGACTGTTACTATTAAATTTAATCAAGACTCAGAATCTACAATTGTAAATGACAAATTTTTAATACTTGGCTTGCCAATCAACAGACCACGGTTGGCAGCTGAAGATTTTTACAAACTCTGGATACAGCAAAAAAATAGAATATATTCAATCAAATTGTTGCCTACTTTGGAATCCGAACAAACTTATGATGGTATCAATGATGAAGATGATGATTTTGTTGATAATAAGATGCGGCAAAGATTTGCTCAAAATAAGAAAACTCTAATCAATGGAAATTTAAAGAGCGGCAATAACAACCAATTTGATCAACATATCAATCCATTAACAGAAAAGGTTGATACATTGGTTAATCAGCAAAAGAAGACCTGGCTATTTCTTCTTGTTATTATTTTTCTCTATTTTATTTTCTTGTTTTGCGTTTTGTTTTTATCTGATTCGGTTTATTTTCTTCGATTTTTTCGATCAGTCAGCTATTCAATGTCAATGGTCAATTTAACTGACAAATCCTTCTGAAAGTTTTATCTTATGTTAATTTCAGTCAACAATTCAATTTACCAGTTGACTTTGAAAATCATCAGTTGTTCAAAGCTATTTCAAGCTAAATATTGTGACTGTGAATATATTACAAAAAAAACAATAAGTCTCTCTGTGTAAATAGAGGCACATTTATTTTTTTCATTTTATTATTTAACTTTAATTGTTATGTCATATGAAATATGAATACTTTATTTTCAATACTTTTTACAAATAAATTTTGTTTCTCGTTAATCATTAAATTCAACTTAATTCATCCCAAATATAGCAACTGAAAATTCAAATTCATTATTTTCCAGCTATTTGAATTAGGAGAAAAAGTTTCATCTTTTTTCTTAGAGCAGATCTATCAATAAAAAAGATGATTTATATCTTCCTTTAGCTAAATATTACTTAAAGATGGATGAAATTCAGACCAATAATTTTTAATACAACGAAATTTTTTAATTTTCTCTAATATAAAATTTTAAAACTAACAGGTATAGCAATTTAACTCTATTATATTTTCGATTTCATCTTTTATTACTCATCTCAAAAAGTATATGTACACTATCATCATGAAAATGTTAAAATAATCATTAAATCATATAAATTAACTTAGATTGTCTATAGCATTTCGTTTCTCAATCAATCTCATCACAGTGTTTGACATTCTAAACTGATTAGCAATCTCACTCAAATTGGATTCCTGAAAATGTATCTCACTCATGGTTGTAGTACCAAATGCTAACATTTCATCCACAGACATGATTTAGCATTTCAAAAATTTCAAAATCAATCGTTATTTCAGTTTTCACAGTCCTTAAAAGACAAAAAAAGCTGTGATGCATCATTTTAAATCGAATCAGATGTAAATGCATTTTTTCTGCATAAATATTTAATCGATAATTTGCAGTAGTCATTTAGAAAAGATCGGACTTTTCTGTATTTTCAAGAATTCAACTCAATTCATCCCAAATATAGCAACTGAAAATTCAAAATCAACTTCCATTCCTTTTACAGCTATTTGAATCAGGAGAGAAAGTTTTATCTTTTTCTTATAATTTTTAGAGTAGATTTATCAATAAAAAAGACGAACTCTATCTTCCTTTAGCTTGATAGTTTAAAATCACTCAAGGATGGACGAAATCGCAAGCAAAAAACTTTAATGCAGCGTAATTTTTAAATTTTCTCTAATTTTACAAGTGACAGATATAACAACTTAACTCTGATGCCGATTCATTGATTACCCATTGATTGTTTCAAGTTGTTACTCAGTTCCATTAAGCTTAACTGAGTTAACGGATATAATCAAAGCAACAATGATATTTAAAATGTATTAATAGAAACTGTAAATGTAAACTTTGTTCAAACCTGTTTAGTCAGGATGTTATCAATAAGTATTACCAATCAACAATTAATCTTTTTTTTGTTTTTTCATCATCAGCATCTTGAAAGTGAAGAAGACGAGGAATATGAACAATTCAAGATGATCAAGAGGAAGGCATGTCTGAATAATCTTATCTGTTTCCAGTAAGAATCTTAAAAAGCCAGCCTTTTAGTCAGTCTGTTAACTCCTTTTGCGTTTAGATGATAATCTTGTACCCATGATAACAATTTTAATACTTATTAACTTTCTTTCCTATTGTTAGCCTTGGGGTGTTAGCAATTAAAGATTGATATTTTCGTCTTCTTTTGAAGATCACTATTAACTTTCAAGATGATAACCATAATGACTCTGATAATAACAATGCTTATGTGTAATAATAAGCACACACCCATCTCTGTAAACCCAAACCCGGAAAGTTAGTTGCATGGCGGTTAACCATCACAATCATTGTATTCATTTCTTAATCACTCACTTAAATCCTTTCCATGTTAATTTTCTTCCCTATCCTTACTTTAATTCTTCATCTGCAGCTCTAATCGTCTTTTCTCCTCCTTTCCTAGCTTTTCCTATTCTCTCTTGACCCAAAGTATCTTAAACCAGTCTCTCACCTTTAGCCACAGGTCAAATTATCTCTTGGTGGCTTCAAAGTGAATTAATGAAGTTAAAAACCAAAGGGTCAACTTTGACTTTCAACATTCTTCATCTGTCTTTCGTTGTGTTCACTCAGGACATCATCTTCAACTGATCGTGGTTGAGTTAATAAGAAACTCCATCATCTGTCTCGTTCATTGTCGATCATTCCTTAATCAAACTGTTTACAAGCATTCAACATTGTTTAATAATTCTCAAATTGCAAACTGTGATATCTTCTGTGATCTAACCTTAATACTTATTTAAAATGACCAGTCATATTGAATTGACAGATTCTATTAAAGTAAGTAATTTTGTTGCTACATTCATTAATCATGTTTCATCTCAGTTTACAATTTAGTTGATAAGAGTTTCGTTTCACATGTTACGTTCCGGTATTTTCATCTATTGTCAAAGTGATGTTGATTAATTTCCATTTTCTGTTTTGTTAATTGATTTATACAATTTATTTATACAAGCTGTTATCAATTTATGTGGTTTATTTGCTTTTGTTCCAGACTTTTTTCTCTCCGAGTTTCATTTTTTAGAGGAGCTCATGAGTCTTCAATGTTTAAACACTAAATATAATCCATAGATTTTCTTAACATCAGATATCTGTCTATTTTACTTTCCTTATTAATTTCCCTCTTTCTATACATCTCTATCCCCTTTCTTAATTTCTGTCTATTTTCTTGCTCATCTCTTCCAACAACTGTTTCCTTTTTGTTTTGTCTCGAGTTGTATTTAGTAAATATCGCTTTAACCATGCTTTTGCGTTTATCAGTTTGATTTCAATTATTTTTCGACTATGTCAGAAATATGTGTGATTTATCCTGAACCTGAAGCTGTTCTATTTTCAGTGGTGAGTGGAGAGGTCAGATGAACAATCATTATACGTTTCACCATCAATTTTTAACCTTATTAACCATTCATTTACTCGTCCTTTTAACCTTTCTGAAACTTTTCTTCGTTTTATTAGGATATTCCATACTCAGGTTTGCTGCCATATCCATGTAAACCAGGATTACTTCTTTATATCCATGGACGAATTCCTGAAAATGCAGAAAAGTAAGTATGATCTTTGCTCAGTGATTACTGAAAACTATCGATTATTTATTCATACAGAAAAATTCATTTACATCTTTCCACATCTTACATCAAGTTTAACCTGTTAACTTTTCAATTTTTCAGATTCTGTGTAAATCTCGCTAAAGCTGGAACCGGTGACAAAGCCTTTCATTTCAATCCACGATTCGGAGAACAGTGTGTAGTGCGAAACAGTTTCGTTGATAATAAATGGGGAAACGAAGAAAGGAATCCCAAGAATCACATTCCTTTCAGTCGTGGAGAGTCTTTCAACCTTTTAATACTCGTGCAAAGTAATTGTTACAGAGCTGCTGTGAATGGAGAACATTTCATCGATTTCGATCATCGAACTCGTTTTAGTGAAGTACGTAAATTGGAAATCAATGGAGATGTAGTTGTTAACAAAATTAGTTACCACATGGATAATAATCACACACTAGACTGCACACAATTTCTGCTTGGCTATCCAATATATCGACCAAAACTACCTTTCAAATGCAAATTTCCTTCTACAGTCCAAGCTGGTTTCATGGTGTATATTTCAGGCCGTCCTGAATTACGTGCTCATAGATTCGCCGTTGATTTATTATCTGGTGAAGATATAGCCTTTCATTTCAATGTGAGATTCGACGAAAAAGCAGTGGTCCGTAATTCATTTACTTCAGGGGACTGGTTGAAAGAGGAACGACATATCTCTTACTTCCCATTTGCTCTTGGCGTAAACTTCGACATGATTATTTTGGTTACCGAACAGAAACTTATGGTTGCCTTGAATGGACAACATTACATTAACTATAATCATCAAATATTGCCAATCGATTCAATCGACTCCTTAAGCATCAGAGGTGATCTCTGCCTTAGCTCTATAAGATTTTCAACTTGAATAAGATGTTTGATTTTTTTATTTATAACCTGTTGAGTATCTAAAGTGGCTTTCAATATAAAATGGTGAAAAGGAAATCGATCGTGCTGTTAATGCCAACATTTTATTTATAAAATTGCTTCCTTCTTAAGCTTTAACAATCTTGCGACTAGAAAAGTGCAAACCTTAAAGTAATTATCATCTGTTACAATACCTTTTTATACTCTACTTACCTTTGATAATAGATATGTGTGATTTAGCCAACATGTGATAAATAAATCATTGGTTATAACTGGATGCTAACATTTGATGAAAAAACAATAAATTACTGTATAGCTCGATAAGTATGTGAACTTTGTCCAATATTATTCAATTATTCATTTAATAACTTACAACGATGATGGTAACAATTATTTGAAAAATATTAAACATTTTTATGTACAAATTTTAATTGACGATATATTTCTAAGTAACTCAAACAAATGGCATAAAAACAATAACAAGAACATAAATTTAGCTAATTACAGAATCAAATAAAACAAGATTTTGAACTTACTAAAGTAAGCGGGAAATAAATTAAATCAGTAGTAAGATCAAAAACTAAAAGTTTTGCTCTAATGAAATCACAGGTGTAACAATTTACTCCCTCGGAAATTAAACTGTTAATAACCTTAACGATAAATAGTATTTGAATCTGAATAGACATTTCAAGTTCGGTTAGGGTTCAATGCCGTCAACGTATTGAAGATTTAGATTCTCATTCTTCTTTTGCGCAATTGGAATAATGTATACAATGAAGAATAGAGCGAAACATTGAGTTGTGCGTTTCTTTGTACGAATTATATGATGGATACTCTGAATGTCATGGATTGGCTATAGAGGTGCAGGTGAAATCAACACAAAAAACAGATACAATAGGATGATTTAACGCTCTTAAAAATTTAACCATTTCAATATTAGATAATAAATACGGAAATTTATGATTGCCATGACTATTTGTTTGATTATTGATATTGTTGGCTTGGTCTTTCGTTGATTATCACTCTGTAGTCAATTTAATTAAAAGCTTGGTTGGTCTTCTTTATCTTTCAAATAGAGTCTTGTAATTATAGTTCACTTGCCATCCGATCGACCTCTTTCGTAATCTTTCCTTCCAATAAAGGATCATTGGACCAATAATAGAGAGGTGGACCCGCAGAGAAACAATATTTACGATCCAATTCATTGTCGCCATCAACCCAATACATTAAATAGAAATTGCACATTTCATCGTCACCAGTTGATCCAATTGAAATCGTATAAGGTAAATAGTTGTCCATTGTACATCGAGCTGCAATAACATCACCTTGTTTGATAACAATGGATTTGTCTGAAATCGGATAAAACATCTGCAAATAAAATTATAAGATACAAAATTATTAGCAAACAATAAAAATACAAGTTGATTGAAATTTAGAATCCAACAACACTATAATTGAGTACTTCGCCTTTTATTCTGTTTTCACGTTTCAACAAAAATCAGAATTGATACTTAAATCAAGATAGGGGAAATCTAGATACAATTCTATCAATATGGACAGAAAAGAAAATAGACACACGCTAAATTATATTATTGACAAGATAATTCTGTAGACATCTGTAGAGAAATTTATTACCTGAGGTTTCTGTGGATTCTTTTTACCAAGTAATTGCCAGTTTCCATTTCGAACGAACCAACCAGAAACAACTTTACCAAGCTTATGAGTATGAGTACGAAATGCAAATGGATGCAATTCAATGGGTTGAGAAATCATACAAGTAGTTTCCATATGCTCGAATGAGCTAGCAGGAATGAAGCCTGATGTACCTAATAGGAGAACTCCCGCTCTTTTGGTAACAAGATTAGTATATTCTGGAACCATAGAAAGTGTTATACCAGATTGATCCGTAGCCCCTTTACGGAATCGATCAACATGGGCATAATGTACTTGTAATACTAAGAAATTGACATCTGTTCCTTTTCCCACTTTGAATCCTACTGATTCGGGTAATACAAGTTTAGGAGCATCCATTGCCCAAGCGTAAATAATAGAAGATGTTCCAGAGCAAACGGGCGCTCGACGATATGCCGAATTTGAGTTTCTGGAACTAGACATTTCACCACATTCCCAGACAGCCCGAGGAGTATCACGTTCATAATATCCAGGAACTTTACATCCATAAATTAATATATGGTGAGCTGTTGCCATCGTTGCATTTGGAAGAAATTCAATGATATATTCAGTTTCCCGTTGAGGTGCTTTAAATGCTGTACATAAATATGTGTCTTTCTGTAAGAATTAAAATAAAAAAAAGAATACATATTGTAGACATAACAAAAAATCAAAACCCCCCGCACAAGCAGAATAGTGAACAAAATAGAAAGGTCAAGGTTCATCATCAATTTTCAAGCCTGGATGAATTGAATACAATAAGCCATGGATCTCATACAATGCTACATTAAAAAATTGAATTCAATGAAATTCTAACTTGAAGCCAGCTTATCACAGATATGTAGAACCAAATGACGGTAAGACATTAAATCAACAAAATCATTGTTTATGTCATGTAAACATATGGTGCTAGTCTATCCAAAACAAACAAGGATTAGACTTGTATAACTTGACAGGAAACTAGCAGTCATCAATGATACTATGAGAGTATCACAATTAGTGTAAATGTTTAAGAAAGATTGAATCGATTTACCTCAGTTGGTTGAACATTCGGCATCAACATTGGGTAATGTTTCACTTCATAACCGAGTGAAGTATCGGTTATAAGAAAGATGTAATAAATTATTAAAAGCCACATTTTGATTGACGATAAATTAACACAGTCTTTCACGATACCCATAAAAAGGGGTGATTATCAAATACACAAGTACAATGTTAAATAAAAACTGATTTCACTTATAGACAATTAAATTAAAAATGGTGAAGATATTCATGATAATGTAACAAGTGTCACTCATGAATCCTAACCAGATGAGAGATTTTGACATGACAACAGATAGAGTAAATATTTTTTCTGAAGCTTACCTTCAGAGGCAAGCCATGCGTACACTTAACTGGTTTTGGATTAAAATGGCGTTGTAATCAAAGTTTGGATTGTTTTGTTGATACTTGTAATATTATTTTCTCAAAATCTTTCTCTCTTGATTGAAGCTATAAATCGTCAAGTTTATGGCTTCATATTTTCCTGATACAGACAGCGAAGATGAGCTGCCTTTGGGATGGGAAGAAAGAGTTGACCCAGATGGACGTGTGTTTTTTGTTGACCACACAAATAAAACCACTCAGTGGTTACATCCAAAAGATGGTAAAGCAAGGAGAGTTCCTGATGAGCTGCCCTTTGGCTGGGAAAAGACAGTGAATGATAAAGGTGAAATCATATTCGAAGAGTAAGTCAATCAAGTTTGTTCATTTAAGGTTAAGTTCTGATTTTAGCCACAAAAATAAAAAACAGTTTGAAAATGTATGATTTTATTGTTGAGATAACGAGACTAATCTTTTAATGAAGATTTTGTCTTATCTTTTATTTCATACAACTAATTTTGATTTGCTTTTTCTTCAGTCACATTAATAACAAGAAGACTCTAACCGATCCTAGATTGGCCTTTTCATATGAAGACAAACCAAATGGCACAGTAAAACAAAGATACGATTCATCGACTACAGCTAATGTTATCTTAAATGGAAGAGATTTGACCGGTAAAGTAGCCATTGTTACTGGTGCATCAAGTGGAATAGGACTTGAAATTGCTCGAAGTTTATCTTTTCATGGATCCACCGTTATTATGGCCTGTCGCAACTTGGAAAAGACAAATAAAGTGATTTATAAATTACGCACACAAAGAGTAATTATCTTGTAATCCTTCATGAAACAAACTCCTAATTACTTTGTGTCTCATGGTTTAAATTATCAATGATTTTACCAGTCAAATGTTAAACTAGTTGCCATGGAATGTGATTTATCCAGCTTTATGAGTATACGAAAGTTTGCTCAAGATTTTCAAAAGTTAAATCTGTGAGTTATTCAAGACACCTGATACCTTGAATCAAGATTTTGATTGGAATATTGATTAACTTTACATTTCCTTCTTTTAGAAAACTGCACATTCTTATTTGTAATGCTGGTGTCTTTTCCTTGCCGTTTGGAATATCTGAGGATGGCTTTGAACTAACGTTCCAAATAAATTTTTTGGCTCATTTTTACTTGATTAAGCTTCTTCAGGATAATTTGGTAGATTCATCCCCTTCTAGAATAATTCTTGTCTCCTCTGAAAGTCATCGCTTCAGTCGTTTAAGCATAAATGATATCAGTAGTGAACGTCTCTCACCATTATCCTCGAGAAACTTCATAGCTCTCGAAGCTTATAATGACTCCAAACTATGTCTCAACTTGATAACTCGTTATTTAGCCCGAATGTTCCAAAATTACGGTGTAACTGTACATTGTTGCCATCCTGGTAATATGATCAATACAGACATTTCTCGTAATTGGTGGCTTTGGAAGCTGCTTTTTTCTTTTGCTCGTCCGTTTACTAAATCAATTGTAAGTCTCTTTATTCCTTTCGTTTGAACTTTTGATGAACATTTATTATATTTATCTTTTTTCATGTAAATTTTTCAGGAACAGGGAGCGGCAACTCCAGTTTATTGCGCGACTTCAAAAGACTTGGAAAACATATCTGGACTGTATTTTAATAATTGCACTCAATGCAACCCCTCTTCTAAAATTGAAAATGATGAATTGATCATTAAACTTTGGAAATTATCTGAATTAATGATTGCTGAGCGAATTAAAGAGCTTTAAAGCCAAAAGATTATGATTTAAATTACTGTTCGTGATTTTATTCGATAACTTCATCTACAAAATGTAAAATTTTTCTTCTGATTCAGATTTTTTTTCTAAGTCATAACTACTTAATCATCAAATCGAATTGAATTGATTGGATCTGAAAGTACAAAAATAACAGTAAAATAACATTGTCCGAGATATTAAGATTAATCTAAATTGTTAGTGAACTTTCGATCAACGGTATCTGTTCACAAAAACGGTAACTTAAAATCGATTTTCACGAAACATATCGTAAGCAAAAATCATTTACAAAATCGGATAAATTTTTTATCAAGACATACAGTATAAGTCATATTAGTCAATACCTAATCTTTTGAGCTTCAGTGTGTGTAATAAGAACTTGTCTCTCTCTCTTTCTCTCTTTCTTTCTTTTTGCTCCTCATTGACAAGTGTGACTTACAGCTGATGAATAAGTTTAGTTTTGTTTCACTTACATGGAGACTCCGCTCTATTCGACTCATAATCAATCGGTTTATGAACCATCAGAGGACAGTTTTCTATTTTTGGATGCATTGGAGAAAGATTTAAAATTGATTAGAGATGTAAAGTAAGTGATATGAAATTTATTCATGTTTTTCTTGATCTAATCTATAATAGACCGACTATTTGTCTAGAAATTGGCGTTGGATCGGGAATAATTACCACTGCATTGAGTAAACATCTTGGCCCTAGTAACTCTTATTTCATGTAATTATAACTCATTCAGGTCTTTTTTCATCAAAATGTAACGATTGTTTCTTTGCATTAGCGGTACCGATATTAACCCTCAAGCAGGCCTAGCTTGCTGTGAGACTTTCAAATTGAACCAACTTGCTAATTCACCACAAATAATTCTGACGGATTTAATTGAATCTTTGAGTTATCGTTTAAGGTCTAATGTAGATCTTATTGTGTTCAATCCACCATATGTGCCTACTGAGGATTCTGAGGTAACTACTAACTTGTACGAAAATCTTTTGTTAGATTTCAATCATCTTAAAATTAAGCATTTCATTTGATAATTTCTAGATTGGAAGTGATGATCTTCTAACTAAATCCTGGGCAGGGGGAATCAATGGTCGTCGAGTAATCGACAGGTTTTGCTCTAGTGTATCTCAAGCACTTGCTACTAGTGGCTTGCTCTATCTTCTGTTGAGTAAAGAGAATAAACCAGATGAAGTAATTGAAATCCTCAAGGAATACAACATTGATTTAGATGAAATTGTTATCGAAAGGAAATGTCGTAATGAACACCTGCTCATTCTAAGATTCAAAAAGAAAGCAAGCTCTTGATGATGATTATTATTGCCTGTTATTTCGCTCTGGCCGATGATTTACAAAAAGTTTACTGGTGAATCTTAATATCTTAAATAGTTACTTCGATTTACTATCTAACATATATTTTAAACAGAATTCGATGTCTTCAAATTCCACTTAATAAACAGTAACAAGTTCCTACTTTTTTTTAACTATGTCAAAACAGCATCATCAATCGCATATTTTCAACTTGCAGTAGGTACAATGCTTGTTATCGTTTTTTGGACTGTTGACAAACCCAAATACCCATATCCTTTGGACCAGCAAAAATTAATCTTTCACCAAATACAAACTCAGTTATTCAAATAGCTGACCAGAGCAAATTTAATGAAAAACGCAAACCGCAGATATAGGAGATTATTGTAATACAACATCCAGAAAATATCGGAATACAACGATATGAACTCACATCAAATACCAATATCAAAAAGAACAGTCTAAAAGATGTGATAGTGACTAAAAAGCACCATAAACTCTAACCGCAAATCTCAATAGTCGTAGATAACTAAATAAATAGATAATGCATCCAAATTTTATTGAACAAGATGAATTTGTTTAATTTAAGTAATGCAAGCTCTAAAAAAGACGCAGTATGAAAGCCTTGAAGTTTAAAGAAGAAAGTAATCAGTTCTTTGATTAGTTTATCTGCGAACAGTAAATCAGGATTATTGTTCAACTTGTTGAATCAACTAAAGAGAGAAGCTCATCTCCGGGATTGGTTTCAACTGGTGCGTTTTTTTCACAGCAATCGTCCATCAGATTTATGTTCATTTCATCTCTAACCTTGTCCAAATGATTGTATCGACACTCTGTGTTGAGATCAATTTGATTTGGGTTTTTTTCCTCGTCTGCTGGCGATGCTGATTCTTGGTTTGGTTTGGATTCATCTTCATTCTCTATCTCTAATAGATCAACTTCGTCCATATTCATCCAAATATCAACAGCTCTTTGGTTAAAAGAATCGTCCTCGTTAAATTCACTTCGACCGATAAGATTAGCTAAAAGATTAGCTTCTTTTTTAGCGATTTCACCCGTTTCTTGACAATATGCGACCGAACTCACATTATTGGTAAAATTTCCCCCTTCATTCAGTTTATTTTCTCCATTGTTTAAATGATTGTCAGCTTCAATTTGTTGCTGTTCCTCTTCATTCGAGTTCTCTTTTGAAAACCTAGATCACAAGAAAATTTAACACAATAACAATAGTTAAATGAAACAAAAATACAACAAGAAGGGAATAATAAACCAGAACATTAGTAAGTTTGACTTTCATTGCAAACATGAGAATTAAAAAAGATATAAAACTCACATGGATAGATTGCTTCTTCAGATCAACAGTAAGCTCAGTCCATCATCATAAATCAAATTAACTAAGATTAAAACACAAATAAACTTGAATTGGATTGGCACAATAATCAAATATTTAAAAAACTATCTAGAATTTTGGTGATTAAAATCAAGGTTTCCATAATAATTCATGAAAAAAATATTTGGTGTACTATTTTAATTCAAATGAAACAATAAAAATGGATAATATTAATTGAAACTGTGAAATGTAGAAAGGAGCTGGTTGCAATAGTTAAAGGTCGATCGATCCATTTGGTTACCGGGTAACATGTTTGTTATACATATATGAATTAATCGATCGACCTATCTTTCAATAACATTGTGTTGAAGTAAACTGATTTCTCTCACTTTTGGTTATAGTAATAAACTAAATAACTGGAGTAAATAATTTAGCTGATAAAAAGAGATCCATAAATCATTTCTAAATCATTGTGGAAGAAAGGATTTACTGGAAAGTATCTAGCAGATTGAAAAAGTCAATTTAATAGAAGGATTTAATGGAAATTGATTTCGATCAAATTAGTTCGATCGAAGAAATTTGTGAATGTAAAAGTAATTGCTTACAAATACTTTAATGATGAACAGGCGATTGTCAATATTTGATTGTAAAGAGAATTTAATATTTGGCTTTATTCGGTCACCGCTTTGTTGAATTGATACAAATAATGTATTTGTGTTATTCTGTGTATTTAACAATAAATTGAAGAATTGTTAACATATTTTTAAAGTATCTAGTTAATATTAACCCAACTAAAACAGTCGTTTAAAAACAATTCGAATATACATTTATGATTTACATATTAAGGGAAGGAAAGATACTTAATCTGAACACTTCAATTTCGATCTTCAAATAAGCCGAGATAACAATGGTAAACTAGTGTCCGATGGTCAAAGCCTTGATCTTCTTCATCAAATCCGAGCCCTTTATCTTGACTATACTTATAAGATTGTTAAAAATACAATTCATGTTTACTTAAGCAAAATTTTTCTTTTTAGAATCATAGAATTTAGTATCCTTTTCATTTGAGTTAATTTTACTTCTTGCTTTATAATCTGCTTAAACTAGTTTGCCTGTTTAATTTTTTGTTGTAAATTGTGATTTAACTGGTGTTTATATGTCTCTAACGGTTCATCTTAAATTATGCATTGCCGTACCGGTCGAATGCCTAATAGCTGAGTGGAGATATAGATTGAAAGATTTTCGGCTCATCGATTCTGATGGGAATAGTCTCATGTTTCACAAAACCATTCTCCAGAACATTTCACCAAAATTTGATTATTTAAATAAATTTTGCGGTGAAGTCGGTGATGGTTTTGAGCAGATGCGCCTTCAAACACTTGGTTATTATGCACTTCAAGCATTGTACGACTTGGTTTACGTGGGTCCAGTGGTAACTGATGAGAAACGTGCCTGGGAACTTTGTGATCAATTACAAGTCCTACAATTACCATTAGTAACTGAAACTCGACTCGAGAGTTTTCTAAATTACAATGGAGTGCAGCTTAATAATGGTCACAGCGGCAAGGAAAAGAATCAGTATCTTCAATTTACATCAACACCAAATAATTCTTTAACTCGACGGATGATTCTCCCTGCTGAAGATGTAGAGTTGTTGAATCGTCATGGATCCAATGTTGATGAAATTCAGGAAACATCTAGGACGTTACGTTGGTTCGACTTAAATCAAATTGAACAAAGAGGGACACAGATTAAGAGAACAACAGCCGATGGATTATCTTGTATCAAACAGGCATCTGTCCAGAGTAATTTAAAACGCAAACAGGACATTGCTCTCCATCAAATGACTGTAACTTCAATGACTTCTTCATTAAAATCCGATGGATTGAGTCGTGAGGTAAGGGACTTGAATCAAAACAAAACCACTGGTGAAAAAGAGAAGTTTCTGGCAGATTTTGGTTTGTTTTATTCACCGAGACCAATCACACGAAGTTTAGTCAAGGCGATTTGTATGAATAACGACTCTTCACCTCCTGAGGAAAACAAGACTTTGTCACCATCCAAAACTCCACCAAAAAATTCAGTACCTCAATCAGAAAATTTAAAATACAATTCAATACAAAAAGCAAACAATACTATCAATCAAGCTCAACAACAACCCTCCAGATCTTCCGTCAACGGCTCTTCAAGAAATGCTAATTATGTGAAAAGTGCTACACAAGTATCAAAATCAATCAACAAGTCACCGTGTAAAAGCAATTACGCTGGTTTCGAAGCTAAATCAAAAACGACCGATCATTCACAACGAACCAGATCAAACTTAAGAAGTAATAATATAAACTCAAACTCCAGAGGAAACAAGGAAAGCAACGGGAAAAAGTGTAATGGTATTAAATACAAGTCAAATCATAAGTCTCCCGATGGTGATTTATCCAATGCGTCTGAAAGCTCAAATGATGAAGATACTTCTGATTCCTCTTCTAGCAATTCAAGTGAAGACGAGGATGAAGATAAAACTGATCTGAGTGATGGTTTCAGTGACGCGTTTGATTTTGATACGAAAACAAATACCAAAAGGCGAGAAAAAGAGCATAAAAAACAGAATGCAAAGAACTTGGAAAGATTTAAAACACACGCAAATAAGCTTAGATACATAGAGAGGAAAGCGAATGCTATGAAACAAATCATTCAGGCTGTAGCCTTAGCTTTGCCCGATAAAACGAAATTCCAACGTATGCATGGCTATGAATGTTTCATCTGTGGTCAATTGATTTCATCCTCTACATGGAAAGATCATATTCTCATCAAACATTATAATATGCGATTTTACTGTCTGAAATGTGGTCTTGACTTCAAGAATGTGGTCAGTAGAAATAAACATTCTAGAGATTGCTCAGGTATTTAAAGCAAATCAAGTAAAATTTTCTTCACTGTGAATTTCTTTCTTGAATTCCAAATCGCTGTAACTGTAGCTACGATCACAATGAAACTGAAGAAAACTATTTCCGTAAATAAACTTATGATTAGCAAAATCAAGAATCAATCATGTAGTCTTAGTAATTGTAATTTTCATATGAATCAAATTCAAAGTTAACACGACTAAATAAATTAGATTAAATAACATTCACATTGAAATTTATTATTCAGCAAATGCGCTGAAAAAGGTGTTTGCTATCATTATAACTGACAAGCCGGTAATTATGAAAAACGCGCCTTATTGAATACCAGTAACCATAACAAAATCAAACCCATATGTTTATTACGCAGACGTAATTTAATTTTTTGGCCTTTGAACCAATTTTATTAATTGTAATTCAATTTCAAATATTTTTTTATTCAATCAATCATCTAATTATATATGTTTTGTGTCATGTTGATGTTTGAGTTTTAGTGCATAGCAGAACCATTGATGGTTAATCTTGACTTGGCACTACCAAATAAGACTGGTTAATTATTTCCTTCAACCGTGGACATTTTATGTGATTGATGTCATTATTCAAAAAACCAAAAGGGAAGTTCAGATTGCGAGTTACTCGCGAGGATACCGATGACGATGAAAATAATGAGTCTACTCAGGAAATTGACAATTCGAAAAAATCTTCCTCGCAAGTGCCAACTGTAGAGATAAAAAACAATGAAGATGAAACAAACGAAGCTGGATCATCAGCTGTTAATCAACCTCCCGTTGAAGGGGAGAAAAAAGTTGAACATAAAATGAAAGCAAAATTAAGTTTCGGTGATGATGAGGAAGAAGACGTTGATGTATTCAAGGTTAAAAAATCTGCCTACAGTAGAAGAATAGCCAAACAATTAAAAAGGGAGAAAAAAAAGAAAGAAAAAGAGGAGAAATTAGAAGAAGCCAGAAAATCCGAGCAAAGTTCCGCTTTCACTAGTTATGGAGAAGATTTTAATGTTGAAATGGAAATCGAAAACTTAAATTCATCCGCTTTCAAAGAGTAAGTTTAACTGTTTTTAATTTCAAACCTTTCTTACAAATCTTTTTTTTACTTCCCAGTTACCATGAACGAAATACCAATGATACCAGTCATTTTTTCAAACCTGTGGAGAAAGGAGAAATCCCAAGTGCTAAAGAAATCTATGCTGCAAGAAAGAAACGCGAAGAGGATCGCAAAAAACTTAAAATGGATAATGTTATCGATGACTTTATCGCCATTGAGGATGAGACAGCAGCTGAGAGAATAGCTTTAGGCTTAATTGATGACGAACAGCCCGTTTATGATGAAGAACCTGATAATGATGATGATGAGGATGAAGATGATAGAATTGATTTTGCTGTTGATAGAGAGGCGATTGAAAGAGAAAGAGCAAAAGAAGCATTTATTCAAGCTCAAGAAGAAGACGAAGAGACTTTTAATAGAGTGAAAAATAATAACGATGATGACTCTGAAGATGAATTAGATCTTTGGGAGAAAGAACAAATCCGTAAAGGTGTAGGCTTTGTAATTGGTTCTTCTAATAGGGATCAATCTAATAATCAGCTCAACGATTTAATGACAAAACTAGATTTACCAAATAACAGTGATAAGTATAATTCATCAATTCCAAATTATCTTCCCAAAACGCCGAACGGTAAAGCTTTTGAAGAATTAATAAAACAAATCTCTGATTCCATAGCTCAAATGCAAAGAGAAATTGATGATGATGAACATGAATTGAGAAGTGTTATTGCTGAAAGAGAACAATTGACTAAAGAAGTTAAAGATTTGGAAGAAAGATTAATAGGAAATGAAGATGATGATGATTCTCCAATAGAACGTCCCTGGAAACAAGGAGAAATATTTTCTCACAAAGCAACACATGATAGCAGCGATGAAGATTATTGATACAATTTCTCTTTTTAAATTCGATCTCTGTATAAATACTGTTACCATTTATTTAAATGGTGAATTTTGTTACAACAAAAATGAAGTTCATTGAACAACTTTGTTTGTAACTAACAAAAACCTCTTTCTGTACGCGTACACAAAAAGATTTTATTGATAATTTTGTATTTATTTTCAAATCCAGCTATCAACAGAGAGTGTTTTTGAAATTTTGACTGAATGAATCAAGAAATTCTGTATACTTAGATTTGTCTTTTTACAAATTGTAAAGGATAAATGTGTAAATTTATGACAAAGGCTAGAACTGTTATTAATACAGTGGATGTAGTTTAATTTGAAAGATGTTTTATTTTGTACTTGATTGCATGTGAAATTAAATTCACTTCCACTCAAATATAGGGAAAAGGTTAATCAGACCAATTTTTAGATTACCTAATTTCTGAAAAATTTTTCTTTCGAGTTTTTCATCAGTTACAAAACCGATAGCACAAACTATCATCAATTATATTGAAACTCGAATTAAATTATAATGTACATGTTTAATAATTTTATAAATATAAGTCCCAAACATAACATATAATTCATCCGAGTGGTCATTTGTAAAGTTAAGGGACAATTTTTACTAAGAAAAAATTAGATTATGCCATTAGACAACAATAATTAGTTAATTAATAGTTTCTTTATCATTAGATTCGCTTGTAAGCTTTGATACATTGAAATATCAGGTGATTCAAGCTGGTGTAAAAAAAGTTATAGCATTTAATTCATTTTGTTGTCAGATCTTATTCTTTATTTGTAAAGGCGAATAGTTACTCAAACACAAATCTTATGATGTGTTAGAAGGATATTCATTTTTAAGTGAATTAGCTCAGATTTTCACCGATATTCAGTCAACATATGATTTTACCCATGATAAAATGTAATGATTGGTGAAAGAATGATGATTGTGAGTGATACCGTTGTTTAAATATTGAGGCTCAAAGTTTTAAGGCCAATGGCCAAAATCGAGAGAATTGTCAATAAATTGAAAAAAGTTTCCGACTTGAACTGTTCACCAATGAGTTTTATCAATGAAAAATGAGTTTCAGGTCTCTAATTTTTACGGTCACAGAAAGCGGTCAGTTTAATTGAAAATCGAAGTGATCTGTTGTACAGAAACAGAAAACTTTATTTTCAAAAATAAGTGCCTTTTCTGGTTGGCCATTTAAAGTAGCACTAGAAAAAGGATTTTCATGAAAAAATCTGGTTCCACAAATGTACAAAAGTTTCAACTTTGAACTCGATTTTATCGAAAACTGTCGATCGTAAAAAATTTTTAATTTTACAAATGGACTCAGTTTTTATGCCCCTACAAACACACAAAGTCCCACTATTAAGTTTTTTGTCTATAGTCCTTTACAGCTAAGCAGCGACAGTCATTCATAGCTACAGAAACTCAGTTCATTGAACTGCATAAGAACTTCGAATCACTTTCGATCCGATACTTACACCGATCCCAATCCTGTGGAGTCCAATATTAAAGTGTTATCAAGCACAACTGTTTGATAAGTTTCAATGGTTTCACTATCTATAACCTATTTGACTTTTTTGTTCTTCGCTATTTAATAGTGTCTTTTGTTGGGTTTGTTCATTTATTTCATTATTAACTAACTTTGAACTATATCACCATTTTAATCATGGCTTGTAAAGTTGGACGGTTGGTTGCCAAAGACTCTGCATTGTTTATATGTGATATTCAGGAAAAGTTTCGTAACATGATTCAATTTTTTCCTGGTATCTGTGAAGTTTCATCCAGACTTTTGAAAGCTGCTAAAATTTTAGATGTGCCTGTCATTGTTACCGAACAATATCCTCAAGGTAATTTTCATTTAGTCAATGTATTAGTCAACATTTCATAAGACAAGTTATGCAAGTTTTCTGGTTATTTTTCTTGCAGGTTTAGGCAATACAGTTCAAGAAATTGGATTAGCCAATTATCCCGATATTAAAACTATCACTAAGACTCAATTCTCTATGATGGTTCCTGAAGTTGTGGATTTATTAACTAAACAACATTCAAATGTTAAATCGGTCATTTTATGTGGCATTGAATCTCACGTATGTGTCCAAGGAACTTGTCTCCATCTCTTAGAAAGAGGATTCGGTATGTTTGAATTTTCTATTAAATTAATTATTTTATCCAACACAATCTATTTCTTCACTATTAGATGTTCATCTGGTTGTTGATGGTATCTCTTCAAGATCCAACGTTGACAGAATGTTTGCTTTTGATCGAATGAAATCAGCTGGAGCTTGGTTGACTACTAGTGAAGCTGTGATTTTAGGATTAGTTGGTGACGCTTCTCATCCTCATTTTAAAGCCTGCCAGAAACTAATTATTAATCCACTACCTGACACCGGATTAAGTAGCTTGTTTTCATCTAAAATATGAATTCATATCTGATTTGAACATCAGTCTATTCTCAATTTTTCAGATTTACCATAGAAATCTTTGCTTACTATTACGTTTAATGAAAAGCTTCAAAGGAGTATCAAGTCCAGTTGGATTAAGTGGCTTTATAGTCAAATTGAAGCTGTTTCGATTTTTAACTAGGATAACTATGCAATTTCATTTATTCATATATCTTAAAATCAGTAATATTCTTTGTATTTGTTCTAAAACTTAATTGTTACGTTGTCCAAAATTTATATAAATTGTCTATTTCGTCTTTCACTTAAATTATTTTCATCTTTAAGAATGATATTTGTTTATTAAATATGTATCCGTAGTTTTCATTATATTATAGTAATAGATAAACTTCGAATCAAATATGAGGAAAAGGTCAATTAGACCAATTTCTAGATTACCTGATTTTTGAAAAATTTTTCTTTCGAGTTTTTCACGAGCTACAACCGATAGCACAAACTATCATCAATTATATTGAAATTCAAATTAAATTATAATGTACATGTTTAATAATTTTATAAATATAAGTTACAAACATAACATATAATTCATCCGAGTGGTCATTTGTAAAGTTAAGGGACGATTTTTACACTTGATTACATAAAATTAAATTAATTTTAAATTGGGGACATTTCGATAATCTTTTACTTCAAGACTGGTATGCTGTAACTGTTGGTGATTCTTTATTTCCTTCCCAACAAGCAATTCCTTGATCAATTGGAATAGAGACCAATGTTACATGGATATGAAAATAATAGCTAAATAGATAAAATGAATACTTTATACTGAAACGCAATAATTAGACACTACTTATAAAAAAAATAGCTGATGAAAGGCAAAGCACATGTCAAAAATAAAAAGCGGGAAAACATTAATCAATAATTCAGTGAATTTTTTGGTAGTTTTTCTCAGTTGAGATAATTTATAATACAATAGAACAAATTAGATTAGGTCATCAGACAGCAATACTTAATTGATTGATAAGAATAGAGAAGTTTTTTTACTCTTTGATTGATTAGATCCTGAAAAACTGGACAGTTAACTGTTAAGTGTCTGTTGAGTTTACTATATCATTTGCTTAACAATCACTAAATATTTCAGTTAAACCCAAATTGGACACTTGATGGTTCTATCTGGTGTAAAAAAATTTAAAAATTTACAGTTAAGAGCGACAGTCATTCATAGCTATATGAACTTTGTGTCGTTGAATTTATCTGAAGTCACCAAATTGATAGAAATTGATTTCTTGTGTACTTGATAATGCATCGTGTTATTTTTAAAATGCCTTAATTACTATGTTAACTCAACGACCAGTTATCGATTTTTCCAGAGTCTTGTTTACAATTGCTGAAAAATCCACACCTACTATGCACTTCTAACCATATGACCGCAAAGTTTATGATTTCATTTATAAAAATGATCTCAGCTGTTCAGTCAAATTGATTAAATTTGGCATGAAATTTTTTCGTTTCATAAATAAACATAAGAGTAAAACTCTCAACAGGTTCCAGTTGTTTAACATGAAATGAGTGACATATATTATAATGTAATATAGATGTTTGTTTTCACTTGAAAATAAAATAACAAATTCGTCTTCTGATTAGTTGGTTAAAACGAAACGACATTTTTAGACATTGTCGTCTTTTCTTTGTTCGTTAATGAAATCGCTGAGAAAAAATCATGATAGATATGAGATTGAACAAGAAAAATTAAAAGAAAAAATGTTGAAGTGTCGATGTTAATGAATGTGCGTTAATTGGATTTGGCTTTGATGATGGCTTGATTAGATCTTTCGATGACTAGCCGCTGAATTGGAGAGAGCCATTGTTTTGTCGAAATCGATTGTAGCATACGATTGAGGAGGATAATTACTACTTATAGACTTAATCGACGTTGGAGTTGAAGGTGGTGTGGTTCCTGGTAAAATGAATGAACCTTCTTCTGGAGTTTTAAATACAGGTGTAGCTGGACCAGTTGTAACATAGATAGGACCGTTATTATTGTTCGTATTAGTATTTTCAAGATCTAATATGATATAGTTTACAGGCTCGGCAATTTCGGATAGTGTTATTGATTCACTCAGAGCACTCTCTGATCTTCTCGTCAATTTAGGACTAATCGTTGGACCTGATTGAGAAGATTGACTAGATGAACCTTGGATGGCTGTAGCGGATGAACATGATGGAACCATTGTAGGCAAAGGTTTAACCGGTAGATTTGGTGGTTTAGTATCTTTAACATTAGTTGAACAATTTTGTTCTTCATCATTGGTAATAATAAATTCTTCACATGCTAACGAAGCTCTTCGTTTGGTGGATAAAGACTCATTTGTTTCAGAATTACTTGATGTAATAGTACAAGTTGCTGTGGCGATAACAGTTGGTGCAGTGGTGGTAACAGTGGAGTCTAATACGCCGGTTTGATATTGAGCCGCGGCAGTATCAATATTTACATAATCGACAAGATCATCTAGTTTAGCATAATTAGTGTTTATATCACTGGCACTTCGTGCTGATCCAGTCCTTCCTTTTGATATGTTTACATGCGAGGAAGGAAATGGGAGTCCAGCAATGGTTCCATTCAGTACTCCTGTATTTGCATAGAAGGGTGAATTTATATAGCTTCTTATATCATTGACGTAAGAATGAGGAGGTGAATTAGGAAGAAGTGGTGGTGGAGGAACTGGAACTGGAGCTCTAGCAGCTAATTCAGGCGGAGCACTACAATTTGAACCTGTTGATGTTGGAATCACCGGAGATGCAACTGTTGTGCCAACATTCTCTTGATTTGTCCCATGCTGAGGTGAGGTGATATGATTATTTGGCGTCGTAATGTTACTACAATGTTGTAAAGACTCTTGTAAGACATTAAATAGCTGCTCCGCATGAACACATTTAAAGGCGTAAATACCTGTGAAGATGATAAAAGAATATTAGCAATGAAAACGATCTTAATGTTTGAAAAAACAGATATTAATAACGAGCACCGTATGCTAGCAAAATCTATATTCAGAATGTTGAAGCCTAGCTTAAACACTGAAAACTGTGTTACTTGTGCCAAAAATATACTCTTTAGAATGACTAAATTTCCATCAGATGGACGCATGTAAACAATAGATTTAAGCAATCGACTAGAAACTGATAGATTACTCAAACAAATTTACTAAATCTAATTTTAATCGAACATAAAACAAAATAATAAAATGAATGTATTTAAACGGTTCGTTTACCTGGTCCAGTTGAACATCGACGACCACATTCAAAACTAAACAATTCAGCATCGAATCCATAACGACGAAGAGACCTTGAAATAAAAATAAGTCAAAGATTGCAATTAAAGTGTATTATAGTGAACAGTACTAAGAATCAATGATAGACATTAATTTATTGAGCATAGTAACAACAAAATAAAACATCAATGTCATTAATGACAACATTATCTTACCTCAATGGCCAAACAATAGAATTTTTGTTCCTTTGATGCAAAATTAAATCATTCTCTGTAATCTCGATTTGACCATGATTTATCTCATTACCACGATCATCAACATTTACAACATCAAAAATCTTAGAGTTATTAACAGTTGAGCCATTGCCATTAGCTTCCTCTGATCGACGGAACAAAGGTCTTTGTGGTGTTGAGTATACACATCCCATAACTGGTGGATCTCATGCGAATTGAGTAAATTTAATTTATTCAAACACTTTAAGATCAACACAAATTGTAGTCTGACAAAAGCAAATTAAAACACATCAATGTTTGGATAATATTGAATATCAAGCGATTAGGAGAATACACTGTTTATGAGTAAATTGTTATGGAAAGGGAGTAAAGGAAAAAAGACCAAGACAGAGAATTATTTAGGATCAATAGATTATAAGGCTAGGATTGCTGATTGTTTATATTATTTGGAATTACAAATGCATCAACAATAAACGAATGAGATTAATAACAAATTAAGCATAATGTAAATAAATTACATTTCAATGAGGACTGGACACAACAATAATTCATAGCAGTTAGAAATTTATTAAAGAAAATCGTCCACCAGGTTCGCAGGGCCGCGAACTACAAAAAGTATGATATAAAAACGTTAAATAGTTATAATTAATAACGATAAATATTTTTACAATCAGTAAACACCATCAGTTAGCACTGCTAACTTAATAATAGTCATTTATTACAGTATATAATTGGTTAGACTCTCGGTCCTAATGGGCCTCGAGTCTTATCCATGAATATCTCCATGTAGTGATCCATGTACATAATAAAAACAAGGTGAGTATAGTACAGTTTGAAAGATGTTTTATTTTGTACTTGATTGCATGTGAAATAAAATTCACTTCGACTCAAATATAGGGAAGAGGTAGATCAATTAGGTCAATAAAACGAATTAGAATAAAAACAACAAATAATTATTATATGAAATCATTAATGGTATATATTTAACAAATAGTAACAGAGAGACGATCAGGATTTCGATGCTAATGTTATTTAAAAAACTTTTTTTCCATTTGTTGGACAATCATCTCAGCAATTGCCAGTGATGAGGTCGCTCCTGGTGAAGGAGCGTTGCGAACATGAAGAACATGATCTTTGAATGTACCACTTCCCGAATCGAAGACAAAATCTTCAACTAAGTTACCATTTTCATCCAAAGCTTGAGCTCGTACACCAGTAGGACCACGAACAACATCCTCCTTTTTGATGCTTGGTATGTATTGTTGGAGTATTTTGACCTGAGCATCAATATTTAAACTACGATAAATTTCTTGGGCTCCTTCTTTCAAGTATTTGAGGGACAATTTGATTAAGCCTGGGTATGTCAAAGCATCGACCATATCCCTCAAATCAATATCTTTATAAGAGTAGCCCTCACGTTTTGTTGCAAGAACAGCATTTGGTCCAAGCCAAACATTGCCATCAAGTCGAGGTGTAAAGTGAAGGCCAAGAAAAGGTAATCGAGGGTCTGGAACAGGATAAATATTTGTCTTGATTAAATTCTTTTTATCTCCTTTTAGTAACAGATATTCTCCTCGGAAAGGTACAATCCTTGGATTAACTGGAGAGCCCGTCATTTGGGCAACTTTATCAGAAAAAAGTCCAGCTGCTGTGATAACCCATCGAGCTTCTATCTTTTCAGGTGATAATTTATTCGAAATAACGACTTTAGGTGTATCGCCCCCGACCATATCAAAACGTTGCACCTCAAAATTAACTTTAACTTGACCTCCGTTAGATTTGAAATCTTGAGCAAATGCTTGAGTAACTAAGCCCCAATCAACTATTCCCGTATTAGGTGACCAAAGAGCTCTAATACCTTTTACTCCGGGTTGAATAGCTGTCATGCCTTCAGGTCCAATGATTTCAACGCCAGGGACATTATTTTTGACAGATCTCTCGTAAAGTTTTTCTAGTCTAAATAGTTCATTGTTTTTCACAGCCACAATCAATTTACCGCATCTTCGATAATCAATATTTTTCTCTTTTAAGTATTTATAAATCTTTTTAGATCCTTCAACACATAATTTGGCTTTGAGAGAACCGGGCGGATAATAAATTCCTGAATGAATAACCCCACTATTACTGCCACTTTGATGAACTCCTAAGGCAAAAAGAAATTTAAAATTAATAAAATCCACATTAACCGAAATTGAAGTCTGTATACCATGTTGAAAAGCCACAATAAAAATTGTTAGCATGAGATATTAGATATCAAGTAGAAATCTCACCCAATTTCTTTTCCTTTTCGAGCAAAATAATTTTAAAATCACGATATTTCAGTGATAAAAGTCTTGCTGTAGAAACTCCAATAATTCCTCCGCCAACCAATGCAATGTCATAAGTCTTGGACGATCCACTTGATGATAAACGTTGTTGTAACTTGAATAATTGGCCTCGAGAGATCAAAAAACTTAAAATTGTTTTTGAAGTTAATAATTCAGACGATAAATTCATTTTAATTAACAGATCAATTAATTCAAATTCAAGCTTGCGATTTTTTGTACTGTTTATTAACAGAATATCAGCTGTTTGAGATAAACACGTGTTTAAAAAAGATAAGCAGGAATGAGTAAACGAAATTTGTTTATTTTCGAGATACAAATGGGTTCAATTTAGTGGAGCTTTATCAATCTTCCAGTTTTACAATTTTTTAATTATAACAGATTTCTGGAAAATTTTTCTTTGGGGTTTTTTGTTTTATACACGAATCAATTTAGAAAACTGATCTATTCGCAATCTAATCATCAATTATTACTGTATATTGTCAAGTATATTGAAACTTGAATTAAATTATAATGTACATGTTTAATAATTTTATAAATATAAGTTACAAACATAACATATAATTTATCCGAGTGGTCATTTGTAAAGTTAAGTGATGATTTTTGCACTTGATTACATAAATAAAATTAATTTTAAATTGGGAACATTTCGATAATTTTTTTGCTCAAAGACTCGTATGCTTTAACTGCTGGTGATTCTTTATTTTCTTCCCAACAAGCAATTCCTTGATCGATTGATTTGCCGATGATTGGATCAATTGGAATAGAGGCCAATAATTGAATGTTACATGAGCTAGATAATGATTTAGCTCCACCAGAGGTTGGTTTGAAAATAAAGGATTCCTTATGACAAGATGAGCATACAAAGTGAGACATATTTTCAACAAGACCAATAATGGGTAGACCAACACGGTTAGCAAAATCAATTTGCTTCCGAACATCCAAAAGCGCTGCTTCTTGAGGAGTGGTCACGACAATGGCTCCATTAAGGTTGGCACATTTCTTAAGAAAAGAAACGATTGAAAGATGTTCATCTGAAGTTCCTGGTGGAGTGTCGATTATCAAATAATCAAGAGGTGGCCAGTCAACATCTTTCAGAAATTGTTTAATCAAACCATTCTTCTTAGGTCCACGCCAAATAACAGCATCTTCTAATGAAGCAAGAAGAAATCCTGATGACATGACTGCCAAATTATCTTGGATATAAATTGGTGACCAGCCATCAGAAGACATGTGAACTTGTTCACCTTCAAGGCCCATAGCTCGAGGGATCGAAGGACCACAAATATCAATATCAAGTAAGCCAACATTGATTGATTCATTGGAGGCTAAAAATCGAGCCAAATTGGAAGAAAAGGTACTTTTACCAACACCTCCTTTTCCTGATATGATTAATAAAATGTGTTTGATAGGTCGCAATCGTTTCTCTATCTCAACTAATTGGCTAGTTTCATCAGACTGTTTACCCGAGGCACAAACAGATGCATTGGGACATCCAGCACAGCCAGGAGCTTTACCAGCTTGTTCACTGTCGATACCAACACAGTCAGATGGATGATCTCCCGACATAATTATTTATTACCAGAAAAATTAATAGACAGTTTTAAAAACAACCAATAAAATAAATCCCATTGAATTTATGTTAAACGCAATAACTAGACACTGCTTATCAAAAACAGCTGATGAAATTCAAAGCACATATTAAAAATTAATAGCGGGAAAAAAATTATTCAATAATTAAGTGAATTTTTTTATCATTATTCAGTTAAGATAATTTATAATACTAAAGGACAAATTAGATTAGTCAACAATTCTTCACTCTTTGGTTGATGGATCCAGAAAACATAGACAGTGGCATTGATCATCCAATTTTAGTACTTTTTTACTTAATATTTATCTAATACTTGCTGACAATTTGTTGAGAGATCCGTTTGCTAAATCGGTTGCTTAACAATCACTAAATATTTCTGTTAAACCGAAGTTGGCCACTTGAATGTTCTATCAAATGTAAAAATTGTCATTAAATTTATTGAAATTGATTTCTTGTGTATTGTATGATAGTGCGTCGTTTGTTATTTGTTAAACTTCCTTAATCATTCAGTTAACTCAGGTTCTCGATGTTTCCAGAGTCTTGACTACAATTGTTGAAAAATCCACACCTACTATGCACTTCTAACCATATGACCGCAAAGTTTATGATTTCATTTATAAAAATGACCTTAGCTGTTCAGCCAAAGTGATTACATTTGGCATGGTATTTCTTGCTTCATTAATTAAACTTAAGAGTAAAAGTTAAAAACTCTCAACAGGTTCCAGTTTTCACTCATTTCATGATTGAATAACTGATAGAAATTAAGGTTTACTGACTCACAAAATCTTGACCTGAACCCAAACATTAGAAAGTCCTGATACATTCATGTTAAGTGTCAACTGTACAAGGAAGCAAAAATTTTGATCACTCATTTTTACCAAATAAAATGATTAAAATGCGATAAAAAAATAAACTTTCAATTTTTAGTTTGTCGTCAGCTTTGATTTTGTCATCAAATAAAATGAAAAAAAGTTACTTTAACACATCCAAAGTTCTTAAATTGAATTGTGATTTTGTTTAAAGAAATAGAAACAAGCTGAACATGACAATATCGAGAAATTTATCAAATGTGCAATAAATGAAATGTCAAATACAATTGTTTGGAAGAGAATGATAATAAATTGTAACAAAAATAAACGAATAACTGGTTAACGGTGGTTTTATACCTGCATAAAAAGATAGCAAAGCAAGGTACAATCAACTTTGCTCATTGATTTCTGACTGATGCGCAATTAGTTGACCATTTATAATAATAATAATCATCTTCCTCCGTGTAAGAAAAATTCATCTCAAGAGGTTAACTAATTTTGTGTGAAGATGTCCATAAAGGGCGGTATGATTGAATGAGGACGATCAGTAATGTTTCGAATTGGAACCAACAATTGACCTGATTCATCTTTGAAACCGCCATCAGGTAATGTTATTTTATTGCATTTCTCTCCCCCAAGATCATATCCTTGGCACACCATATCCAAAACTTCACTTGCATAACCTAGAAAAATCGTAAATAAAAGTTGTTAGTTAATTGTAGAATTGTAATAGTAATAGTATAGTTAACAGATAAAAACATTATTCACCCTTGATCATTTTAACGGCAATGTAATCTTCAGCAGTTGGATCTTTGGGGCACATTTTACGTACAGGTTTGACTGAACATGAAATATATCTACTGAACGAACAACATGCTTGAGGAATCCTTTCTTCCACTGGTTTTTTGGTAATTTCATGTAAACTGACAACAAGTTGGTCCATGCAGTCATGCAAATGAGGTATTGTATTATAAATGCATTCATAATGGCTTAAATATTCTGCAAAATTGGAAAGGTCAAAAAAAGTATTATTAATCAAATTGAATAGATGAATACAACAATTTTTTGGTATCAGGTAAAGAAAGTTAACATTTTGTGTGTCAAGTTGCAATAATTATGAACAATTTATAAATTCAATTAGTTCATTTGAGTAATCGATTCTTTTTTGCACAACACAATAAGAAAATAATGTTTACCGACCAAATGGTTAGACAAGTTGAACTTTGATAAGTGATAAGATTGTTAACCACTAAATAGTTCCAATAATCAATTCTGATAAATAATTTAACTGGGAAATATAGATATCGTGAGTATAAATGAAATAGTATTCATGGATGAGTGATCAATGCTCGCCTTAATAGTTCAATTATTAACAATATCTAGCACTCAATCTAAACCTTGACAGTTGCATAAACAATTATTATTATGTTAATTGATAAAGTTAAATTATCTGTAGAAACAGGTAACTATCAATTTACTGTTAAATTTCAACTCACCAGTTGTTCCTTCTGGTGTACATCGTTGTTTAATCACTTGAGATGCTCCTGTAAAAATTATCACAATTAGTTAACTGTAAATTAATAAAAATTTTATAGATATATTACCCATCAAAATGACTCCGATGATTTGTCTTGGCAGAGGTTTCAAGCAACGTCTTGAGTATGATTTGACAAAATCTTCAGCATCAAACTCTTCTCTGGTAAGGATAAAGAGGTAAAACAAATCAGATTACTTGAATAATATTATCAATGCCATGTAGAAGATCATTATCTGTTACTAATGAAATTAACCACTTACTTGCAATGAGGAACCATCTCAGTTGGATTTTTGGGTAAGTAAACATCTCTTCGACCAAAAACAAAAACAATTTCAGCTTTTTTATCCATTTCTCTGAGAACACATTTTTTGTTTGATCCTAATTTGGGTTTCCTTGAAACAGACAAATCTACAAAGACACAAAAAAACAGTTAACAATTAGTATTAAAAATTTCATTAAATCATAACCAGAAACGGCAAATTGAGCCAGATTGATTGATTCGACAGGGAAAGGAAGAAAGCGAAGCAAAATAATCTCTAGAAAACAAAATCTTACCAGTTTGTGAAAGGAAGACAACAAATGTGACTGTAAGGGCGAGGACGAGTTTTCTCATTTTTGCACTTATAAATAAAAAAGCGATATGATTAACAGGACAAAATATGATGATATTATTCAATTAAAGAAGCTTTTTCAAATGAAAGTAAGCAACCAGAAATGAAGAAAACTTTCACTTAACTAAAAATTGGGATGTAAGTTGAAAAGTGGGTTGTAGGAGGCTTTTTTGTAGGAGGTTAGGTTAAACCGAAACAACTTTTCGTCAACAAGGTAATGAGCTAAAGGTAAAGTGGGTTTAAAACTCAAAAGGTTGGAAATAATCAGGATCAATATTATTAAAGGTAAGCTTGATTAGGATTCAGCAGGGTTGATAAAAGTTGAAATAAGCAAAAGAAAAATTGAAAACAATGCAATGTAATTCAAAATGATTACATTGATATTCATTGGTTGGCTATGAAAGATTTCATGCATTTATGTATCAATCAGTCTTACAGTCCAATTACTTAAAAGATTTTAATAGTATAATTTGAATTGTTTTTAATAATTTGATTGTCCAGTTAAACAGTCAAAATGAAGACAACAAAAGACTCTTACTGATTCTTGATTAGATGTAAATTGTGCTTCCTTGTTTCATGCTGAGACCTTAATGCAGTTAATGTAACTGTGTGAGACTCCAAAATTTGATCCAAGTATGCTTGAAATCCTATCCGATGACAATCGTCGTGAAAAAGGTCATGTTTACTTAACAATTGACATCGAAATCGATCTCCACTTGATTAAAATGATGCCGCTTAATTATCCTATTAAATATACATTGTAACAATAATTTGAATGGCATTTATTGTCAATTCTGAAAAACAATTTGTAGAGATGTGATTTGTAAACTGATCGTTCTTAGCCAACAAGGTAAATAAGGCTAATAATTCAGCGTTTTTAACTCACTGATTGGCACCAATTAATTGTACTTTATTAAGCTTACTTCATACAATTAACAACTAAAGAATCAATCAATAGCAAGTCTATCTGAATAACTCTTTAGCTGAATTTGGTAACTTTGTTTACCATCTAATTATCGCTGGTAATCGGATCTTTATGGGCAAGTAAACGATTATTGAAAATGAAACTCATCCTCATTATATTGATTGACTGATTGATTAAAATAAATGGTTGAAAAGCTTATTCATTTTCATTTACACTTTTATAAATTAATTGATTCAACCCAACATTGAAAGTTTAATAATGAAACTTAAACTCCATAAGTATATATTACAGAAATTGATTCAATCTAATTGATTGACCAACAGATGGAGACTATGAATTATGAGTTAACTAACATTGTTTAACTTTCTAGAGTTTCTTGACTTGATCAAATTTATATTATGAAACTTAATCTAAGGTTTCTTTTTGCTCAAAATCGATGATACAACGAGTTGATTCAAAAACTGAGAAAATCATCGAATTGCTTTATAATAATAGTAAGTTAATTGACTTTTTCATTACAGACTGTGAGTTTTTGCTTTTGTTTTTAAAATGAAAATTTTCGTGAAATAGAATTTGATTGAGCTTTCAATTTAGTGATCAACATCTAGTTACAGCCATTTAGACCTGTTTAACCATCATAATTCATGACTCATTAAATCTAACAAAATATCGATTATAGTCGCTGATTCGATATTATCACAGAAACAATATAACTTTTAAACATCTGATCATTAACCTTTGGTACACAACAGCTCATTTTCAATCAATTAACGTTAACTTGGTTAATCTCCATGATGAATAATCCATTTCATTTTATACCACAAAGCTTAGGCTCTCATCTTTCATTTTGTACTAAATACATGCAGACATTAGACATCTTCTTCCTCCTTTTTTGCACTCTTCTTTTCCCACCCAAGTCTCCAATCCTTGTGACCACACACATAATGATGTGGCTATCCTCGTAAGATTTTGCCGTATCACACTTCCTGTAAACACACAAGTTGAAACACACACACAGTCAATAAGATACAATCTATTTGAAAGAAATAACAAAATAAAAGATGAAACTGAAGGAAGTAAAATGTTGCAAAGTAACCCAAAAGTTGCCCAAAAGGAACCTTAAATTAAAATTTTGTTTGTACTTACTTTTATAATTGAAGGTAACATTGAAGACAGTTGACGACTAAAACCAAAGGTTGAACCAATGTAAACCAAAGGTAAAACCATCGAAACAACAAAACTGGTTAATAACATGTTTTTGGTCGATTGGTTAGTTATTAATAAACAAGTCGAAAGTAAAAAAAGTACAAAATTAAACGGAAGTTGACTTTAAGGATCGTTTATTGTCGATTGAGCTTGCTATGTTTACTCAAGATTCTATTGTGTCCAATTGTTACCAGGAATCATGGTTTGAATGTTACCTGGTAACAAACAAAATTGAGTTGGATAGAGTCAACGGTTAGTATTGATGATTAATTACCAACTTTGTTACCAACACCTCATGAGGTTAAACACTTGATTTAATGATAAACATCTCTGCAAATCCTATTGGATGTTTCACTGTAACCAAGACAAACATTTAAGGATTATTCTTTGTTCCAACATCTTTTTGTCTGACAATTTTTTAACCATTTTATTCCTTTTTTTTCATTTTCGTGTTTCTTTTTTCTCTCTGTTCTTCCCTTTAGGTTACTCATGTTTACCGCTCAATACACAATAGCCTACAACTATTATAAGACACACTTTTCGTGGGAAATATTTCAACCTAAAGTAACATTAATTTCAAATCATTATCCTTAATGTTTATTAGTTAATATGGTAATTTTATTGTTACCATAAATCGTTTCTGCTTTAATTTCTGTTGGACGCTTTTCCCATCTTAGCATCACACTAAACTTAAATTTAACAATCAATTGTCTCCTTAAATGTAAAAGTTTATGTGTTTATGTAAACTAATGTTTCGTTCTTGTAAACAAATATTGATTACTTTCTTTGATCATCGACTGATTATTTCTTTTATTATTATTTATTGTTATGTATTATCATTTGATGCTTTGAAAAATATATCAAATTTCGTTTTCATTTTTACCTTTCTTCTTTTTTCTAGGTCTATCTTATTTCTATTAATCATTAAGGTTGGGCTAAATTAGATAACAAATGGCACTTGAATGGTTAACTTTTGACAACAAGTAATCAACAATTGAGGTGAAATTTCATCCTATTAAGTAAATATTTTCACTTGTTAGTAACTTGTTTCCATCTTTACATCTACAGGTAACTACAAGTCAAATTTTGATCCTTGTTTATGGTTTTGATGGCGATTAAGGAGATGATGGAGATGATAATGATGATTTGGGGCATCAAAAGGAGATAGGTGATGTTAGGTGTATCATCATATTAAAAAACTGAAATTAGACTCTGCAAAGGTTACTTTAATGGCGCCCAAGGTGAACCTAAGCAGCCATTCCAATGGACCATTCAAAATCCTAAAAATATACATGCCAAGAAAAAGGAACCTTACAAACCCAGTAATCTTCTTTTTCTTTCTACAGTCATCATCATCATCTTCATCATCTTTCTCTTTTCTCTTTTTTCTTGTCTTTCTTTCTCCCTTAAAATACACAAAGATGTTGTAAAAAGAATGAGGAAGACAGAGAAGAAAGAAAATGTATAGAAAAGGATCCGATGCACCTTAAAAAGAGAAAGAAAATTATCAAGAAGCGTTTCTTCTTAGCCAAATATTCATTAAACCAGGGCGAAAAGAAAGAGAAGAAACTGAAATAGCAAGTAAAGAAAAGAGAAACGACCAGCTTTCTTTCTTGTTATTATTTCTATACAGTCCCTTTTTCGCATATCTTTCATTTTATGTTTAACTTCAACTTTACTTTTACTGACTTTATTTTTTGACTTGTTTATTGTAATAATCTTTACCTTTAATCATTTAATTATTGAAAAATGAATCACTTTATTTGATTTAACATCTTATTAAATTAATCATTTTTTATTCTTTACAAATCTTAACTTTTCCACATAAAATGTCAATGGCTGCCGTTGGTTCACTTTTTGGTTATTATAACATCATCATCTTCTTACCCAACAAACTTGTTGAACAAAGTGACTTCAGTTCGCCTTTCTTTTTCTAAGTTACCCTGTTTTTAGTTACATATTTTCTTCTTTTCTCACCAACTTTTTAACTATCATCACTACTTTTTAATACCTGGTGCTTTTATTTGAGTGTTTTTATCATGAAATGGATCTCCGATTGTGGCTATGGATGATTGTAACTTGTATTTTGTTACCTTTGACTGTAACCCGTCGTCCAAAAAACCATAACTCTCGGCGGGGTCTCTTGGCTGAAGTACAGTCTGAGATGGTTCCTTATACCGATAGTAGAGCTATTCTTAGATGTATTACTTCACCAATGGCGTCCATTGAATGGCTTTTTGACGGAGATTTAATCGATGATGCAGATCAACGTTTCACTCGAGAAAAGGATAAACTTTTCGTTCACTTCAACAGGATTGCCACAACACAATGGTCAGAAAATCCATTCAAATCACGAATGTTTCAATGTAAAGCTACTCTTAATGGGGAAACTGTTATAAGTGAGCCCGCAAAATTAATTATTACATTTTTAGATGATTTTGCATCTCAAAATGATTCAATAATTAATACAATCCAAGGAAATACGGCTGTGATATCATGTAAATCTCCGAATAGTATGCCCATTGCCATCATTGAATATTACTTTAATCAAACTCTAATCAGCAAATCAAACGGTAAGAATCAAGTAGTATTTTTTTGCGTTTAATTGCCCCTATACACTATGTATAAACTGTGATACTATAAAAAGTTGCAGTTTGGATATAACACTAGTTACATTTCCTTGCATATCAAGTTTTAACTGTTTTCATTTATGAAATATTATTTATTTCCAGATCATTACTTGTTAAGCAATTCTGGGAATTTGCAAATTTTAAACTCTTCAGTTTCTGATTCTGGAATTTACAGATGTGTTGCATTCAATGCCTTTCTCAGAGAAAGAAAAAATGCTTCGTGGACAATCGAACTTAACGTGAAACCTCTTCATCGTTCCAAAATCGATGCTCATCATATTTATTCGTCTATAAATGATAATAGTGCCAAAAATTTTGTTTATTTTGTGATTAAGCCATCAATCGAAACTAAAGCTGTGATGGGAAGTAATATAACTTTAGAATGTGTTGCTGGTGGTATAAAGACACCTAAGATAACATGGTACAAGAAAAGAAACAACGAGTTAGAATCTCTCAATAGTAAGAACTCACGCCAAGTTGCCGGTAATTTAATTTTGATAACTGTAGACGAAAAAGACTCTGGTACTTATGTTTGCCGAGCAACAGTTGATGATTCAACAATTGAAGCAAGCACTTTTGTCGATGTACAAATGACACCTCGTTTTGTTAAAAGCTTGAAAGATCTTTCAGTCGTTGAAGGAAATGATTTTACATTGGAATGTCAAGCCAAAGGTAACCCAAAACCTAGGATTAATTGGTTTTTCAATGGTAAAAGTTTGAACTCCTTCAAAGATAAACCACCTAATTTTAACTTTGATTCGATTGCTGTCGAATCAGCATCCAGACAAAACACATTTTCATTTTCTGAAGACTTTTCTAAATTGAATATCAAGGCTGCTCAATCATCTATTCATACTGGAATTTATCAATGTTTTGTTTCAAATGAATTACTTAATGGTGATTTTAAATCAACTTATTCTCTTGCTCGTGTTGTAGTCTTACGTCCAGGGGAAATTGGTCCATCAAAACCCTTTCATCATGGTAATTCAGGTAAATCAACTGATCCATCCATTTTAAATACAAACAATGAAGATAACTTTCAAGGAATTACTGTAAGACCTTATGAGTCAAGTAGGAAACGTCCAAGTGAAATCATGATACCTCCTTCCAAACCCAAGATAGTTCGGTTGTCTGACGATTCAGTAATGGTTCATTGGGAAATATCTAACAAACCTAGTTTAGAGATAAGCTTTTTCAAAGTTCAATACAAGGAAATGGCCAAAAAAAGTCGATGGAATACATGGGCTGAGGATACACCTCCATTCATAACATCTCAAAAAATTACTGGACTTATTCCGGACGCTAAATATAGATTCAGAGTAACAGCTGTTTATATCAATGACGATAACAGGGAAAGTCCGGCTTCTGATAAATTTCACCTCATTCGTACTAGCATGCTCAAGAAACCTAACGAACCACCAACAATCAAAGCTGTCACTCCACGAAGTCCAACTTCAATTGAGATATTTTGGGAAAATCATAGAGAAATTGCCACCTCTATTGAAGGGTTCTTTATCCATTACCGAGCTACCTCATCTGCAGGGGAATATTTCCAGATTACTGTTCTTGGGTCAAATAAGCTCAGTCATGTTATTCATAATCTTTCTCCAGCAACTTCTTATGAATTTAAGATTCAATGTTTCAACTCTGCCGGTGTTTCAGATTTTTCACAAATATTAACCGCTGCAACTCTTGAAGATCCAATATCAACAACAACTGAAATGACAAATGTTATCAAGGGTCTTGATAAAGTTCTCGATTCTCGAATCGACAATAATACTGATATTTTCTTTATAATTGTCGGTAGTGTTGGAGGATTCGCTTTGATTGTATTTATTGTGTGTTGTATTATTCAATGTAGCAATCGATTTAAACAAACACCTCAGCGCAAGAAAGATGGCCAAATAATTCAACGAGTTAATGGTGAGATCAATAATGGATCTCTTTTGCATCGTACAATTCCATCATTGGATGATTTTAAGAATGAAAGTGATACTCTCTCATCTCATCCAGACAAATCAAGTATCAACAATGTAACAGCATCCATCAGCAATGACCATTTTCCAATTTATCATGAAGAAGTTAAAGAAAAGAAAAATTATCAAACCAAGACATATATGATAGATACATATTGTGAAGACTCTTATGGCTCTCGAACGGGAAGCTGGAGTCGAAAAAGTAGAAAAAAATGTTACGAGGCTGAAGCAGGATTAAAATTAATTACCTCTGCCTCTTCACACAATAGTTTACCACGAAAATATTTATATGAAAATGATAATATTCCAAGTACATTGGAACGAAGGCGTCAAGCTTTTAAAAGTGAGGAACATCTTAAATGCTCTCTGAATGCTCGAATCCATTCAAAAAGTAGTAGCTTCACTAGACTTGATGGAACTTTAGAGCGTAAAAAGAGACGGACCGCTACTCCAGTTGCCTCACCTCAGCCTCCACCAATTCCTGAGAGACAATTAAATAACGCAGGTCATCGTTCATTGAGCTCTTCTCGTTTAAATGGATCTTTAGAAAAGAGGAAGAAATCTCGCACCGACTATGGTAACACCAATACCAATAAAAATGGTACCAAATCAACTGAAAGTAAAATGAATTCTTACAATGGAGCAATCTCTCATTTAAATAATAAACCTCCTTTGCTAATTATGCAAAGCACTTGTTAATTTTAACCTTTCATCACCTTTTTTGTATACTTAAACAAAACGACATTTTATCAATTTTTCATTCTTTTGTATATTTGCCACTTACATGTATTTTACATCAGAAAAAAACTTGTAATTAACAACTAGAAGCTTTTAAGCAATAATATTCTTGTAGTAAATTGTTAGTTTTACTAAAAAAGAATAAAGCGGGATCAATTACACCTTTTCAATGCCTTACGAAAGGCGCAAAATTGAATGATATTGGATGGATAACTTTTTTAAAAGGTCACTTTTTGTTACTATTTTTTATCCTTATCATGTATTCAATATCAAAGATTAGCCAAATTCGATAATTAATCTTGAATGAATTGTGCATTTAAATGACTTCATAGTTAATTTTCATCAGCTGTGGATTTTTCTGAAATACAATGATTAATCTCAATACGGTGATGAAAAACTTTTTTCTGTGAATAATTTTTTTATTATCTAGACAATCAACTTATTACTGTATCTTATTATTGTAAAACATGAGAAATGATTTTCAAATGTATTTATAATTGCTCAACAAATCAATAATACAGTTAAACGACATGAAAAGCCAATAGCAAGATTGGAGATGTTTGATTTGGTGAGAAAGTGGTGATTAAATGGAGTCATTATTAGGGCCGGAAGAATCTTATTGTTAATCATTATTGTTTTAAAAGTAAATATAATATGTTAAGGAAAAATTAAATGACAATTTTTGGTTTGTTTAAACAATATTGATCAATAAGTGTATTTAAATCAAAGTAAGACTGAATCCATAAAGTTTAATGATCCGTGCCATTGTACTCAATGAAAATAATGATCAGAATTAGAGATTTCCATCATCATCATGAAAAACATAAGCAGATAGTTGGTACAAATGATGATAGTAAAGACAGTCGATGATCAATTTAACGACAAATGAGTTTTCTTCATTTGATTGTCGTATAAATGATTGGATTTAACATATTATCAGCCATTTCCACCTTAGCTCTGTTGAATGTAGACGTTAATACGTTTTCACCCGAATATGTTGGACAGCGTACAGTTTTCATCAATATCAACAACAAAACTTTTTGTCAAGACCATTTTATTATCAACATTGTGTCGATTTATTGTAACACATCCTATTGCAATTGATCAGTTACCAGGTGATTAACATTATTTGGATTTTATTCACATGTTTATCAATGTTGTAACATTATTTTCAGTTACACTTAAAAAATTGAATTTAACAATCTTTTTTCAATCGTCCTTTAGATATCAGAGGAAGATCATTTCAAGAACCAACAGGATATTTATTTAATTACCCTGATGACAAAACCAATCGACGACAAAGTCTAGAAGATCTTTTAAGTGGTGGTGGAGGCTCATCTAATTCAGATTCTGATTCTGACTCAGAAGATGATTCGGATGATTCACAATCACCACCAGCAGGAATTGCAGGTTCTGATGATTCAGACTTGTTGAATAGTGCTTTACTTCGTGGCATTAATAATAATCATGGACATGGAGCTGGAGGAGGCGGTGGCGGTGGCGGTGGCGGTGGCGGTGGCAGCGCTGTTAATAGTAATAGTAACAGTGGTGGCAGTGATAGTAGTGGAAGTGGTGGAGGTGGCGGTGGAAGTAACAGTGCAAACTCTAATAGTGAAAGTGAAAAATCTGAGGAAAGTGAATCTCCGCGTCGACCAAAAGGTCCAGTTGGACGAGTTGTTGCCAATGTGAGACGATTTCGTGAAAGGACAAATGATTTTGTTCAAGATGTAAGAAAACGTTTTGTTGATTGGCTTGATGGTTATGCTGGTTCTGATAATTCTTCATCTGCTAATGATTCCTCCAATGATTCTTCCAACAGCGATTCCTCAAACGATTCGTCCAATGATTCACCTAACAGCGAGGATGATTGATTTTAACCAGGATGATTTGTATCCCCAACTTTTAACGCTTCAACAATCACAAGATGCCAAAAAATCATCTCATCTCGGACCTATTTGAACATCAAAATGTTTTTTTGTTTCATTACAACATCTCATCATCCAACCATAAATCCACCTTTTTTGCCATTCTTTGTCCTTGCTAAGTTAACCAATTTAATAAGATGGTTAAAAGAATCTTCATCCAAACAATGTTCAAAAATACGATCCAATGAATGTCCATTTATTTTTTTTATTTTATCATCTCACTCCAAACAAATAAGTTTAAAATGACTGGAGTGTTGATGAAAATTTAATCATCTAATGTAAATCGTCACTCAATTATTTTACCACGATTTTATGAATTTTAACTCTAATCATTTTTTATCTCAACGAATTAAATCCTTTAATTTTAAACTCTGCATTTGAAGATATGAATATAGAGACCAAAGAAAATTTTAAGACAAGCAAAAAGGACTTCTAAAATCGGCATTTTAGAAATAAACCTTTTCTGTCTCTAATATGGTATCAGGGTTGAAACATGTCAATTGTCACTAATAAATTGAAAATTACAAGCAATCAGTTCATATTTCATCTAAAACCAACTTTTGAATTATTTGAATTAAAATTTTTAGCTTAAGGGAGCGTATTTTAATATAGCTTTGTCTAGAAATTGTTAAACTGTCCCTGTTGTTTGACGTGTTTTCAAAGTTGACAGGAAAAATATGTTGACATTGTTGACCAAAAAGTGATGCTTCAAAGCATGAAAATGAATGGCTATGCATAAATCATTATTTAAAATTAACTTTAAATGCGCTCTACCTCTACCTATCTATATCTAGGATTAGAATAAGCTTAAATTTTTACCTTTCATCAGTAACCGCTATTTTCCATTATGTTTTCGAATTTCATGAAATTTTGTCGTTAAAACTGATTTTCTATCGATTGGTTCATCTTCACCTACCGTAATTTGTCAACATCTTTTTAATTATTGGTTTGAGCTAAAACTTTTAAACAAAATGCCAATCAAACGTCGTATCGGTGTGGTTAAAAATCCACCAATTTTTAGTCATGAATTTTTCATTCAAAATCATCCTGATATTATCTCTTGTGTTGCCATGTTATTCGTGATGGGACTGCTTTTTCAGGTAAGCATAATCAAATTAAATCAAATCAGATGCAAAAAATCATTTTTCTATACCTTCATAACTTTCTAAAATGTAATCTTATCGTTATTTTCCCGCTTCTTTTCAATTTAGTCGACTTCACCTTTGGCGAGCCTTTTCATCGCGATGAGCCATAATGTTACTGAGATACACGAAGAAACCGTTTTATATTCTTATGGTGTTAAGGATCTTGCTTTGATTTTTTTTTACTTTTTAATATCAATCGTTGTACATGCGATTATTCAAGAATATGTTCTCGATGTAAGTAACTTTTTTATCTAATGAAACACCAGTTGATATAAATCTCTTTTCTCTGTATAGAAAATCAATCGAAAACTTCATTTATCAAAAATTAAACACAACAAATTCAATGAAAGTGGTCAACTTTTAATTTTTTACCTATTTTCTGTGCTCTGGGGAGGCGAAGTTATCAGAAGAGAAGGCTACCTTTGGTCCATCTCGAAACTTTGGATAGACTATCCTTTCCATCATATGAGCTACCTCTGCAAACTTTACTTTATCGTTCAAATAGCATATTGGTTGCACAATTTTCCTGAGCTTTATTTGCAAAAGGTTAAAAAAGACGAGATGGTCTCAAGGATCACTTATTCAAGTTTTTATCTCTTCTTCTTCATTGCCGCTTATTCACAAAAGTAAGTAAAGACACAGATAATTTTGTTTACATATTCTATCATTTATCTTTCATTTCTATCTTTTAGCTTCACTCGAATCGCGTTGTGCCTTTCAATCATACACTATACTGCCGAAGCACTGTTTCACTTTTCTAGACTTTGCTATTTTGCTGATATTACGTCAGTATCTGATTATGGGTAAGTTTACACATTTGTATTAGCTCAAATATTGGATATAAAATCTTATTGAACTTAAATCCAGTGAAAAATATACTGAAAAAATTTATCTTAATCTGTTGAGTTCAACTCTTAAACTAAACAACTCTCTTACATTGTATTTTACCCGTTTGTTTTTCTTTTTTATATTCTATTCTTTAGTTTCAAGCTCTGGAACATCCTATTTGTAGTTGCGCGTTTAGCTACGATTACTCTATCTGTACTGACATTTTGGTATGGCCTGGCTATTAATCAGAAGAGTACTTTATCTTTCATCGAAGGCAACTTTAATACACAGTTAGTAAGGTCGGTTAACCATTGCACTTCTATAAAACATATAAATTAATTAAGTACAAAAATGCAAGTCCGGTGCTAATATTTTCGTGTTTCATTCTTATTTCTTCATCGCTTATACAGAATCAACTGTTTGTTGACTTTATTCCTCCTCCAAGCTTGGATGATGTGGAATTTCATTACCTTTCATTTAAAACGCATAAGAGAAAGAAACTTGGAAAAGCATATGGCCAAAAAGAAGTCGCACAAGAGTCAACCCAAAAAATCAACGCGAATAGATGAAGATGTAAATGAGTTGCCTGAAGTAGACCAAAATATTAATAAGATGGTCACACAACGAATAATTTCCAAAGCAGGCAAAGTTAAACACTAACACCGATAGAATAGAGTATTTCTGAAACTACTTATTACACAATCGCTTAGAAGAACTCTCACAATTTCGGTGAGATGTTAGCTCATTTTATCAAACAATTATCGACTTAAATACAATCTATCCGAAAAGTTCAATTGATTTTCGCATGTTCTGCTTATTACTATACATAAATAGCACATCCTGTATTAATGATGAATCATCTATCTCGGTAAAATCCTACTTGTGTTTTAAATGTTGTAATCTCACTCAAATTTGTAAATTATCTCTATTTAAGCTTATAAATGGTATTTTTCTACACGCAAAACATTTCTGTGATATCTTCTTTTCGTATAAAATCACAATGTATTGAGTAATTCAATTTTATTGAATCATAATTTTAAGTAAATCGCGCGAAAGTATTGATTAACATTGTTGATCTAATCTTGTTGGTAATTTAACATCTAATCTATCATTTTGAAATAATAATCTCTGTAGGTGACAGTTATAGACAACTACAATGACCTCACTGTAGGTGTCCATAATTTCATTGTATGCATTGAAATTCAATGAATTCAATGAACTCATGGAGAATCTGTTGTCTTAAAGAGTCAAGGCGAGTTTATTGTTGGTTTTGTAGAAAATTAATCAATTTGGCAACTAATGAATAGTTTTTATAACTCGTTTTAAATATACTTTAAGAAATGAGGAATAGTGTGGTTGTGAGCATAAAATTCTAGGTTATAGGTTACATGTTATACGTTTAGGGGATGTTTAAAAGTCAGACAATTCAGGTTGTTGTTTTATGTAAAATAGTGTTAAAATTTTTTCATTCAATAATTGTACAGTTTAACAATCTTATTGAGTCAATTGCTTGCTCCCAGCCAATATTTTCTGCCGTGATAGAATCTATGAGTATATCAATAACACATTGGTTAGCGCGATAGAATGTGAAATCGCACCTCTCTTCTAGTGTTAAAGGTAATATTCGTTTAAGATTTGCATATGATGAATTGGTGGAGCTATTGATATTGTTTAACTCTGAGTCCATGTCTTGAAAGCTAAAAGCACCACATTCTTGAGTCTGATTTGTATTATCAACGACTAGAGGTCTGATTGCTTTGACAAATTGATAGGTTAGAACCTCTTTGACAGTAATAAAAGATGGTATGTTATCACAAAGGTTGAAATAACATTCAACACATACAGAAATTTTACCATCTACAGTGATACATTCAATATATTTTTGGCTTTCACAACTCGAACACAATGCTCTTCCTTCTTTTGCTAATTCCAAGCACTTTGAGATACATTCTCTAGTAACGAATCGATTTTGATAAATGTACGTCAAATGATGGATACACATTAAAGCTTCTTGACAACGACAAAAAATTATTTCAGGTTTTAAACCAGAAGGCTTTTCGGTATATTTTATCTCCATGGAATTATTTGCATCCATTTGTTGTCCACAGTGATAACACGAATCATTCCACGATTTGCATTGATCACAACTTGCCTTAAAACATGAATGAAGGTAAATCAAATTGACCTCCTCCAAGAATAATCGTAAGTCTCTACCACAGGAGCATCTACATTTATCCATTATTGATCTGTAAGAAATTATACGTCAAATAACGGTTGTTAGAGTACAGATTACATAAAAGTAGCGCTTGTAGTACATACCATAAAGCAAATTGAAAAGTTACAGTCCAAACATCAGTGATAAAAATAGGAATGTTGCAGCAAAGAAATAGTTGATCATGTGAAGTACATCAATCTGAAGGTGGGTACAGTCTCTACTGGAATTTAAAAGACTTAAGGCCTCAGCAGGCGCCATAATTAAAGCACAAAAGCAATGGAGCAATGAAAGCAGTTACTTAGCAGCAACATTAATTCACAATAACGCGCTTCAGTCAAACTCGATAATTTACAGGAAAACTATTGACTGGAACAATTGATTGGTCTAATAATAGATATTGAAACAGCAAAAATTATGAATTATGATAAGATAAATAAACATATGGTTTTGTCCATATGCTATTTAAATGAGTAAATTGCAAAATTAGTGATTTGTCTTACAAATTGTTAGTATTAACCATCTGATATGAAAATGAAATAGTTTCTAATTAAAATTCTCATTCAAATTAATCATTATAATTAAAAGATACAAGACAAAATATTAAAGATATTGTATTCTTCCAAACGATAGCATAATTTCTTCTGAAAATTCAAAAGTGATTTCAAGGTTTTTGATATTTCAAATGTTGGTCTGTTTTACACGTTTACGATACTTGTTCATCACTGTGGTGCAAATTGACAAAATGATTGAGTCTTATATAAGAGTGAATCTACAAAAATAAAATAATTCATAATCATTAAACACATTTTTGGACTTGAAATGCATTTAGTCGACGAGTTTTTTTATCATTCGAAATGAAATTTTATGAATAAAATAAATTATAAAATTGTTTATAAAGATTGCAAACAGTTTTCATCTTCTTCTAGTCAACAAGCAATTTTAACTCTTGAATAACAGATTTAACAGATATGCACGTTGACCTAAGCATGAGAACCTATTTATATTGTTCAATTCATAATTTATTTACTTATTTCTGTTGATAAAATTTGAACTTTTTACTTAATAACAGCTCGAAATCGATATGAGGTGTAAAAAGACTACGTGATAGAAATCGTGTAACTCTTTGTTGAATCAGAAGTAATGCATGCAGGCAAGGCCATTACCTGAAAATAATAACTAAACAAGTTATACTAACTTCTGTTGAGATTAACCGGTTGAAATGAAATAAAATATAAACAGAAATGTTGAGTAATTAATCAATTGTTCCCTTGATTATGATAGGAAAATTTTGTAAACAAAGATAATTTGTTAATTATAGAAATGTAACTCGAGAGGAGTGAAGTGCAATAACTCTTTTATACTTGAGAACATGATACTTTGAAGCTACATTGAGACAATTGTTTCAAGTAAATCTGTAACAATCTGTAAATCTGGATTAAAGACTAGATTTGCAGATTGATGAGAGTTTGAAACAGAAAAAGAAAATTTTGAGTCAAGATTTTCTTTGGAAAATTACTAAAAAGCTTTTCTGTGTTAATAGCATTCAGATGGGTGAAAGGCTAATTTTTGAGAAACCTCAGAAGTAACGAAGATTTGTTGAGAGGATAAATTTCTATTTATGGTTAACGACCCAAGTGACCTTGTTTTTTAGTAAATAGACAAACGACTAGTTTACCAAAAATGTTATGTACTCACGTAATTTTGGATACCATCAAAGGGAAGGAGAAAGAAAAAAAAGTGAGTGAGTTTGTTTTGATTTTGAATAAGGCAAATTGAGTGAATGGTAAGAGAAAACCAGTTTTGAAAAAAACAACAGTAAATTACCGTGTTACCTGACAAATAAGCCCAGTGCTTAAAAGTGAATATTATTCACTTTTAAGCTTTATTAGGGCATAGCTAACGAGTAAAAAAAGAGCCTCTAACAAATACACTCATTTATAAGCACTGGGCTTATTTGTCAGGTAAAACGGTAAGCTCTAATACAATGTATCTAACACATGGATCCTAATTTTGTTTTTCAGTCTGATTATTTACATCTGAACAAGCGAAACATTGAAGGTGATCTTTTGTCAGGTGGTGAAGTAATTTGTAAAGAAATTATATCAGGTAACATTGAGAAGTCATGATAACCAATAGATGACAATTGTTTAACCATAGATCAGGTAATCGGGTTAATGATAAACATAAAGATGGTCATAGAATGATGATGTAGACTGAAATAAGAGAATCAAAGCAGCACAAGTTGATAGGAAGTTGAACATATGATTGTATCAAAGAAACAAATAAAAGGACTGAAAAGATCACGTAATTCAATAATGATGATACAAATTGATATAAAGAGAGAAAGTAAGGGAGTAAAAACAAAGGTGGAAGACAGTTTGTTTACATCACGTGACTTTGAAGGCCGAATTGAAAGGGAGAGTGAAGGAGAGAGAAGATGAAGAAAGGGAAAGCCTGACTCGCACTACGTGACTTTTTGCATGTTGTTTGTTCAAATCGCTTCTTTGCCATTCCTTTATAATGCGGGAGATGAGATGAAAATGATCCATTCCAACTCGAACTTTCAAGCAATAATCATCTTACCTGCAAATAAAATCAAATAAGTTTTGATCATTCTTCACTTACCTCAATCTAACATTCAACTTCTATTTGTTTTCTCTTTATTGTGAATCAATAATTCTTTCAACAAAGTGTCTCTTTTTGAAATTTTATTTCTAATTTGTATCTAATCACCTTCAATTGATAAAATACACCAATTTACAACTTATACAATCATCTTAACCATGTCTACCATTAGTAGAGCTGTTCGCCGAAACACTTGGATCATCCCTGCTGGTTTTCTCACCACTATTATTCCTGTCTCGATGGCTTCAACCACTGCTATTCATAATGCTCGTTCACCATTATCATTTTTGACTGCTCATCGTAATCCACCCACTGAACCCTGGCAAGCATTTGACCACAAGAAGTCCAGGTTCTTCACTCAATTTGACTATGAACATTACGACCATCCCAGACCAACTTTTGAGTGGCCATAAATTTTGTCTCTTCTCTCATTCAGTGGGTAAAGATAAACAACTTTAACCAAAAGGATTGTCAAAAATTGTTTTTCAATCGAGTCATTATGCTTCATCCAGCAAGAGACAACAAATCTACTCCTCATAATCATCATCTTGAAATATTCATTTTGGTATCATCATTTCATTAGTCTTTGATGAATTACCACCGATTTTCTCTCCTTTTTTCTTCATGATTGTCTTTAATTATGGAATACTTTAATGTAATTTGTTTTCATTCCTGAATCATTTTTTAATGACCAAATTTTTAATACATATCTTTTTTAAGTTTTGCAAGAGCCATTGTAAAATAGTCTATGTCATGGCAATAAAAGTGATTCTTGTAGCTAAAAATATTTAAAATAAAATGTTTTCAAAACTAATATTAACTAAAATATTTTTTTTCGCGGTTTTTTCATCAACATTGATAAAAGTAAACTTATCAACACATAATAAATATAATATTAATCATATTATGCATAATAAACTGAAGGAACAAACAGACAGACTATTGAAAGTGAAAGGATAAATTTAATGTAATATTGAATGACTTATATTTTTTATCGTATTCTGATAATATAAAATAGGCAGATTATGCGAGCTTAATAGAAATAAATTGCTGCTAAATATAAGGAGATAATTTAACATTGACAATTCAGATTTGCCGAAGATACAAATGAATATAACAAAGAAAGAAGGGCAACCAGATCTGGAACCTTCGGTTACATACATGTAATAGAATGTAATGGCTGCCTCCAGTTTCTGGTTAAATAGGTAACCAGAAAGATTTCTTTGAGTTCCACTGCTTTTGTTTGTCTTTTGATTAATATATTACCTGCATTGAATCAAGATCAATTTAAGCATGTAATATTCATCATAAAACTATTGATAATCACAACAAATAAATAAATAAATGAATATCGAACTATAAGAAATAAAATATAAACACAAAAACAAGTTGATGAAAGCAACAGTTTATTTTATCATACATTTGTAATTAAAATAAAGATATTCACAATTAGATGGCTAATTATATTAGCTTTTTTGATTTATATCCAGTGTTCATAGGTCACACTAAATCCAGTCTCTTTGATTAACAATCAAATCAATATTGAGCTATTATTATTTGGTATCCTTTGTAGCCTGATAGTAACATGAAATGGAGTTTGGTTCAGTTTACATCAATTTACATCGCTTCAAGATTAATTTTAACCGCTTTGAGATACTTTTTAATGAACTAGATAAATCGTTTGAAGAGTTAATGCTGCGTCCAAATCTATAATTACAAAATCAATGGAAATCAAAGCATAATAATGTTAAAAAAACTACTTTATAAAAATAAAATAAAGGTTTAGCAAACTCTTATTAGGTTACTTACCTAATCCTATGGTTTATAGCGATATATCGATCAAGCCCAACCAAAATATCTTCAATTTGGGCAATTTGTTTTCTCACTAAATTATCGTCAGTTTGATTAGCATCAATTGGGATAACAGCATCCATCATTTCTTTAGAATCATTATTCACAGTTTGTAGCTTAACTGCTTGCAACATAATTAAAAAGCACAACACAATTACGATAGCTTTGGTCATATTTAAGCTTTCGATTTACAGTAACAGTTGTTTTAATTGTTGTTTTTATCACAAATTCAGTTAACTTTTATTCACAAAGAAAGCTTAGGCTCAGTGTTGATACTTTTTCTTGATCGAACAGATAGATGTAACTTGATTGCTTTCGATGGATAAACTAACGATCCAACAATTCCATTTAACACTTTTATTCTTTTCGTAGCAAATTTATATAAATTAAGGAGCCAAATAAAATTGGATTTTTACCTGTATATAATTTCAATCATAACTCCAAGTTAATCTTCTTACTTTCAAGGATCTTTATCATGTAATCAAACTGACTGTGACAGTAAACCTTATCCTTATCCAACTTTCTTCTAATTACAGATTATGAAACGAAATTAAATTTTCTTGTTTACAGGTTAGAACCAAATCCATTCCTTTTCAATAATTGATTGAATAACTCGGCTTGTATAACACTAGTTATGTAACCACTGCCGTAAAATATAAATTTACCGAAATAAATTAGTCAAAGATCAGATGGTCATCAAGGAGATTATGTTAAGGCATTTCAGTACTTAAGATTTTCAAGATCAAATCAAAATAAATCATTATCCACATTTGAGGGAAAACATTTTATGCATCTATAATTATCCAACAATTTAAGGGTTAATACACAAATAAATAAATAAATAAATAAATAAATTCCTGGTTGAGATATACATTAGTGATTAGGCTGGGTATAGATCATTTTGTAGGTTTGATGCCATTGAATAAATGCCGTCCATAATCCGAATGCATAAAGCATCCAATGATTGGCTATCGTAAATTTTGAGTTTCTTTGATCTTCTATGTCTACCCCCTGTAGGCGCCGTAATGGGTATAAGAGTGGCTCCACCCGCTCCACCACCAAATATACCACCCGCACCACCACCAGCTAAGGCTGCAAATAGTGTTACAAGGGTTGTTAGAAACAAAAGAGCCAAAGGAAGCAACAAGGCGCCCAGTAAAAGTGGCAGGCCAATGGCAGCAATTAATAACCATGGTTTGATGTCCTTTTGATTGCTCTTGTGATCATGGTGGTGATGTTTGTGATGACGTTGAACTTTGATATGAACCGGATAAGGAATTGGAACGGTTACATGGTGAACATGCTTCGTTTTTGTTTTGGTTACATGATAATGATGCTTGTGCTCATGATTATGATTATGGTTATGATTATGATCATGTTTATGCTCCTGTTTGTGGGGATGATGAGGTTCATGATGTCCTTTGGTTAGGTGATAATTTTGTCCGAGTAGACTACGATAATCTTCGAAAAATTTACCCTGAAAAAGTTGATGCCCATTGGGTTGATCAGCCGATGGTAAATACGTCAATCCATTATCAAAAAGGTTGTTATTATTTCCAATAAGATCACTCCATTGTAACTGATTATCATGGTTGACTATCGAAATAAGAGATTTTATTTAAGGATAATGTTTAAGAAAACACAAGCAATCATAACATTTATTAGTATTTTGAATGCTAGTTAATTGACAAACCTGTGTAAGGATATATGTACTTACTGAGAGATGGATCCAATAATTCTGGTGCAATACGATTGAAAGATCCGTAATATCTGAAGCCAGGAAAACGGTTTGGTTGGTTAAACTTGATCCATTTGCGTTTATTTCGTTTAGGCGAATTGGTCTTATCGTCTTTCAGTTTTACTCTATTAGACCAAACAGATTCTTTACCATCATTAGATGTACCTTTAACGTCAAAAGCACCATTTCCATGTGTATCAATATTAAGATGATAAACCCTTTCACCTGGAGGAACTTTATTTCTTTGTATCCAATCTTGTATCATTGTTAATATTTCATCACTTGTCTCACTTGCTAGATTATTTGTAGAGGCCTTTTTGACTAACCCATTGATTTGAATTATCATAACCATTAGATTTAATAAAACATAGCAAATCATATCAGGATCATCAGTCACAGGTTAAGATGATTTAATTTCAATAAGAATGTTTAGTTTCACATAGCTGAAGGGTTATAACTGCACCAAATGGAAATTGATGAAAACATTTCCGAGTTCATCTTTGAAATGGTATAACTCTGATTTACCAATTGCTTGTATGAAGCTTGGGTAAATCAACAGTAAAGTAAAATAAGGATCTATTGTTATTTTCAACAATCATAGTTGGGTGAATCCTTGAGCGGAAGAGCTGATTACGTTTGGTGAAAATAAACAAATGACCGTTACAGCGAAATGAAGTTAGCGTAACTCACCTTTAAATAGTTGTTTGTCTATCAGGAAATTAAAGCGAAAAAGTGATTATTAAACACAAGTGTTTGACAGAATGGATTTACAAGGCATCACAAAACGTCTGTTTGATTCAACAGCTTTAGTTTAATTTTAGTACTGTTTACAATCTTTACAAAACCTTTCTAGCATAACATCCAATACTAAATACATCCAGTACTGCTGATTGAAAATAATTAAGTAAATTTTTCAAAAAAAACAAAAACAATAAAATAGATAAAGATAATTTGGACTAATTGTGCATAAAACTGCAAATTATCGATACTCTCTGTAGTAATATCTTTAAGTTGTTTAAGTGTCCGTCATGGAGTAGTTGTTGAGATCATATTAGATTGCACAGAAACCAATAAAATATGGTTGATCAGATTAAAGGTGAATCAAAAATTCTATTAGTTGTTGAATAATCAAGTCGAGAAAAAGTATTGATGCCAACCAAATGCATCCTTGAAGACTAACTGTATGTATTAATATTATTTTATTTCTGATCTCAATTATTTCTTTTATTTAATAGATGGTTTACAGTTTTTGCCAAATAAAATTAATTTTCATAAGAGTGTTTATGAACATCAAATTTAATTGTTACATAAAACTGTTGCTATTAAATATGATTAATAATTGTAATGCATTGAAATTGTTAAATTTTCAGATTTTATGGATTTGCCTCGTTAAGGTAATTACCACCAACCGGACCAAATACTGTATTTTTTTCAGCCCATTCAGCAACATTAAAATTGTTTCTATCTAAAATCATTGCATTCTGATCAATAGTAAATACCTCGGGTTGTTCAAAGACAAGGTAAACGTAGCGATGTGAACCCAAAAGCGGAGTTGGCATTGGACTTAAGTATCGATGGATAGTAGATCCCGATTTTAAATCATTATCTTTTACGTTAATAACCATCCAATGAATGAAGGACCGTAAAATTGGTGAAACTGGATTGGGTGCGTCAATATCAAGCATCATAAAAGTGTAGTTTGTATTTGATTCGGCCTGATAATTAATCTTGGGCTCCAAAAGTGTTTGATATGATTTAAATTCTGTCCCACATGATACACTTTTACTGGATATTCCGTTTGAATACGTAACTTCAATTAAGTCCAATCCATTGCTTGGTAACTTTATTCCTAAATCTTCAACTATTTTACTATCAATGAAAGCTTGGTCAACTGTTTGCTGAGGATTTTGATTGCCACAAAGTTGGAAACTTACTGTGACTGAAACTGGGATTAGCAATACTAATAGCTGAGTAATTAAATTGAGCATTTTGGATGAAAAGGATTTTTGTCACTCAATAATGAACAAGTATACATTTATAAATTAATTTCAAATAAATTAGTGGATGAATTGAGCAAGCTTTTTAATCAAATGTATTATTTATTCAGACATCTTCATTTAGTGTCATAGGAATAATGAATAAACAATTGGTCACGTAAATGTTGAATTAACTAACAATAATGAAAGCAATTGAAGCTCATTTGGTTTGCTTGAGTCAATAATCGAAATATATTGATCTGTATCTATTGATGTATAATGTAATATCATTTGTATGCGCTTATTCACGACGTTTGGGTGCTTCTAAGTAAATTAGAGACTGACTTTCATCAAATACTTTAATAAGACTTACTTCAAATTTATATTAGTTGTTGACACTGTGGAGGAAACGTGGTGGAAAAAAGTCAATCCTTGAATTAGTCGTTAGTAAAAGTTAAAAAGCGATAACAAAATCACTATTCGTCAAAATAAAAAAATTTATTTATCAGATCAGATTTACATGAATTATTAACATTAATATTTTACAATGAAGTTATCATTTGTCATTGACTTGATTGGTTTCCGTTTCAATATAAATCTCCAATGTTAATTGATTTTCTTGAAAAGGGTTTCAAAAGATTACTAACATGATCACCTCTACTAATTATTTCATATGAAGCTCTAGCAATTAAAATTAGTTTGGCTAATTCGGTATTTTGAACATTTTTTGACACATTTAAATATCTATGAGTCGGATTTTGTATATAGAGTGGACTGTTGGAACTAGGTTTTTTAATTAAAAGACCATCACTCACATTACATCCATAGTTTTCAAACTCAAATCTAGCATAATGGTCAAAAAACTCTTTTAAGAGAGTCATGAATGGTGTTTTATCATCATAACATAAATCATCGGTTTGCTTAGTGGCACTAGATTGGTACGGATCATAAATAACGTTTAAATGACTAATTGGAGGTAGCAGAGGAGGAGATCGTACTTGAAGAAAATGGACAACCAACATCATTAAACCAAAACTATTTATCCATACTCCTGGAGCTGATCGGGTGATGCCTTGTTGCATAGCCCATAATTTAACGAATATCATAAGCTTAACAACTCGCACATCTAATCGCGAGTATTCATATAATACATGAGCAATATCAATGCCACTGTCTCTTGAATCAAGAAAAAAAGATAAATCTACATTCAATCCACTCGCAATAGAGTCAAATTTGATTATTGGAACTCGAGCCATTAGAATCGCATTGACGTCTTTAACTGCTGGAACAAATTCATTGATGATACCATGAAGCATTTGTAGGACCCTTTTAGTATCATTATTATCGCCTGCAATATTTTTACTTGATGCTGAGATTAGGCCATAGGCATTATCTTTCGAGCTTTTCAACATTTCAGGAGTGAGAAACAGATCAATATCACTTTGATTCCAGCCAAACCCGTTGACAGATGATCCAAAAGGATGAACTTGACATCGATTGAATGGCCCAGTACAGAGAAGCTCTTCGAACTGATTTATCAGGAAAAATCTTAATTTAGCTTCAACTTCATTAAGAAGGACAGTATTAACCAGATTGTCTATGAACTCATTACTATCCATGTTATTTTTTTCATGAATAAATTTGAGCCAACATTTACGATCTCTCAGCAAATCGGGAATTATTACCGGCTCCTTACATAATTCATCTTTAATCAGCTGGAGTGAATTTGGTAAAAGGCTAAACATCCTTGCATAAACTGGAAATGATTGATGTTGAAAATTCTTGTTATTCCTGTCAGCAAAGTTTCGATAATCGTCCAATTCCACTAAGCAATAGCCACGGGAGCCAAGATGATATTTGTACATCCGGGTGATACTAGAGTCTAAAATTTTTTCCAATGCTTCTCTTGGTATAGAATCTAGCTTTCCATTAGTCTTGTCTTCGATCAAAATGTAACTTTTCGCGTCGGACTTTTCTTTTGCTATCATAGATTCGAAAGAGTCGAATGAATGTTGATAGAATTTGGAAGGAAAACGAATCATATTTTTTGAACTATCCTCCTGAATTTAAAAAATAATAATTAGAATCCAATTGGAAACATAATAGCACTTGAACTTACCGAGTCATTGCATGAAACAGATATTTGCTTCTTTTGAACAGAATTGGCTTCCAGGGAAGAAAAACGTCGGACAAACTGAGAAACATTTGATTCAATTAAATCACGACGAAATAAGAAACGCAACATGGTTATCAAAACGATATGAACAGCTGATTACCACATGTGGTTTAAGAGATTATTGAAATTTTTCTATTTGACTTGGAATTAAAAAATCATTCATGATTTCAACATGACGAGTTTTAATTACTAGATTAACACAAAACAAACAGAAAAACTTCCATAGAGATTAAACGCTTTTAAATAAATTACACATGCCGAGATGTTTGTTTTTATTTGTATTTAATGAAAACTATTTACATCGAAACAACTTTTAGTTGCTAACATTGGCTTGCAAGTAACCAATAGTTTTGTTGTTAAATTGAGAGGGAAATTCAAACCAGCATCTAAAGGACCAATAGTGATGGATGCTAATCCCTTTACAATCAAAAAGGATTCCGTTCTATGCATTACAATTACTTTGGTTTATCTGATTGAAACATTTCTGATTCTTCTCAATAGGTTTAATTGCAATTTCAACTTTAATTCTATCATAAATCGTTCCAACTCTGGTCTCCACGGCTTAAGTTGTTGCTGTGAAAATACAATGCATAATTACACTCAATTTTGATGATAAATTTCTGAATATTGGTATTTTGTAAATTTAAACAATGGGTTTAGAAATCTTCATTTCGCAAGGTTCCTTTCGACGTGACAAAGCTAGTGACTCCAATTTTTCTCTCATTTTGATATAGTATTTTCATTATGAATTTGAAATTTTCCAATGTGAATTGAAATAATAATGAAGCAGATATTTTATTGATTAATCGCAATCTAAAGAAGTACAGTTTAATTTTGAATTTTATCATAGATCTACATGAAGAGACTATGAAGGAAGAGAAATATTTCATTAATTCTCAGCTTGGTGCTTTGGCGAACAATCCATAAGTGAGATTGTAATTCTTGAGGTGGCTGAATTGAAACTCCTTGCTCAAAAATCCAGAAAAAGTCAACATCCGATAGTCTTGCATGCATTCAACCGCTATTGAGCTCTATAAGAAAAAGAAAAAAATAACATTGTTTAGATTTAATCAGATCAATTACAATAAGCAACCACACATTGGAAATATTTAAACGAATTCATTTACAGCATGCTACAGCATGCAACATAATATTGTGGACATGTGATTAGTAGCAATTAAAGGCATGATAATCTTAGCTTGAAGTTAAATAAGTAAAATCACTTGGGTAAAGTTTAAGCTTTGTAAAAAATAATAAATATTTGATTTCAATTGATTATTCTAACCATAGACTTGTAATCTCTTATCACAAATATATCAATAAGATACATTGGTACAATGAATTATTATAAAATGTTAATCATTGGCCATTAATATTTCGTTAAAACTGTATATACACTGGAAAATTGACTTTTCCCTGCTTGTTGAAGCTTTCGGGGATTTTTACTAATATGATAAATTAATTTCCTTTTACAGCCAATAATAAGTAAACCTAGAATACTGATTTGATCAGTGATATTTCAAGGTGCCAGTACACAATGTAACTTTTCTACATTTCTCGATAAGCGACGTGTATATCCGGTACTCGACGCGTACAAAATTGATATTCAACCTAGATTTTGACACATCTAGATACTCAATTATTACATTTGAGTGAATATTTCATTAAAGATAACCATTAAGTAATAACTTGTTTCAATTTCTAATGAAGAGTAAAGGGAATTATTATCACCATATTATCATTTCTTGTTAAGTTGGTATTGAATAAGCCGTTTGGAAGACTTTTTACTATTGCCATTATATATAATTGATAGATAATTCTAGCATTAATAACTGTTAATACATTATCTCAGCTAAAAGGTTTATCCATTATAACCAATAAGTTATTCAATTAATTGATTAAATTCCTAGATCAAATTATCTGATGGGTAATCTGCCACAACGGAAACAGTTAACAATCAAAAAAAGGAATGTAAACTCACTTCATTAGCGAATAAAGTCAAAGAAAATTTTCCAGGACTGAAGATTTTGAGAAGCCGGGAGACCAAATCATAATAATTTGCTTGAGGATAGTTAGTTTCAAAGCTAACATATGAACAATGCGGCTCTGGAGTGATGTGGATCGTCATGTAATAGTCCTAGTGAGGGGAAAATAAGATTTTATTTAATTATCATGATGAATGAAAAAATGAAAAAGCTAATTTTAGAATACATTTGCTTCTATGACAAAACCATTTTCAAGATGCACAACCAACTCTTGAGATGGCCTTATCCAATCATAGAAGCAGTTTGAAGAGGATTAGATTGTTAATTGATTTACAAATGTAATCTTTCTTTCTGTTTAAGTAATTGAGAACACAATCGGAAACGGTCAACTACTAAGAAATTCAAATTAATTAATTAACTTACACCATTAATGAGACCATTCATAGAGTAACCACAAGGTTTGAAAAGAAAGTCATCAATAACCATTCCAGGAAGCAATTTGTCTATACCAGATCGAGAAGTTGCTTCTTTAGCCGTTGAGCAAACCTCTCGAGTAAATATTTTCATGACCTTTGGATCCAAGTTTTGCATTATTATCTCCAAAGTTTGATCAGGCCCTTCAATCATTTTTATGGGTTCGATTTGATTGAGAGTAAACAAAAACCAACAATCACGATTGATCGGGCCCATACAATAAGCTGCACCATTCTCGAAATAATTATCCAAGTACTCAATTTCATCATAAAAAGAGCTGTGAGGCTTAGGTTGCAATTCAGGTCGAAGGAAATTTTTTCGCGAATAAAATATATCCAATACTTCATCAAATCCAGTAAATTTTTTGACCAAGTAAAGAAGTGGCTCAATACAATTAAATAAAGTAGTGGTACCACAAGTTTTCAAAATAAATCGATTCTTTGAGACAAACATTGAGCTTTCCGACAGAACATAAGCATCGAGCTTCTCATTTTTCTTGAAGCTGATGATTTCACAATTTGCAAGGGACAATAAAGATTCCCAAGCTGTTCGTGGGATCAAACGAAGGTCACAATTAGTTGCACCAGAATTTTTTTGAGATGAGGTTTCCGAGTCGAACCATATTTCCAGCAGCTTCTCAGTCCCCTCAAAAAATTGACAATATTCTTGCTTTTCATCCATTATTTAGCACAATTTTTTTTGAAAAAATCAATCAATAATATCACTAAAAGATTTATTTTAATAAAATCTTCGATAACAATATAATACTAACAAATAATTTAAAGAAAAAATAACAGAAATAGACCAAACAAGTGAAGGAGAGAGCGAAAAAATAGAACAAGAACTCTTTAGTTACTCTTCAGGGGAATTTCAAAGATGAATGAATAATTTAGATCACAGATACGCAATTTACGATTAAATTATCAATAGTAAAATCAAAATAAAAGAGATCAAGAATAAAATAAAAACGATTAACACAAGGAATGATTAAACACAATCAAACGTTTAGTCCAAAATCAGGAATAGAAACAATCAATTTTAAAAGTAACAAACCAGTGATATCGAAAAGAGACAGGGGAAGTAAGAGGGTTGAAAGAGGGGAGTGAAGGGGATACCAATTTAATACACTAGACATTTCTGTATTCTTGTGCTGACTCCATCTATCAAATTGAAAGGGAGACTTTGAACTTAAACTGACGAAACAATTTGTTTCAAAAGTGTGAATACAATGTAATTTAATTGTTACAACAATTTTGATTAGTCATATAGAAAATTGATATGATTATGCTTTTTATCAATCATCAATAGATGGCGGCTGATTTCAAAAAAGTTGAGTAAATGAAATAAAGAGTCTTCTTCTGACTATCAGATTAAGGGCTTCAGAGTCAGAGATGAATTAATGAGATTTAATGTATTATGGAAGCTAGCTTGTTAGTAAATCAAGTATCGACTACCTCCCAGCACATTGTCCATTACTTTTATCCACTTCTGAGTCAAAATCCCTTTTAAACCCACTTTCCTTCATTTTTTTCAAAATGACCTTTTCCAGCGATCTTTAAACTCACAATATCAGATCACAATGTGTTGTTTCAGCAACTGAAACTATTTCCCTAATATTTAGTTACATGACAGACTATGATTTGATTGTGTTAACTTTGAAAATGAATATCATTTAATTGCAACCATTTCTGTGGTTGATTTATTTTCAATTATAATTCTGATTGTATTTGAATTGCATAAATTGGTAACTGGAAAGTAAAAGTTGTCAAGTTCAATTCTCTAAACGGAAATAGCCTGTTGAGTTTAATATATGAAAATCAATTCAAAGATTTCGGTTAAATAATGTTTAGGTGTTACCTGAATACCTAGACAATACAATCAAAATCAAGGGGTCAATAATGATTTGATTTACAAAAAAAAATGAAACCTCTCTTACAATTATCTCGGTTTAGATTTCGATATGAAAAACAATTTTTCACTTTCAATTTCATTCAATTTCAACTTTACATTCATTCAACATGAATCTTTCCAACTCTAGTGTTTTTCTTGTTTTCGTTATAATCTTCAATATTTTAGGACAAATTTCACCAAAGTTGATAATTCATAGGAATAGTCTATCATCTGAAAATGGCCATTTAACTCATAAATCAAGACCAATTCCATCCAAATCGACTTATCCTCCACGACATTTCCAGCAATCGTCTTCGGATTCATTGTTTTCCTCTGTTTCTCCAGATCATTGGTATATGTATCCTGATGCTGTGAACCATGATAATTATCAATCGCAAATTCACTACGGAGGATCAGATTTTCAATATCCTCAACACCAGAGTATGGTAGAGTCTTTCGAACCTTTAGAGGAAAATATAGAATCAATCGACACCCAACCTGATGACCTACCAAGTGGAGAGATCAAATATTCCGACGATATTGCTTTAGATGGTGAAGAAAATTTAGAAGATAATGAAGGTGAAATTGTTTTGAGCAATTTCCATAAAACAATCGACAATTCAGGTAATTTTTTGAAAAAAAGCTTTATGCCTGAATACCTCAAAACTGTAAACTTTTTTCTCATCAGGTAATACTTGGAATTATGGAGACCAATATCCCGTCTCTGATTTCAGGTGTTCAAATAAAATATATGCTGGTTATTATGCTGATGTCCAATCTGATTGTCAAGTGAGTTAACACTTGTTTTTTTATCAGAAAATGTCTGATTCATTCATATTTATTTTTACAGATCTGGCACCTATGTGAACCAAATGGACGTCATCATTCATTTTCTTGTCCCAATGGAACTCTTTTCAACCAATTATACCGAGTTTGTGATTGGTGGTACAATGTTGATTGTCCGAAATCGAGAGAATATTATCATATCAATCGCGATCATGGACTAATTAATCATAGCAATAAAGATTATCGAAATCAGCAGCCCAATGACTACAGTCAATCATTTAATGACCAAAATGGAAACAATCAACTTATTCTGGGATCAAAAACACCTGACTCGGATGATTATTGATCTATTTTCTTATTTTTTACTTGTTTAATTATTTAATGCAAACAAAACAACAATATATATTCGAGACCTTTTTGTATATCAGAGATTTAGTTTTATAGACAATTGTTTTTTGTTTTGTTTAGAATTGAGTTAAAGCTTTTAACATGCGAAATCATACCAGTCTACCTTATTATTAAATACTACCATTATTATTATTTATTTCTATTATATGGTATATCTTGAGTAAACCGTTGATTAAAGACACTTTCTTGAGAAATTTGAAGTTACTCTGATATTTGAGCTCTAAATTGCAGCTTTCTCTAGCTTTTTTTGAAATTATTGAAACAAATTTTCATCCTTCCGAATGAAAAAGATGGTGAGTTTTAAATCAAATTTTTATTTAATCAATGGAATGGTTTGATGATGATAATCTCATCTTTGGCTTATTTATTTTACAATTTATATTTAGATAATAAAGTTAAAATGCATCCAAATTAATGAAGCTGAAGTAATGAGACGAAAACATCTTATTTAGCTGTAATGACTATTTAGATCTGGTAAAGATGGAAGTTAATTTGTTTACTTGATGAGTCGAAACAAAAAATCTTAATGATCATTGAATGAGTATCATAATAATTGAAGTATGGAAAGAGAATACATAATTTGGTGGTTTTAAGTAAGTCGTCTTTTCAACTCGAACATTTTTTCTTAGTTTCTTTAGTTGAGCTCACAACTTTAATAGAGTTGTTAACGGAATTGGGTAAAGATTTTTGTAAAATGGCATTATTTTTATTACCATTACTAGTCTTCAACTTTTTCAATGCATTTGTTTCATTGGAAGTCGCCTGATATATGGTTACATCATTGTCATTCACGCTACTATTGTTTATGTTGGCTGAGTCGAGCATTGGCTGCAAAATTCGTCTTCTTGCATTGATAAACCAATTATTAACTTGTAGAAGTGTTAAATTTGTTTGTGCTGCTATTGCTCTTTTTTCATCTTCAGTTGGATATGGATGCTGTTAGTAAAGAGAGAAAGGGGATTAATAGAAAAAAGCCGGTGATTCAAGCCCAGAATTTAGTTTTTGGGACAAACTTACTACAATATGTTGGAAGAGCCAGGATCGCATAACTGAAGTTGCTTGTTTGGGAAGAATTCCTCTTTTTTGGTTTCTTTTTTGAGCAACATTTGAAGCTTCGTCACTGAGATCACCTTCAGTTCCACTATCGATTCGTGAAGTTAAGTTCAATGGTTTGTTAGTAACAAGATCTTGAGGCTGATTTTCGGTTGCTTTACATTTGTCTGAATTATTTGCACTCGATTGTTGGGGTTGTTGATTATTTTTTGAGAGATCTTGAGCTATGGCGGTAGGAAAATCTGAGAAATAACAAGAGATAGAGAGAAATACAAATATCATTAAAATATTAGATCTTGCTACAATAATTTATTTAATTTTTCTTGGTAGATTACCAGTTGGCACTGAATTGTTTGGTTCGTTAAAGGAGAAATTTGAAGGACCAGAGGAGCATTCATCGGATGAAGATGATGAACAGGAAGAGTTGTCAAAAGAACCGTGTAGACTTGCAGTTCCTCTCAATAAATTTTCTGAATTCATCTTGGTTCGCAAACATGTAATGTATCTATAACAGAAGTCTTTGCACAATTCTTGAACTTTTTCCAGCTCCAGTAAATGTATCCTAAGAACCTGGATTGCTTTAATCATCTAAAAGAAAGATAAATTACAATTACATGAAATTTTTAATTTTCAAAATTAATAATAAATTCTGAACCATGAAAAAGTATTCTATTCATCGATTTTACTGCATTATTCAGAGAGGATATGCCATACTAAACACAACAACAATAAAACAACATTCATAAATTTTTACTCATTATTATTATTAAGACTCCGAATCAATCCATTTTAAATAACATAAAAATATTAATATAACCCTTAACATTATGAAAAATGAATATTTTTACTCACCAAGGAATCAACTTCAGGATTTTTTCCCAAAATCTTCTTGTCGTCCTCAGCTTGGGTTTGTATTACTGCTTTCAGTTCACTAATAAATGCATCACCGGATGCAAATGGCTCTTCATTAACACCAAAAGTTGCTGCAGCAATTTCACATTTCTCCAGCAACAAAGCTAAGAAGAAAAAGCATAGATAATTTGAGTGAAAACGATTGTACAGATACAAGACAATGAAAATAAGGTTACCTAAAAGTGGAAACAAAGGATGGTTATAAACTTCTTTTTTATAATTGTCAAACTGAGCAATATCCTTGATCAAATTTTCATCGTGTTGAATTGGTTCATTGTCCTCAGGATTGACATCTTTGATGATGACTGGAGGACAATTTAGTTTACTCAGGTCATCTGCATCACGATTTGCATAATCCTCAGGTTCTCTTTGGATTTGGCCATTCAATTCTTCCTCTTCTTCTTCAGACACTGAGTCCGATAAATCATCACAAGGATTCATGGAGGTGTAATTTTTGAAAATTTTAAGAGAAGATTTGATGAAGTTTAATTAAAACAGGAAGAATCCTTTGTGGTAACTGAGTTACTTAATTTGGACATAATCCACACAGCACCAGGGTTGAGTCTAATAATCGATAAAGCCAAGCAAAAATTTAAGATGAACTTTATTAGCTGATATCAGTGTCTTTTGGCAAAACAAACATTCCAAATGAAAGCAGAATTTACCTTTAATCAACGAAAATTCAATAAACTAGCTATTTCGAGAAGCATAACAATAATGAAAAATACACAAATAAAATGTATCTAAATGTCAAATTTAGTTCACATGGCAATATTAAGGTGGCGCTTGGTTAAGTGATTTCTGTATTGCAGTTCTACCAATGAACTTGAGATCCTTTTTAATTACAAATTAAATTAATGCATTTTTAATTTTTTAATTACATTCGAATAACAGAAAAGCCTATTATCTTTTAATTTTTCGCGTATTGCTTTTTTAATTCAAAATTTTATTTTACTATTTTTGCAATATTTAATGCAAACTGCTCATTTTAACGGGCGATCATACCGTCTCCTGCAGTCCAGTTTGTGAAATCTAGGCAGAGATAAAATCAATGATTCTGGTAACAATTAATATTTTTGTAAACTTCATCGTTAGAATTTCATCGTTTATGTTGATTTGAATTTATGAATGCAATTTTCTGTGTCAAAAATAATTTTGTCTCTATGATTGAACTGATTTTCCTCGTGAAGTTTCCAATTTTCAAATGAAAAATCTTTGAAATAGAATCCAATCTCTTCTCTTGCAGAGCTTTCAGAGTCTGACCCATGGACAGCATTTCTTGTATCCGTCAAACCATATAGGCCTCGAATAGTTCTAGGAGCTTCAAAGACTGCTCTGTAGAAATAAACAAATACTTTAAGTAAAGCAAATAATTTGTAACTGTCAATTTATTACTTGTAAACTTTTGTTGGTCCCATGATTGCTCTCCATTGTTTAACAGCATCAGGGTGTGCTAAAATATGGGCCCATAAAGGTCCACTAGACATGAAAGTGACCAAACGATAGAAAAAAAATCTATCTAATCGAAGCACAGAAACAGTTAGTAAAATTATTCATTTGTCAATCACAACTTACCTTTATGTTGATGATAAAATTTTTCTGCATCTTCCTGACTTAACTTGGTACATTTTGATCTAATGAAGTAAAAACCTTTCTTAAGGATGAGCTTTCTCAAAGCCTTTAGTCAAATAGTCAAAATAAAAATGAAACGATTTAAATGGTGAATTAACATTAATAAAACATAAATACATGTAGATGTGCAGAAACACGAGGAAGAGTCTGAAAACTTACTATTGTTTTACAGGCTATTGGAGTTATATCCGGTTTGATTAGGCACAAGGTTAATTGCAACTTTTGAGGCAAAAATTTAGCCATTAATTAAAATAGTAATGAAAAATAGTAACATTTAAATTAAAAGTACTTTATCAAAATTGGATCACGCTTGTAGTCAGATTTACCATTCACACATGGGAAACATGTAAACAAACAACCATCTCCATGCCATCATCTTGGTCTTATAAATGCATAGGATAACAATAAAAGTCAGTTACTCTTAGGAGTTTAACCAACAATTCATGTAAGGTTTATAATTTCAATACCCGAAGCAATTTAATAAAATAAAAACACAAAAATTGAATGATTTAAATCTTAATCGGAAAAATGAAACTTAAAAAAGTACAATGTATGTCGAGACATAAAGAATTAAAAAATGCGTATAGCTGGATCAGCCGATTAATCGTCTTCATCTTCTGATCTTTGATCAACACTGTGGTTAATAGTTTTAGATAATTTGATAATTATAATTAGATAATGATTTGTTGTCAGCACTGTTCCTTGGTTTAGAGGGGGCCGACTTTTTTCCATCACTTTTTTCCACCACATTGTCCACCACCCAAATCTAACACATCCACTATTCACCACCATCCGAGAAGCGGAGGACAATCTGGTGGATTTGGGTAGTGGTCAATACAATGTGGTGGAAAAAAGTCGGTCCCGTTTAGAGCTTTTAACTACATAACAGGACATAACATCTCCACTTTTTTGCTTATGACAGTTGATTACTTCATAACCAGGGTCAGCTGTATCATCGGATTGCCTTTTCGTCTCATAATTAACGTTTGATGAAAAAGATGAACTTTTAGAACCAAGTTTCATCACTATCGAGATTTTTGCGAACAACTGAATAACAGGGCTCACTTTTCTGGTTGTAAGGATCTATCCCTTCATATATTCAGCAAATTATTGGATTTCCTAGATTTGCTATCTTTTACAATTTATGCTTTTGATGGATTTCTAATGCCAGAAACTTTTCCATAACCTGGACTGATGATATTTTTATCTATAGCTGCATAGAAATTTTCCACTTTTTGATTATTTGAATTAAGAACTTCAAAACCTGGATCAACAGTTAAATCTGTCAAATGAGGCTGATACCGCCGTTGATGCACTGAATTACTGTTACGAACTCTTGCATTGGTAAAATCTTTTTCAGGGTGTACATAAAGTCGTAACCTTAAGAAGCCATACCAGTTCTTAAGCAGCCTGGTTATCATGCTTATAGTCAGAGTATATTCATTAATTAACACGGTGTTTTTGATGAAATACAATCAAACAATTCAAAATTACAACAAAGACTTTTTGAAAAAAGCTGCTCCCAATCTGCTTTTTTTCTATTCTGGCAAATTGTGACAAACCTTACTATTAATCAAAATGTAAATAAAATAAAAATATGTAAAAATATCAAAGAAGTTATCAAAGATAGAAAGCTCAAAGAGTATGATAACCTTTACTCTTTGAAGAAGCTTAAGTTTCAAATTTTAACTAGATGAGTGGAGGATAAGTGTGTTAAATAAGCTGCGCTACGGTTACAATAAACAATTTTAGTTAACAGTTGTATCAAACCTATGTTTAATTTAAATCAATTTTTAAAATATGCTTAACATGCATTGATTTTAACTAAACTATTAAAATAAATTTAAAAACTATTTGTGAAAATTTTCAAAAAAATTGATGTGATTCAAAGCCTCTAATTTAGAGCGCAACCTTTAACCTGTATCCCTATTACAAAACTTTTAAAGGTTAGTAATTTGATTATTTCAATAAATAGTATATTTTAGTCCTTTTTGGGCAAATAGTGCTAAATCTAAACAAACTTATCTGGAAATTTCGGACAGATAAGCAAATCCATGTGTAAGTTTCAGCTGATCGGGACTGTTGCATAATTTATAAAATAGCCTCAACGTTGAAATTATCACCTTAATAAATTTCCTAAGTGATACCATCTGATTAACCCTTGTTTTATCATTTATTGTGTCTTATCCTCTTCTTGTGCTATTCGGCTATTTCGTTGTAAACAGTGCCAAAAATTTCGTAGGATCGTTGGAACTCAAAACTACCTGTAAAATTGATTGGCTGTTGCAATTTGATTCACCAAGTTGGCAAAAATTACAATTGTTATGGTCCCTGGATCATCATTGGATGATTTTTGATTTTTTAATATGACTGACCGGGCTGAAATTCGTAGGATCCAGGAGGAGGAGCTGAAGGCATTGAAAGCAATTTACATCGACGAATTAGAAGATTGCCGAGAAAATAAAGGTTCTAAAGCTAAATGGAAACCTGTTGAGGTTAAAATCAAAGTTAAGCCCCATGGCGATGAAGTACATGTCTCTTGCAGTTTGCATATTTGTTGTGGGCCAAACTACCCTGATACTACTCCACAAGAATTAAATGTGGTTGACTGTCGAGGTTTGTCAGATAATTTGAAACAAGAGCTATTGGACAAGTTGAGAGTTGTTGCTTATAAATCTAAGGGCTCGGAAGTAATCTACTCTTTGATTGATTGCACTAGAGATTTTTTAACTGATCATAATGAGCCTAGCCCCACATCTTTCTACGATCAGATGGTCAGTAATCGTCGAAAGATTGCGGAAGAAGAAGAAAAGAAACGTTTAATTGAAATTAACATGGCCAAATTGAGAGATGAAACGACAAGTAAACATATTCAAGAGGAAATTCAAAGAAAACAGATGGTTTTGAGACAAGAATCAAGATTAAGGAGAGAATCATTTATTGATGATATAATGCCACCATCGCCGCGAAAAACTCCATATTTTCCTTTTGATGATAACCAAAATTCACATCCACTATGCCTCGGTCATAAAACCTCTCGATTGAAAATGGATTTATACAAAGAAAATAAAGAATTTTCCATACTTCGAGGAAATTGTGTCCTTCATGATAATTGGAATAACTCCATTCATTACATCGCCATGAATGAAGATTTAGGACTTAATTGTCTTCTCACTGAATGGATTGCTAGTTGGAAGGATATAGAGATCTCACCAGCAACAGTTTACAACTTGTTTAAATCGTGTGAAAAAGAAATTACTCAATCCATAATGAATTTGAAACATTCCAATTTAATTATACCATTATCGTTCGGGTTCTCCATGGAGAAAGAACGATCATACCTCAGATTACTTAATCCGCTCGTTAATGGATGTAGACTTTGTCAATTACCTTCTTTGATGAAAGGAGACAAATTAGATGAAAGTTATATCAAAAGAATTATGAATGATGTACTCGAAGGTTTGATCTACCTTCACAAACAAGATATTATCCATGGCGATCTTCGAGACACTGTGATAATAATCGATTTCCGAGATAGTCTATGTAAATTAGCAAATTTTTTTGTCGATGCCAAAATTAGAAACCTCCAGTTTGCTCTTACTTCTCACTCATCGGACTCTAAGTCATCTGAAACTGAAGATACTGATATTTACCGTTTTGGTTTAATTTTATTGTGGCTTTCAACCGGATGGCCAAATACATTTACTCATATGTGTTCCATGACCTGTGCTGAACTGGTTAATAATTATCTCTCTTCTTATGATCTTTCTATGGAGGTTTCAGATCTCATTTCTAAATGTTTGAGAGCCAACATTTTCAATGATACTGAAGAAATTCGAAGTCATTCATTTTTTTATCAGCCTGGTCGTTCTCGCAGCAATACAGAGACTCGGAGTCCACTTCAACATTCTAGTCGTCGTCCTCACAGCTCGCCAGTTGTTGACATAAAAGACGAAGAAAGTGAAAAATCATCTAAGCAATTGTTGAGCAGCTTAATGGTCTCATCCGAAACATTAGGATCAAGATTAACCGATTACGAAATTCTCAGTATTCTTGGTTGTGGAGGTTTTGGGGAAGTTTACAAAGTTAGAAATAAATTGGATCAGTGTTACTATGCATTGAAAAAGATTCCAATAAAAGCATCCAATGTGAACATAAATAGAAAGATTATCCACGAAGTTAAATATCTGTCCAGACTTAATCATGAGAATGTAGTTCGGTAAGTTATCGATTGAGTAACTTGAAATCAATAAATTAATACAATTTTTAATTCTTAATCATTGCAGTTATTATGGAACTTGGATCGAAACAGAAAATCGTGAAAAGCGAAATGATTCTATTGAATCGGATTTAACAACAGAAGCAACAGTTATTCGCAAAAGTCAATCAAGTGATAGAATAAAAGATTCATCGGATGAAGAAAGTTCAGATGAAGATTATTCTGATCATGAACTATTCTCATCTTCTCATCTAAATTTCCAACAGCCATCACTTTCGGAAAATTATATTGTTTATGAAAGAGAGCCAGGCGAAGAAACACCACAAGATTCCCCCTCCGAATCCAAAGAAAAGTTTGAAGTTACAAAATCTAAATCAGAGAAACAGCCTCGTTATAATCACGTTATGTATATTCAAATGGAATTGTGCGAAAAAAATACTTTACGTAATGCAATCGATTCATCTGGCTTGGCAAACAATCCTTCCCGTCGTCGTAGGCTGTTTCGAGAAATTGTTGAAGGTTTAGTTCATATTCACGAGCACCATATCATTCATAGAGATCTTAAGCCCGGCAATATTTTCTTGGACTCTCGAGATCATGTTAAAATTGGTGATTTTGGTTTAGCAACCAAAGCTGAATTCGTATTATCTGGTGACGTCGTTGATAGCTTGGAATCAATTTCTGGTGGCTTAGGCTCAGGTGGATCATTTCAATCGGGATTAGTTGGTACATTTCTTTACATGGCACCTGAACTTAAATTTAAGAAAGCAGCTGGTTCAAAAATAACTTATACTCAAAAAGTGGACATATATTCTCTTGGAATTATTTTATTTGAAATGTGCTATCCGCCAACAGAAACTAAGTCGGAAAGAATTAAAGTTCTTAGTGATTTACGTGAACCTGAAATTAAATTGCCTCCCGATGCTGATCAATGTTTGTCTAATGAAGAAATATCTTTACTCAAAGTACTGTTGCACCATGATGTTAATGAACGTCCAACATCTACCGAATTATTAAATAGTCCATATCTTCCACCACCGCAAATCGAAGAAGAGGAACAGAAGAATGTGATTCGTGAAGTGGTCAATAATCCTCAAAGTAAAACTTACCATTATCTGTTGAACCTTTTATTCAACCAAGAGTCAGATGTAGTAGATGACGTGGTCTACGATTTCAACGAAGAGGTGTCTCATCGAGATGAGTGTAAAAGAGCATATGCTGATCCAGTGATTAAACAGCGTGCTTTTCAATTTGTAACAACAACTCTAACAAATGTATTTCAACGTTATGGTGCTATTCGTTTTTCTGTTCCAACTTACATGCCATCACTGTCTGCTCAATATTACAAAACTAATGATGTTTTTAGAGTTATGGACGCAACTGGAAGTGTTATTTGTCCTCCGTATGATTTACGAGTTCCATTTGCACGTTACATTGCTCGTAATAGGATCTCCAATTTCCGTCGTTATTCAATTGAAAAAGTTTACCGAGGAAGAAAAATGTCTTACCATCCAAAAGAAATATATGAATGTGCCTTTGATATTGTTTCTGCCAAATTGAATCAAAATGCTACCATTATTGCTCAATTCGAGGTAATCAGCTTGCTCAATGATATTCTCAATGAATTCAGCTGCCTCAAAGGTAAATCATTTGTTCTTCGGCTAAATAATGTCGATCTGCTGAGAGGGTTACTGTATTATTATGAAGTTCCCGATGAGAAACATTCACTCGCCATGGAAATAATTGCTGAATCAATTGATAAAAGCCTTAAATTCACAAGTCATTCCAGAGATGTTTGCGAAGATGAAGGTACAACCCCAATCACTATTTTATCTAAATCATATTTGTGTAAGAGATTTAGAAAAGAAGATATCACCAAAACAAGTCGATTGAATAATTTGATGAAAATCTTGGAACAAGAAAAGGAATCCATAGAGGATTTGAAAACATGTTTAAATCTATATTTAAGAAAAAAACAGCCTCATCATTTGAAAGGAATTGAATTGATCAACCAATCAATTGCAGAAATGGAAAAGGTTATCAATAACTTAGTTAGTTGCAATAATAATTTATCTGTTAAGCTCAAATTTTCACCCATCATGCTGTCTCGTTATTATTCGGGTTTGATCTTTCAACTTGAAGAAGAGACGACCCAAAGAAAAAATTTCCGCAATATAATTGCTATTGGGGGTCAATACGATAAATTAGTTAAAGAGTTTACCATACCAACAAACAATGATGATGATAAAACTGGATCAGTGGCTGTTGGTTTATCGCTAGGAGTTGAACAAATTACACGATTTGTTGTCGAAGATGAAGTAAAGTTATCAACTAATTTTGCCGGCATCTGTGATATTGTCATCTACCTATCTGAGAATGATTCAAATTTAATTCGTGATATGAACCGTATTACTAAAGAATTACGAGCATGTGGGATTCGTGCCATTCCTTACGGAGAAGATTCTTTCGACTCTGTTGATCAGCTTCATGTTTACTGTGAAGAAAATCGAGTTAAATATTCAATTGTCTTGAACCGGATAAAAGAGAACACAAATCAAAAAGATATTATTGGAGTAAGAATATTTCATATTGATAAAGAGCGAAGAATAATTGAAAAGAAATGTGGCCGAATGACAATCGCTGAACTTGTTGATACGATTAAAGTGTTTATTGGGTTTAGAGATTCATCAAATTTCCAATTTCTTAACGATAATTCTCACCAAAGATCTGATTCGTCAGCTCGAGCCATGTGTCAATCCGATTCTTCAGGAACTATTCATGTCAATGCTTCAAACTTTACCTCACTGCTGTCATCAATCAACCTTCGTTTTTTCCCAATAGAAAACAAATTCATGATCAATCACAAAAAACGTTTTTCTGCTCAGATAAATTCCCTTCTCACATCAACTCTTGCATCATTCAGTGTTTTTAACAATTCGACCATCGAGGTGTTTGCTTTGGATCTTCCATTTAAATTAGTCAAATCAATCGTTGCCGATTTAGAATTTGGCGATTCCAACAATCAAACAACTAACAGACTTACTTTTGAGCAAAGTTGTAAGCAAATTGTTGACAAACACCCAAAACATCGATCGTATTTGCGAGATGTTCTCGAGGTTATTTATTCATACAGATTGGAAAGAAAATCCACTTTGCTCACTTTAGTCGCTTATAATCAAATGCAGCTAATTATTTTTACCTGATTTTGTACAAAAAAATATGAAATACTTTGTGATAAATCTTTTCAATAAATCTGTAAACAATCTTTAAATTTACTATTTCATTTTATCTCAGTTCTGATATTATTAACCGTTGTACAGTGCACAAAATTTATCGTTTTTCAATAGCTCAGTCATTTCATTGAGTCAAAACTTCATGAATACTTTCAGTGGATTAAAGATCCTAGTTTACAAATGATAAAAATGAATTATTCAGCCAAAAAGATGGCGAGTATGCATAAAACTTCAAATCAATTTGAAACTGTTCTTTTGAAACTCGTGAATTCGTTCTAGAAAAAGCTTTTTTGTAGAACCCCATGTTAAATCAACTTTAAAATTACTCATGGAAATTTCACGAAAATTTATTGTTTTTAGACCATCTGATGAACAACAATTAATGTAATAATCTCATTTAGTTTTCAGAAAAATCGTGAATTACCAAACTTTTGGATAATTTTTTGGGGGGACATTAACAATCGATTGAAAAAATTGAATTCTTATTTTTCAGTATGATTTATTATCACATTATTCTTCAATCTACTAAAAATTTTATAACAATGTTGACTAATTTTTACTTGAGATGATTATTTCACGTAAACTTATTGAATGGTTTAAGTTTAGCTTTAGTTAGTCAACAATTATGATTTAAAATAAGGATTTTTAATAGATAAATAAAATTACTTTCAATTGTTATCTAATCTTCTTGGTGATCTACTACCTGAAAGATATTGCTAGCAGTTGGCCTTATATAGTAGCGATAGATCGTTGTGATTGACTAAATTGATGGAACAATTTACATATTTTTGCCATTAAAAGTCCCATTTCAAAAAACTGCAATAACAAAATCAATCGCACTAATCAGATACATTTTAATCATACTTAACTGAAACAGAAACATCTAAGGGTAACACTACTGTTAAAACAATCAAAAAATACTATAACTCGTAAGATTATCAGATTATTGTAAGAATTATTTTATTGATAAAATTAACAAGATTCGTTCGCTTCTCAAATAAACCGAAATCAGTACGGAAAAATGAATTGGTACCAAAGCCAGGTACAGCAATATACATCCTAAGCAACTAATGATTAGGAAGCGTTAATGAACACCACCAGCTTTTTAAGTGAGCATATTTTGACCATTATTGTCTCGAATCTTAAGTATATAAAGAGTGAAAATTGCTTCACAACCATCATTCAATTCATCAACTATTCAACAGCAAAACAAAAACCTTTTACTTCGTGAAAAAAACAATCCTTTAAAAACACAACAAAATGTCTCCTAAATTAATCTGCTTTACTTTCCTTCTATGTTTAGTTACTTTTGTTATTGCCGGTAAATCAGGACATGGTAACATCATCATCCATGGATGCCACGGTAAAACAATTCTCACTGGTGACGGTAAGAAAAACAAAGACGGTGGAAACATCATTTTGAAAGAGAATTGCCACAGAGAACATGATCGACACTCTACCTACTTCTACCCTGTTTGGGGCTGGCATGGTGGTCACGGAAGCTACGGTGGTTATGGTGGCTATGGCTCTTTCTAATCAACAATTTAGATTGGACGAAAGTTCATCTACGAGCTTTTACTTTTTGCAAATTTTACAAATTATTAATTTCATTGTAAAATCGAAATAATATAAATCTGAAATCATAGTTTGCCATGTTTAAATTGAATATTGTAAAAAAATGTTCGAATTTTCTGTGAAGTCAAAATAAATACATTTTTTTACTGATTGAATAAAAATGTTTTTTCCAATAATTCTATACACAAAAATATCTTTTAATGTAGCCGATGATGTTGTCAATATATTAAAAGGTTGTATTCATACCTAATGAATTTGATCAATTTTGCTTTGTTGCAATGATGATCAAGATTCAAAATAATGATCTACTTAACATTATGACTTGCAAAATTTACATTAAACAATGGATCTTATTTAGTTTTGAATTTACAACAAAAGAGTGAAAAAAATAACAATCAATAAAAATCAATTTGACCAGCTTAATTTCCTTTCTTTAGTTTAGAAATCACATTATGCAGTTGATCTATTGATTGAAAAACATGTTAATTTTCAATATGCTAACTAAATATGGTATAATTGTAGATAAATCTATCCGAGTAAAATCGATATACTTATTTGTGTGCAAGAGTTTTCTACATATTTGGTTCAAGCTGATCGAGATTATCATTTCATGCAGGACAAGTCAATCAGGCGTAGGATACTAAATTTGTGCAACGTAATTGCTCAATAGCTCTTTAGTATATCAGATTCATTATGATGAACATTCAAACAGTAATTGACATAGTTGCTGGCATGGATAAACCTCTTCCTATTTGTAGAGGGTGAGTCGGCAAAACATGAATAGGTAAATCCCAAACCATAGTTTGGACTTTCATTTCTGCGGGTCCTTGTTCCATAACTCCATAATTATCGATGATTTTGTGCGTATCAATATCATCAGGCTTAGTACTGACAAACTCGACGTGAAGTTTCCATGTTAGAGTCACTGAAAAAATGAAGAAAAATTTCAGTAAAAAATCCATATTCAATTAACAAAACAAAACAAAATAACTTACTCAAGTTGGTTTCAAAGGCGGGTGTGATCGTTAAAGGAATTGGCAAAATCATTTGAGCATTATTCATGTGAAGGCAAAATTCATGATATTTACTGTGACTTGAAATGTGAGTTGATTTACCAGAGCGAAGTCTAAACTCCTCTTTCAAGGTTTCTTCGCTTTGTAATGTAACAGAAAACTAAAACAAAAAAATAGATTATAACAACAAGAATAGATTAAAAATACAGTCGTTACAAATATTTAGATATTGAAATACTCTACCTGGACACAAGGTACGGTTGAATCTGTAAAATCGAATAGACCAACTATATCTTCACCCAATTTGAATGTGTTTTTCAACAAACAAAACCTAGCAATTCGACCTGTTTGATTGGTTATCATATAACTGCTCGGTGAGCGTTTACCAGCTAAACAGTCCAATTTATGTAAAACAAGATCTAATGTACTTTCCTTGCATTCATAGTCGATATAATTATAGTTAGTGGGAGTTCCTACATCTCTAACAGTTTCTTCACTTGTATCACCATTGGTTGCTTCGAAAATGTCTGGAATTAATGAAATAACTCGCAGAGGCATCCGTAGCAGTTGAATAACACAGTTGACTCTTTGAGTACCAACGGTCAATTTGTACATATATTTGACCCATGAGCCGTAATAAGAAGGCGGACAATCTGATGGTATAGTTTCCTCATAAAGGTAAGTCTTGATTTCATTTGGATGGAGGGTTAAATCACAGAAAAGTATTTTAGGTTTGGTTGAGAAAACTAGCCGTCCTTTTTCCCCTTTACAAGGGTGAAATGATGTTTCCTTGGATGAAAATGCAACCTCTTCTTCGGAAATTTCATTAATTTTGGAATGTTGAGCTACTTTACTCTCATCGAGAGCTGAGTGACAATGGATTTGAGCACCAGACCAGGCTAGACGTTCAATCTCATCACCAACATTTTTGTAACTTATACGACATTTGAGCTGCTCGTTATTAAAATAGACAGAGCCTCGGAATAGTTTGGCTGATATTTCAATCATCTTGCATAAATTATCAAATGTATTTAAGATCACAGATTAATTATTTGAGCTGTTTAATGTGATGATGGTGGCGATGAATATGAAGATATTATGGCGTTCGGTCAAAGTTGAAGTGATGAAGATGAAAATGGTGACGATGAAGTGACAACAGTAGTAGATGACCTAATCTCAGTCAAAAAACTAGCTGAGAACATAGAACCATTATTTCTTAGGAACCACAGGGTAACTTAGATTATGAAGTGGATGAAGTTAGAAAAAAAACGGAAACACAATTCGAATTGCAACTCAAAACATTGGACAATATTAATTAACCTACTTTTTGTGTTTTTGTGTGTATCATTTAGGTAGAATCGGATCTCTTTTAGATAGTATCGGATCCAGTCAATCCTGTAAACTGTAAGCTTTAAACGTCATTTCATCTCTTATGTACCGCAAGAGAGAACCAAACAATAACAATCAACTGATTCTAAGTTCAGTCATTCTTAATTTTTGTTTATTTATTTGTTTAATTAATTAAATAACTTTTTAGTTTAGTCCTGTTGAAGTTAATTCACGTTAATTATCAATGGCTGCTACAGCCTCTGTTATGCCTAACCTTTTTAATACTGGTTCAACTCAGGAACGGAAGGTAAGTCCATTATCATCAATCAGTCTGTCATTTTCGCATTACCTTTTCTCCATTTTCCCATTCTTTCATTCATCCGTCCATTATTTTTTCTATCTGAGTTTATTTCAACAGTTCAATTGCTTTCCTTTCTCAATTTTAAACCCTTCAAATGATGCTCTTTGTCCTTTTCAAACCTCTCTAACCCATGAATCTATCTCTGTTTTACTTGTCTTTGGTTCTTATTTTTACCTGATTTTTCATCATCTCGCGATTCTATTCGTTTCTTTTCAGGTTTCTATTCTATTTTTTGTCTGTCTTCTTCTGTCATTCTATCTTTGCTCTCTTTCTTATCTCTTTTCTCTATCTATTTTTCTTTTATCCTGCCACCCGTACAGGAACTGGTGCGTAAAGGCATACCTGAGCAATACCGTGGGCTTGCTTGGCAGTACTTGTGCAATGCAACTTCACCCGCAATTCGAGAAAAATACGCTGAATATCTTAAGCAAGATTCTCCTTGTGAAAAAATTATTCGACGTGACATAGCTCGAACATATCCAGAGCATGAATTTTTTAAAGAACAAGATGGCCCAGGGCAAGAAGGTTTATTCAATGTGATGAAAGCTTATTCAATCCATGACAGTGAAGTTGGTTATTGTCAAGGAAGTGCTTTTCTTGTCGGTGTTTTATTGCTTCACATGTCACCTGAAGATGCTTTTTCTGTTCTTGTTAAATTGATGGAAGAATATAGACTTAGAGAAATATACAAACCAACCATGGCCGAACTAGGATTATGTATATATCAACTTGAGTGTATGGTTCAGGTGAGCATTTATCTCTTTCTTTCATTACTAACCACGATAATTTTTTTTCGAAATCAACTTCACGCCCCTTAAATCTTATTTATAGCTGTAGATGAGCTTATTGTAATAATTGTGGGCTTTACTGCCTGGGTTACCGGTGTTTACTTTTTAATTTATCATTAATACCTCCAATAATGTTGTAAAACAGATCAAACATGGAGGAACCTTGGAAATAAATTTTTATTAAACTTTAATTTGTTAGTAAACCTAATAGTTTTGTAAAATAATAGAGTTTTCTAAATCTCTTTCTGTTTGTCGTTCTATTCATTGATACATTGAGGAAACTGTTCACAAAAATATCAAAGCATAGTAAAAACTAGATTAATTTGATTGAAATCCATTTGACACCTTGAATTATTTCCCATTCAGACAATAGTGGTAATTTCCAACTATTTCTATTCAATTGAAGTTTTATTCTAAATATTCATTGTTTCATTTAATTATTGAAATTTGTATCAATTAAGGGCAAAATACTTGAAATCTGTTATCATTTTTGAGCCTCAACACTCTCAATGCATTATTTCAGCTATTAAGTTTTATTCCATGCATTCTTAATCTTTTATTTTTTTTCGACCAAACATGGCTTTCAATTCAATTTTTCGATATTTTTCACCAGGAACTTTTACCCGAACTCAATCGACATTTCCAGCAGCAAAATTATAATACTACTATGTATGCATCTTCATGGTTCCTAACGTTATTCACAGCATTCTTACCTTTACATATCGCTGAAAGAGTCATTGATTTATTTCTATCCGAAGGAATGGAAATGATTTTCCGTCTTTCTATAGCTTTATTAATGATTTGCAAAGAGGAATTACTCAAACTCGACATGGAAGGACTCCTTGAATACTTTAGGAAAGAAATGCCTGCTAGATGTGAAATCGATCCGGATTACCTAGTTACTCTTGCAATACAAATCAAATATGACCAGAAAAAAATGAAAAAGTACGCTATCATAATGACTATTATAATAAATAATAATATGTTATCCATTTTCTTATTTTTTCATGTTCATTTTTAACTTTTTGTTTTTTTCAAAAATTGTTTCCTAGATTAACCAAGGAGTATAATGCATTGAAAACCAAAGAACAAGAAGAACAAGTTGAACTCAGAGTAAGTAATTTCACAGATGATCTATTTTATCTTTAAATGGTATATGATTACTATCGATGATATTTATTTTCTAAATTAATTTTACAGAAACTTCGTACAGAAAATCGCCTTCTTCGTCAAAGAATCGAAAACTTGGAACAGGAAAGTGCCGAGTTGGCTGATAAATTAATCCAGGGTCAAGTGTGCCGTGCTCAGGAAGCGGAAGATAACTTTATAATTAAACGAGAATTATCTACCTTGAAGCAGAAAAGAATCGATTTAGAGAAAGAACTAGAAAGAGCAGAATTGACAATCAAGGAGTTAAAAGAAATCAATGCTCTAAAAAATTCTTTGGAATCCAAAGAGGCTGCTCAGGTTATTGATTCTTTACAAGAAGAGCTTGTTGCAGTGAAACTCCGAGATGCTGAAAATAATGATGAGATGAAAAATTTACGTGAACGTATCAATCAGTTGGAGGAAGTTAATCAACGATTAAGGGAAGTACCACCTGATCATGCAGTTGCTCAGCTTCAAGAAGAGCTAATTGCAGTGAAGCTTCGTGAAGCTGAAGCTAATTTATCGATGAAACAATTGAGACAAAAAATAAGTGATCTCCAGCAAATGTGGAATGAACATTTGTCCACTTCACATGCTAACAGTGATTCATCTCAGCCCAATAGTTTAGAAGCTGCTTCAAATTCAACTCCATCAGCCTTATCGGTGACCTCAAGTCCGTTAAAGATGCTTGGTAACTCACTGAAGCGTAGTTCTGAATACTCAAATGAGATTAGCAAGTTAAAACAAGAATTGATGAGTGCTAAATTAAGGGAAGCTGAAGCTGTTGCCGAACTGAAAGAACTTAGGCAAAAAGTTATGGAACTTGAGACCCAAAACCAGGTCAGTCTGAATCAAATCCGTCGTCAAGCTGAGGAAATGAACAAAGTCAGGCAAGAACAAGAATGTGTAACAGATAAAGAAAGAAAATTGTTGAATGAAATTCAACAAGAGAAGCACAGATATACCGAGCTTGATGCTAAATATAAAGAGCAACAAATGATGAATCGTATTAAGGATCTAGAATTAACCCAAACGATTGCCGAGCTCAAACAAAAACTTTATTCTTATGAAGTAAAGGTGAGTTAAAATTTCTCATTTCTAATTTAAAAGAAAACATCGAGAATTATGTTAATGCTAATCTTTTTTTTATTCTTTCTACAGAAAGAGGAATTAGTAACGGTAAAAAAATTAATTGAAAGTGGAAGTGAGCCACAAGATACTGATGAACTTCACGATAGAATGGCTGAGCTACAATCAGAGATGTTTCGACTAGAGATTCAAAAACGTAAACTTAACAATTTACATCATGCAAATGAAACTGCTGAGCATATCTATCAGTGTAAACCATATCAAGGAGAGAACAATAAGGCTGATCTGACAATCACTTGATACATCCATAATTGAAACTTGAGGAGGAGAAATGACAACTCATCGGGACTTAAAGCAATTTCAAAGTTTCGTCCAAAATCGATTGAAAATCCACATTTGGAATCAAAAGCATCAAAATTATTAAATACTTCACTCAGAACGTTAACGTTCGGAAAGATAACTGGCTCCAATCCTTATGCCTTTATCCAATCTCAACACTTAGTCAATTATTTCAAAGAAACAAAAAGAGACTCAAGAAGGTAGACAGTTTTAGGAAGCTAACTCAAGCTAATTAACTCACTTCAAATGACCTCTATTCTATTATCAAAAATCTCGCTGCAATTCACTCAAACTATGAAAAAAATTCATTCTCTCATTTGCTTCCTTCTTTCAGTTTCTATCTTTTTGTCTCATTTTTTATATTTTTTTCTATTTATCATTTATTATTTAGATCTCTTTTATCTTCTACTTCTTTTACCTTTCATCCTCTTTCTTCCTTTTCCACCACTTCTTCCTTTCACTCTTTCGGTCTTTCCTCTACTCCTCACACTCTTTAAATCATTTGCAATCACGTCTCAAGAAATTTCAAAGCGACACTCAATCCAATACCGGTGATAATTATGCATACATATTTATATCGAATTGACATAAATTATCAAGCAAAAGAGGGATAAGATCGACTTTGTAAACCCTTTTTGTTAACTTTCTGCTATCTTTCTCTCTCCCTTTCAATTCGTCTTCTTATATCCATCTTCTCTTTTTTATCTTTCTGCCTTGTTTTTCTTTCTTTCGCAACTACTGGGATCAGAAGCAAATGAAAGAGTGTCGTTTGGGTGATAAACGGTACTTTTTAAAGCTACTTTAGCGTGATAAAATACCTTGCAATATACAATCTAACAGCAATGTTAACGTGCAGTCATAAAAATAAGGTTCGCTCAATTTTAGAGTCAACCCTATCATGAAAATGATTATTATTATTATTACTATTACTATTATTATTATTATTATTATTATTATTATTATTATTATTATTACTATTGCTATTATTATTCTTATTATTATCACTATTACTTTTATCACTTATTATATTAATATGATTATTATTACATGTTCACAGATATAGTGAAAAAAAATAATATAACAGTTGATAATCAACTGAAGCCCTCACCTCTTTTCCTTCCCTTATGCTGGCCTAATTTTAAAAATTTGAATCAATTCGTTTTTTTTAATTTCTTTTGTTATACTAATTGATGTTCAGGTCAAAAATGGAAAGTGTTTTTGGTTTGATCAACTAATTAATTCTGATATGCCTTTGTTATCATTTCTTTGTCACCAAATCGGTTTTTTGTTATAAAAATCGCATTAACGATTTACCAGAGTTCAATACAATAATGTTAACCTTTTCACTTAATAATAATGTTGACACAAAAATGAAATTCAGCTTGGATCTTATTTAAACTCGACGCTAATCTTACTAAGCCTGTTAGCGTCAGTCTGTCACCATACTGAATTTTAAGTATTCAGAATGAATATGAATGTTGGTAGAAAGCTTAAAATTTAGTTGGAAGACACGTGAAAAAAGGTATACCTTCATTTCGCCACTAAAGACGATTTAAAACTAATCTACTTAAGACTAGAGTCGGGTTTAACTCTTTTTTCAAATGGGAACTCAGAATCTATGTGTTAACTTGTTTGAAATTTTGTTAATTAAACTCTAACTATTAAATCCAAAATGGAAATCATCAAAAGTATTAATGATAGAGGATGAAAAAATTTAATTTACTGTGAGTTTTTGTTTAATATGAAGAAAAAAATTGTTGAAAAACATGGCGATGTTCAGAAAAAAATTGTATAGTGACTCTACACCATCGGCCCCTAGCCGATCTTGCCCCTTTGGCCAAGTCAAATAAGTTTAAAGCTATTGAAAAGATCGAGATTATGAGCTTTAGTGGCGAAATGAAGGTGAACCGTGAAAAAAAATGAAAATGAAGATAGAGGTTGGACGAGAGGGAGGAAGAAATTCTCATGAGAAAACTAATCCTTCCACTAATCAATATCAATAACTTAAACCAATCAGGCACAGAATGTGAGAAATTTATTCAACTACAGATGAGTAATCCATCTGGAGCCCATTTTTGAGTTGAATCTGCATTGTCAATAACATTGTCTTCACCACAATGAAGATACTTTTTTAAACTCACAAGATTTCAACCAAAGTATTTTTTTCTTAAGAGTTTCACTTGGACTTAACAGAGATTCGTTAGTTAATCTGCAGGAAAAGCTGATAATAATTTTAATCACTAAAACCAACAAGTCGAGCTCTCCACTAAATCACAAACCCTTGAGGTTCAGAAATACTCGTTTTTACTCACTCTTCAAGATTCACACTCACTCTTCAATACTTTTATTTGGAAGGAGCATATGATTCGGATTCGGATTCAATACTTTAATAAACTTGTTTATTTGGTGTCGCTACTAGTATTATATTTATAACAGGATTGGGATTGGTTTGTTCACATTTCACTGTTTTGGTTTATTAAACTTTTACTTGAGTCGTGAAGCTTTCGTCAATCTAAAAATATAAATGTTTATTTATGAAAATTGTGAATTCACTAACAACTTTCATTCTAATTTATCGTCATCACCATTAACAGCAACAACAATTTTAGACAACACCAACAATACAAGCAAGATTTGTTACCTTTGCCTACTTGCCAACTGGATCAAAGTCTTTTTGCCTTTCTTTTATATTTCTCAGCAAATCGTAGAAAGTGATAAAGATCTAATTAATGATCGTTTTTGACTGTTTGTGTTTATCTTATTTTCCTAATTTTATCAACAACTCAAGTAGTTTGACGAGTATAAAAAGTTGAGTTAATTTCACATCGTTACAATTATGTCTCATCTCATCTATTCAAATGGTAATTCGGTACAGCTACTTGATCCAAGGTGGACTGGTCAACGCCACCTCTGTGAACATAGTGTAAAATTGATTAAAGAAATGGATCATTTGACCACTATAATTGAAGAAATATTACTCAGAAGTGACTGCCCTCATTTAACAGTTCATATCGAGACGCTTAGAGAAGGTGGTCATGAGATAGCTTGTTGGGCACCAGAGTATGATTTTGGTGATATCCATGCTAATGGATATTGGTCATTATTGACAATTGGACTCAAGTTATGTAATCTTGTTGTAGATCGATATCAATATGACCCAAATCCCATTATTGACAATGATCTGAAAAATCTACTTGATTTTGCCAACATTGCTATTGACGTGGTTAGACTTCTTCGCAAAGATTCACTTGATAGTAAGTACAGTTAATCTTTTCTAGTTTCAATTCAAATCAAGTTTTAATTATTTATATGTTATTTATTTAGCCTCAGCTTCTCGAGAAAACAAGGAACCAAGTTTACAAGCATCCTCCTTAAAGTATTTCGTCGAATTATTTGGGTTGTTGTTGAGCATTGAGAAAGAAAAGATTGCTCCCGCCTTTGGACAATTTTGTGGTTTCTGGTTAAGTCCTCAGTCTCAGTATGCCACAACCGTTTTCGTAACTGGACTATCACTATTAAGTGCTCGTATCACCGATGGACTGAAATGTATTATTAGTAGAAATCAAAGAGGTTTAGTGTTTGCAGAGTTGGTTAAGAGAGCTGATGTATCTTTTGTTACCAAACTTCGAAACCTTTTGGAAAGCCCTTTTTATAAAACGTATCTTCCTATTCTTTTGTATGGACGAAGCCCCAAAACTCGGGTTGATATTTATTTTAACAGACAAACAACGTGGATAATTAGTCCTATTAATAAAAAAGTTTTACGATTCACTGAAAATCAAGGCGGGCCAACAGGATGGAAACAGGAAAAGATTCGATGCAGATTATTTCAGAGTCACCCATTAGCGAAAGGACATGAAAATAAATTAGTGATCTATTGTCATGGAGGAGGGTTCACCATGGGATCACCTGAATCTCAAGAAGTAGGTAATCAATGATGTTATATTTCAACAATAATTCCATTTGATGGCCAAGTTATTCTATTTTCCTTTTTCCTCATTGACCTTTCCTTTATAATCAATTTATTCATTCAAGCATTATCCTCATTAATCGACCATTCAGATTCGCTTGAACTAAGCTTAGTAATTTTAAATATGTTGCATTACCGGTATAACATTGAACTCGATAAAAAACCTGAGCCTATTAAATTATCTTTCGATGATACATTGTACATTGTTTCCTTGTAAATGACATTTGATTACTTTAAGCAGAAAGTTTAAAGGATTTAAGAAAAACGACAAATACATGCCTCAAGTAAACAAAGTTTCAGAATATGCACGTCATTCGAGGAAAGATAAATTCATTATTGGTTGTGAACAGTTTATACCCATTATTATACTTAGCGCAAAGTCTTATTATCTTTTCTATCTTATTTTCCTACAGATTTTTATCCGTGATTGGGCCAATAAATTAGATGGAATCCCAATTTTGAGCGTGAATTATACTCTAGCTCCGGAGGCCAAGTTTCCAGTTGCCATTCAAGAAATTCTGGACGTTTACCTCTCCGTTACCAATGAGGAAAACTCTCCATTGAAAACTTTTCTTGGTTATAAGCCAACCCAGATAACTTTAGTTGGTGATTCAGCTGGTGGCAATCTATGTACCAGTTTGTGTATGGTTTTAAACGATATAAGACTCAAAGATCCAGATTATCCTATTCAGATGCCCAATTCGCTAATCTCTTTCTATGCACCCTTCAACATAACCCTTCTTCTGTCTCCATCCATTACCTTAGCCTCTTGTGATTCTCTCCTTTCTGCTGGCTTAATGTTATCCTGTTTTGAAGCTTATTTACCAATTACAGATGAAACCAATTCACATAATAATACTGAAACAACCGTGGACAATAATGCGCTCATTAAATTACCCAATTTGGTTGAGTTGATAAAAAACATTCTCAAATCGATCAAAGGTTAGCATCCATTTCTTCACTGACGACAAAATATGAAGCTAAATTTTTAATTTTATTCTTTTTTTAGATATAAAACTCTTCCAAACTGGACATTGTGATCCTTGGTATCGATCAGAGAAGGCCAAGTTACAGGAAACCGTTGAAAAATTATACAAAATTACGTCTAATCCATACATTTCTCCATTATATTATCGAGACTTCGAGTCTCTTGCTTCAATTAATCTACATTTGATTGCTCTTCATTTTGATCCATTCCTAGATGATAATGTTACGATGGCCAAAAAATGGAAGGGAAAGGTCACTTTGGATGTTTTAGACGGTCTCCAACACGGTTTCCTCAATTATATGCCTTTCATTGATGAAGGAAGAAAAGCAAATGAATTAGCTGTGAGACGAATCAAAGAAACTTTTAAATGATATACATTTTTAATTAGCACTAATTGACTGAAATCTATTCCTCGTTTCCAGATGACACTTTAAAGAGTTAATAATCATTCTTTTAGGTTATTTATAAATGAGGATCGGATAGAATTGTGATGTTAACTTGGTTAATTTTAATCATTTTAAATTATTCAAATTTTTGTTTCCATCTTATCGATTTCGATCGATTAACTATTTCGATCTTTTAATTGTATAACATGGCTAATTTATAGAGTCAATTTTTCTTTATTTTTGTCTTTCAACCTGAATTTTAACTTAACAAAAAATGATCTGACAATGACATGTATTTTAAAATCTAAACTTTGTTATTCTTATTGATCTTTGAAAGCTCAGATTAGTTTTGATGGTTAATTCGGAACAAAATGAGATTTAATTTTATGAATGGAGACTTTTACTCTGAAACTACGAAGTTATTTGTATTTTATTTTAAAATGTCAATTTTTCACATTGTATTGTGTTCATGAATAAACACGATGCGCATTCGTATGAAACAAACCTAAAACCCAAACTTTTATAAACAAACAATTCTTATCAATGAGATAGAATTGACTATACCAATCAATTCGAATCCATCTCTCCGTCAAACCCTCATGTCCATCAGGAAATTTTTAAGCTGGCATCAAAAGAGAATAAGTAAATCCAAATTTATTTTTAATTGACGAACCAAACATCTGAATCACTTAATTATTGAATTAATCTATTAATAGATAAATACAAATCTTTACTGTTTAACAACAAAAATTCTGCATCGCATTATAAAATTTATTATTTGGACTGGAACTTTTGCTCGTTTTAAACGTCCACCCATTCTATGGCCTTGGTTACCTGCTTTGCTCTTCTCGTTGTATAATTGATTCGAACAACAGGAAAACGTTCTTGCCTTGAAGAAACTAAATTATAAAACATGATTTCTGCTCAATAAATGGAAAGATTATGAAAAAACATGATTGAATTGGTTATACAATTAGTAAGACTGTTCGAATAACTGCTTTTGAAACCAAATGCCTAACAATTATGTTCCCTGGATGGCAAAGCACTCTTTGAAATTATCTAATAAATAAACCAATCATCATAGATAACTATGTGCTGTTAATAATGATAACTGTGATAACGCCTACTGGGATTTTCATCAGCGTTAACCTTTATTTAATTTCTTATCATTTATTACCTTGCTTTTGAGTTGTGATTTTACTTCTTCCTTGAATTCAGTTGAGATCAATCAAGATACTCAATAGTCAATGGATAAATTGTTTGTCAACACAACAGCCTGTGAAACAGAAACTGAGTTGACGATTGTTGGTGAGCTACCTTCATGGGTTGATGGTAATCTCTATCGCATTGGACCAGGATTGTTTGATCTTGATGAAAAATTTACTGTCAATCACTGGTTTGATGGAGCAGCAATCCTTTTTAAATACAAATTGACACCGAAGCGGGTAACATGTAAATCAGCTTTCCTCAAAACAGATGCTTACCAGAAGATGATTACTCTTCATCGACCAGTTTACACTGAATTTGGAACTCCTGCATACCCTGATACGACCAAATCGCTGTTTTCCCGTTTCATCAACCGAGTTGTACCATCAGAGTTGACTGATAATGTCCATGGTAATATCTATGCCATTGGAAGTGATTTATATTGTGCTTCAGAGACATGTAACATATGGCGCATAAACCCAGAAACTCTTGAGGCTGAATATAAAGTTGATCTTTCCAAAGTGACTTCTGTCCAGCTCGCTTCATCTCATCCACACACCGAGCCTGATGGCACCATAATTAACATGGGTTCTTCTTTCATGACTGGATTAAAATATCATATCATTAAAATTCATCCAAACAGAGAATTGAAAAATAACCAGAACAAACACAAAGAGCATAAATACAATTTCCCGCTTACAGAAGTCCTTTCTTCTTTACCATCAAATTGGAGAACAATGTTTTCCTATTCTCACAGTTTTTCGGTAACCAATAAGTACATTATTTTAATTGAACAACCATTACTCATCAATATGGTGAAATTGGTTGCTGCTGTTGTAAAACAGCAACCTCTTAGAGATTCTTTTGTCTGGTCTGGTGATCGTGAGAAGGTTAGTCATCTGTTGATATTTGTTGCTTACTCTTAATCATCCTTTATATCCTAAATTGTAACCACTGTTTATAAGTCTTTGTCTTCATCTTAACCCTAATTTTTCCGACTCAGACTATTACCTTATCTATTAATCTTACCAGATTTCCATTTTATACGATTTTCATCATTCATGATGAAAACTGTCTACACGTTGCTTATCTTTAATAACACTTCAACCCAAAGAGTAGAGGAGAAGAGGTTTCTCTCAATACAATTTTGTGAAGCTTAAAAAGTGGTTCTGATGAGGGCGCTTTAAGGTAATTCAAAGGTATTTTGATAGATTAGATTAAAAAATTAGATTAAAATTAAATTGAAAGAAATTGAAAAAGTGACTGATGTGAGCGCCTCTAGCCGAGCACCGCCAACCTCGCTTCCTATTGTTTCCTATGGAGAGCTATCTCTTCTTCTTTACTCTTTGCTTCAACCTTTTCTTTATGTTATCTTTTTCAACATTGCGCCCAAGATTTTTGATAAACTTGTCTCTTAATTAGGTTGGTAGATCTTTTGTCTTCAATGGTTTTTAGTCTTATGTTTCATTTAAGTGCTAATTACACAACTATCATTTCCTTACCAAACCATTGAAATCATGGATATTTTTATTTCTTGTACTTTTCCTTTCAGTGATTACTCATCTGATTATATCCTTAGCTAGTCACAACAATGCTTTTAATCTCATTTAATTGTCTCGTTTTATTGACAGACTCGTTTCCATGTTATTAACAAGGAAAGTGGCTATATTTTACCATATACTTTTTATGCTCCACCATTTTTTTTCCTTCACACTATCAACGCATTCGAAGATGGCAATCATATTGTCATTGATTTGGTTGCCTATGATGACGATAAGGTTTTAGATACATTTTACCTTAATAAATTGCGAAAACCTGAGCGCGAAAAGACAGAATGCCAACCATCTATCCGTCGTTATGTTTTACCCGTGGTCACTGAAGAAGTCATGAAAAATACGTCTAAACATCAGCTTGGAGATAACCTTACAAACCTTAGCTATACAACATCAAAATCAGAAAAGATTGATGAACGTGGAATCAATGTGACACCAGATTATCTACTGAACCCAGGTTACCAGATAAATGTCCTTTGCTACTCATTTCTCCATGCAATACAAATCGATTGTTAATTGTTCAGGTTGATTGATTGTTTCTCCTTTTTATTAACCTCTTCAGGCTTTGAAATACCATCAATTAACAAAAAACTTGATGCCAGAGATTATGAATTTATCTATGGAAGTGGATTGTTTGAAAAAAATGCATTTCAAAATTCGGTAAGAATTCATTTATTATTTTGATGTTTCTGTTTGTTTGGGAAAGCAAATCGCGTGATCATACATTAATAGCAATGGATAGTTATAAATCATTTAGTTCATGAAAAGTCTACATTCTCAATCGATTTATTTTTGTCAATCTTTTAATTTATCCATTTGAATGTCCATTAATGGTTATTCATTCGAACTACAGTTGGTCAAATTCAGTGTCAAAACCAAACTTCAAAAAACTTGGCTCGGTACAACAACTCAATTTGCTGGAGAAGCTGTTTTCATACCCAAACCTGGTTCAACAGTTGAAGATGATGGTAATAAGAGCAATTATTAATAAATACAAAACTAACTCTTTTCAATTTTACTTTAAGGTTTGATAGTTTCAACTGTTTCAGAATTGGAACCTGGAAAGCAAAATTTCCTTGTTGTTCTCGATGCCTCCGCTTTTACTGAGATTGCCAGGATTGAGATGAACAATGTTCCACTTTGTCCAACTATTCATGGTTTATGGATTCCTAATGAAACTTCTGGTTCTTGTGTTGGTTCCTCGAGTGAAGCACTTAAGATTGAAGATGAAGCAACTGAACTTAAACCAGAGCCTAAAGATTAATTTTGATTGTTTAACAACTTGAATAAGCTGATTTTCAATGTAATATCTGTGCACTTGAAATGAACGAGACAAGGTTTTTATTTGTTGAATTACTTTTGTATTTTATTCTTGTTTCAATTTTGATTAAATCCAATTCAACGGGAAAAAATCTCAATGGAAAACATTTTATTTAATTTAAGATGTTTGCAATCAAAACACCACTCGGTATCAACAATAGCAATAAATTTAATTATTTACAAAAGTAAATGTTTCATCTCATTTTTTGGTATATAATCTATTTTACATTTTTTCAACAAATACAGTTTCAATTTTTCGTTTGAATTTTGTAAAAATAGTTTAGTTTATCATTAGAATTGACATATTTTTTTTTAATTTCTTTAGATATTCAAACTGTAAACACGTATTTAAGTTAAAAGTGAATGGTTGGCAATCATATCATCCCCATTGTGGTAATTGCTGATTAATTAATGCCATCAATGTGAATCAAGTATAATGATGAAAATGAGTCGATTGTAAAGAAGAATAATCACAAAAAGTTGGAATAAATTGTTTTCTTCAATGATTTTTTTTCAATCCACCACAATCAGTTGACGAAAACAAATCAAAGTTAAAATGGATGAGAAAATATTAGAAATGATTAAACGTCACATTAAAATACAATAACCACAATAACCGTTAGCATCCGATGGAAGGCAGTGACACTTTCTTCGTCTTTGCGATAAAACTCGACCCTCTTCAATCTTTTTTTTCAATTTTTCTGTAAAAATATGCATTAAGAAACTGGTTAGATAATTGTTAACTAAATCAGAATTATTTTAATCGCATTTTGTATCTAAATATTGTACAAACCGGCAACATCTTTTTTACCAATTGCAATTAAACCATCAATAAGCTCTTTAACTGGATTCTTCGTCGGTGGAAGTCCATGTAACCAGATTAACATCATTCTATAACAATGTTCTTTATAGCTTGTCTTTCCAGTATATTGATGTTCAATTGCTTTAATATGTTCATCTGTAAAATCCCAAATTCTAGCTAATCTTTTCCAATCTTGAATTTCAAGATGGTTACGTGAGAGTGACCATAAAATGTCTTTAATTTGTTTCAAATAAGATTCAGATAATTCACTGTTGGGTGCATCGCGTGCATAGGTTGATTGAGTTTCGTTTGATTCAATGGAGGTATTACGTTCAATTGATGATTTACGAGATGAGCTTCCACCAATTGATGAGCCATATCGAGAACCCCGAAGTCTTTCAGCTTTAATCAGCATATCAACGATTGCAATAAATGAACCACGAGCTGCAATATAAAGAGCAGTGCGTCCTGACTGTTTCAATACCAAGGACCAACGGCAATTGAACAAGTTGAAGAGATTGATGAGATTGAAGGAAATAACAATATAATTTTAAATATCAATAAGAAAACAAACTGCAGGAAACTTGACTTTCTTAAGTCAGCTATTAATGCAATAAAATGTTTATCTAAATCACTTTTTGCTTTTGTGTAAGATTGATCATCAATTTGTAATTTAATTTGCTTTTCATGATCAATTACAAAATTTGATGGATCATTTGATTACCATAAGTTTATTACAAATTTCATACCTTTTCAACAAGAGTGAAATCAGCACCATTTTCAATCAAAATTTCAGCTATTTCAGTGAATCCCATTTCTGCTGCTAAATGTAGCCCAGTTTGGTGTCTCTGTAACAAGTTGAAGAAACAGTTTCAACGTTAGTTTATAATCAAATCAACAAAATGGATTATCATCATCAGTTACAGGTCATTTCATTGATTTTCAACAAGACAATCCCATGAAGAAAAAATCAAATGGCCAAAAGTCAAGGCTGAACAGTTTCAAAGCGGAAATGGATTAGTTAACGAGGTGTGGTGATGATAATTTAGTATCGGCACACCTTAAGAATGTGAAAAATTATTTAATTACATCTGCCTTACAAATCACTAATTCAATTGTAGATGCAAGCTTTATCTCGTGTAATAACACTCGGGCTTACTGGTAAAAACTACAATATTATTGCTTATAAATGGTGTTAAATTAACTTGACTGTTGACGATCAAGACCGCAATCTGAACTGAATGTTTCTATTGGACTGATTAATTACATTGTTTGAAACTACAAATTCATTGGTTTAAAACTGTGTGAGGTTTTGTGCATGATAAATCCATTAGATTGAAAATTATTGCACAACATTTCTTATTTATTGTAATTAACAGTTTTTATCGATCTTATTAAACATAATTCATAACTTAAATATAAACTGCAACTTTTCGATTCTTAATTACATACTCAATAGACACATTATCAAGAAACAATCAATGTTAATAACCTCATAATGATTTTGCACTTCTACTTTTTCAATCTTAGCAATTAGAAACAATTTGAATGAAATGTCTTATGGGCGAGTTAATTTTGTAAACTTTAAGTAATCCACAAAAAGCCAATGGACTTGATGAAGTTTAGTTTCAGGTGAATAGCAAAATTTACAATCAAATGTAACGCTCCTTGGTTCATTTTTTTGTTTGAATTAAGATTTTTGATTAAATCAAAATGTTGCATAAAGTATGAGCAAAATTATTGTACAAACGGGTAAGGCTATGAATGGTTAAGGTAAGATACAAGATTTCATTACAAAGAAAAGCTATTAATATGCAAAAATAATAATGGTCTTTATGACCATCTTCATTTTTCTTTTCTATCATATTATTTCATTTAAAATATGAATTGATTGTGGACCCGACCCATTGTGGCTTCGCAATTAATGATTTTTCTTTAAATTGTTTATTTCTGTTCACAAATAACTTCTCAAACAGAGAGATGAAGCTGAAAAAGCCATTAAAGGAATTAATTATTACCTAATTTGATTTGCATTCGTTTGTGAAAGGGCCAAAGTAATAATAATAGGAACCATTGAAAACAATATACATAATTATTCTCATTGCGGGTTTGGCACTCAAATTATTATCAAGTTAAAACCATAAACACATCAAAAGGTAGATTAATGGTTGGATGTAATACAACGAAATATGGAGTTTAAAATATGATTACATCTAAATGAAACAAATTGTGGTTACAGATCAACATTTAATGGTTTTCATTTAACCATTTCAATTTACCAATAATCAGAGCATTTTATTGAGTGTATTAATAGTTTAAAAAAGCGAAGCAAAAGTAATTACAATTTATTTCTAATTTATCAATGTTATAAACATTATTTAATTTGATCGAACAATCAAAATGACATTTTTATGTTAAAATATAATATGGTTTATAAATATATACTAAACTTAACTCTAACAATTAAGTTACAATTTCTTTAAATTCCAAACTAATCAATTGGTAATTAACTGCAAATCAAAATTCACTTACAAAATTATAGCCACTAATGAACAATCATTAATCACGATTCTTATTGTTTTGCTATTCAAATTAAAAAGAGATTCAATTCTTTCAGTTGTTCATCGCAATTTACTCTCAATGTAATCAAATGATTCAAATAATGATAGTCGAATGAGTTGCAATAAATTCAATCCAGAATTTGATTGGATTGTAATAGCAATTGAATGTTGGTAACAATATTCAAGTTGATCAATTTCACAAGTTTCCATTATCTTGGTTGCTCAGATTGAAATTGTTGGAATGATTGATATATGAGTTCTCACAATTTAATGAAAAATTATCAACACAATTTATGATTAAATAAAATAGCAAATATTTTTCGGACGCTTCGGCAAAAATGGAAAGACTAATGTTAATGCAAGCAAAATACATATAAATTTTAAATCAGCCCACAAACATTCCTGATCGATCATAAATAACAAGATTAAGTTAATTATAATCAAGTTATAAAGAAACAAGAAACCATCATTATTAAAGTTTAGATCAGAAATGTTAAGCCAAATCCATAAACAATTAGAGAAAGTAAGAATCAAAAGATTTTCCTAATTCAAAATAGATAATAAGCTGGAACAAATCAGAATCATTAGTTAAATATGATGAAGAAAGAAAGAAAGTTAATCTTGAAATTTCTCTTAATTCATCTCAGCATCATTATCATCTTCAAGTCAAGCTCAGTCTTGATCATTATTAACACTGTCTACAGGCAAGGTTTAAGGTGTTAAATTTACAATTAATTTTCTTTCTTGATAATTATAAAATTTTTGTACCAAATAAAAGGCATCAATTAAAATAGCTATAGCAGTCAATGGGTGAAGCTTCAGCTCACCTGTAAGTAAATCTTCATCAATCTATTTTACTATAACTTAATGATTAGTTGCCTGATTATTATTTAAATCATTTTAAAATAATTTTGTGAAACTAACCAGTCAATAATATGTATGCTGGTCCATGTTTTACAATGAACCATTAACTGCTTATTAGCATTGACTGAAAGACTTTTTAATGTGGGTTGGGTTATAATCTAGTATTTTAATTCACATCATCTTCTCATGCTAATTTTAATCAAATAATCTTAATTGTCCTTTAGATTCATTAAGTTCATAATACCTTTTCTAGTAATAAAAGTTAAACTTGTGTTGACAAATTGAGTCAAGAAAATCTTATTCAAGTTTTTGTTTTCATTTTCAATTAACATTAAACTTAATTGTGAGATTATTTTTAAATTCAGTGTTGATTGAAATGATTGTGCATAGGCAAGATTTAATCAGCGTGCCTTAAATCATCAATTATGATAATTATCATTGATTTAAATGAATTAGTTTACAAAGAAATTGTTTACAAATTGTTGATTTGTCTGATTGATGATTTTTGGTGAATTACAATGAAGAAAGGCAGATTTGATACAATTGTAATTAACTAAAATGATCAATTTAATGTTGAGTTCACAGAATAGGTAAACTAACTTAAATGATTTAATTGAGTAAACCGAATCAATTTAGTGTTACCTTTCGTGACAAAATTAAAGACTCATTAACAGAAGCTCAACATTTTGGGCTCACATTTCTTGAGCTGAACCCATCAAGCAAATTAATCGTCACAATTAAGTTGACAACGCGATATTTAACCTCACTCTTCCTTACCATGGTCATGTTATTAAAGGATCAAATCATAATCTTGTCTTAATAACTACTTTTTTAGTATCAAAGATTTTGCCTTTCTTCATCATCATCTTGTTTCTGCTCATCTCCTTATTTATCATCACGCAATCTAACCTCTAACGATTCACTGGACTGTATAGAGATGTGAGTAGAGGATGATGATGATGATGATGATGAAACAGAATTCTTGTTTTTCTATGAAAAAAGCAGAGACATTTGCAGTTGATAATGAAAGTTACTATTTGTCTTGGGACCAACATTATTTACTAACAAAAAACAAAGCTGATGCAGGTAAATAATGTTAACAGCAATTTAATTATAACTCAAGAGTGATACTCATCCGGTTCCCATCTCCGGTTGTGTGTGTTTAGGTTAACCTAACCCACCCACCCACAGTTCACCCTTAACACCCTTAAAAACTCCCCCAACAGTTTTATTTTACATTAAATTGCATAATTATATCTCTATAAGTTATTAAGTCACTTTTATTTCTGACTGAATCAAATTGAACAAAGGTGAAGGTAAAGGGGCAAGTCTGATGGTTAAGTAAATATGTCTTTGAAAATAATCTTAAATTATTTATATTAATAGCTTAAATTTGTCGTCTTTGATAATCAGCCTGTCATGGGTAAATAATAATACGTGATATGTTAACGAGATGTTTATTTTTCTTATTAATACATTATTATCTCTCACAAATTGCTGTTAACTAATTGTTTCTGTTTGTGTGTTTTCTTGGGTTATTACTATTATTATTTTTGATTGTGTGCTTCCTTTTTTCATGTAAATCATCATTAAAATACCATTAAAATAGTATACAGAAAAGGATGGACATGAAATGATGCTTACATTGTTGATGGCATTGATGAAAGCTCCTTTAGAGACTAACAGTGCTACAGCATCCGGATGATTACCAGCAACTGCGAGGTGAAGTGAAGTGTTACCTTTACGATCTCGACTATTCAGAGAAGCTCCATAATCAAGTAGCAATTTAATTGCTTCACAATTGCCTAAACCACTGGCTACATGTAATGCAGTTCGTCCTTTCTGCTCAAAACAATAAATCATAGCAAACATTAACAAGTTATGATCAAATGTTCATCAGAATAGCATTCAATTTTTTTATTTTCTTGAATACATCAAGATAATTCATCATTGGCACTTCAAGATGTGTAAACTTATTAATGCTGAACTAATTGAAACTTACCGAGTCGATTGCAAACGTATCAAAGTTATGTTTGAGTAATATTTCAATTGATTCTCTATGTCCACTTAAAACAGCTAAATGTAGATTTGTTTGACCATCTTCAGCTCTATCATCAAATAATTTAATTTCATTGAGAAGACGATCAATTATTTTATGATGGCCTCTTGTTGATGCCCAATGCAGGCAACTCCGATTATCCTAAATGAATATAAGAGCGATGAATAACCAAACTTTAACAGATTAAAAGATGATCAATTGAACTCACTTTGTCTTTGATATTTATATCGATTCCTGATTCAATTAATAGCTCGGCAATTTCAAGATTATCATTGAGGACAGCATAATGTAAAGCTGTTTGACCATTCTGAAAAGATAAACAGATTAATGATCAAGTCAATGATAATGACTATCCAGTTTTGATTTCAGCGAATTTCAACAAATTCATTTTTAATCAATTTTTAATTAAAAATATGCCTCATGTTTCTCAAAAGTCTATTACATAAACGTTCATCAAAATATATTAATTTTATATAAATAATTTCATATTTATATGTATTTATTTGAACGTGAGTTGATTTCAAAATAGTAAATAATAATATATAAAAGATAAATATAAGTTATCAAATGACAAGAGAAATGCTTTTGGTGAAGAAAACATTTCAGTTTCATTGAAAAGGCAGGCATCTGACATTTATTTCATTCAATTTATAAATAAGTTAGTTATTTGATAATTATTTTTAGAATGATGATGAAGTTGAAAAACGTTACTTTTTTGTTAATAATTATGATTATTCAAGTAATCATTAGTCAATTCTGTAAACATCGTTCAGTGGTAATTTTGAAATTGATTAATCAATAAATCGCAAAAAAAATTACTGGGAAATTTTCACAGAAAATACAAAAGTCTTCATTGCTAATATTTATTCAGATTTTGTCTTTCCATTTAATGATAACTTGCTAACATTTTCAGCTGAACATTATATTCAACATATTTGGATTATTCTTATTGCTGTGATTAGATGTGGATAATTAACCCTTAACTTCCTCTTTTATTATCATTGAATGTTTGGTGAAAGAAAAGATTATCTTTAAATCGATATCAACTCTCTTTTTTTACCGAGTTACTCTGAATACTACAGTATTATTATTATCATGATGAGGATGATGGCAACTCTCAGATGATGGTTGTCATCACACGCATGTCAAAATATGTATTAGATTAATGGGAATTGCATTTTACTCTTTCATTCATGATTTTATTCCCTACTAGAAGGTCAATCATAATAAAATAATGAGAATGATAATAACCACACTTATGAATAAATCTTTTCATATCGTTGTATTACTTCTGCCATTTAATTAACTATTAATTATTTTCAATTGTTATTTTTTGGCTCTCATCATTTATAAGTTCCTAATAGTTTGAGAAAAATGAATAAAAAATTTCCACAAAATTTACATGATTGCAGAATAGCTTTTCAAGAGTTTTTGAAACATTCTATAAGTTATAAATTATAACTTACCTTATCAACTGCATTGATATCAAATTTATCGATAAAACCAAGTAAATATTCAACAACATCTAACTGGTCATTGTAAACGGAACAATGAAGAACTGTTTGTCCTTTCTATTGATCAGGAATAACCATGAGAAGATGGGTTAATATGGATAGAGGTAGAGATCGGTAGAGGTATATTTCATTTAAATTACCTTGTTAGCTAAACTAAGTGAAGCTCCATTTTCTGCTAGTAATTTCATTGACCCTAATTGACCATACCAAGCAGAAACTAACATTGGACTCATTCCAAACTATGGATAAGGTGAAAAAATGAAAGTTTACAGTCAAAATGAAAAGGAAAATTTCATGTTAATGATGAACTTGAAAAATAAAACTCAAAGGGAATGTAAGATAATCTTTGATAAATTATTCACCTTATCGACAGCTTCAATATCACATTTTGCTTGTATTAGGAGATTCAAAATTTCAAGATGTCCGTGCATTGCTGCCCAATGACATGGAGTTCGATCCAACTGTAATTTGGTTTGAAAATGGTCATTAAAACAATTTTTAAAAGTAAATTGGGGAAACTTCAACATACTTGAGTTTTACTGTCAATATCAATCTTAACAGAAACTAATCTGGTGGCCAGATCCAGATCATTTCTGATTGCAGCATCATGAAGAAGCTGCTCTTTACGATTTCCTAAACACAGATGAATGTTGGTCATTAGTAAAACATTTTAGGAAAATATATTATTCAATGTAATATTAGGAGTTTAGTAGTTACATGCAAATAGCATTTTCATTTTCACTTACCTTTTGAATGATTGTTTAATTGTAATGAAATTAAATCAGGATCTTGAGCACGGCTTGAAGCAAGAGAAGACCTTTTCGATCTATCAACTAAACTTGCTCGATCCTCCATTAATTAAATCTTATCTACACATTGATGAAATTTTTGTTTTTATAAAGACTAAAAAATCCTCCAATTGAATGACCAGAATCAACTCATTGAGAATACAGCAAATGTTTCAAAATGATACATGGATTGAAAATAAGAAAAACTACGAAATAATAGAACCAGGTTTGCTCTTAAATGAGAACCAATAAAATCTAAATGGGTATAAGCAACAAAAAAATAACGAGAAGTAAATATAAACACGGTAAAAATAAGCAACTGAGGTGATTACCCAAAAAAGGGAAGACAAGCATTATGCTGACAGCAATTAGATATCCATCGGAGTATTAATCACATTTTTAAGGTGACAATTTGATTGCAATTTGGTCAGAAAACAATAAGTACTTTCGCTACAGCTAAACACTTAACAAATATAAAATAAAAATTGAAAAGATATTTGAAGAGCAAAAAAATCTAACAAAAAAAACTCCAACATTGGATAAAAAGAAAGAAACAGCGAAAGTGAAATCGAAAATTCGATCGATTAAATTTTATTCTGAACGTCAGATGGAGACACTTAAAAAAGTAACTCGGTACCTTAAAAGCTGCTATACATGAATAAAGTCAAATTTTGAGTGCATTTGGTTAAAGGATTGAAAACCTCATAAAAGTGCTGGTATTTTTTGGAAACCTTATCGATTATTATTACCTGTTGAATTATGCTCTTAAAAGTACTTTCTTGAACTTGGGCTTACTCACCTTTCTTTGTAGCATTAATAACCTTTTTTAGAAGCTGTAAGCAAATGTGAACAGAGAAATATATTTTTAACCTTGTGCTTTTTGTTATCTTTTTTATTGAAAATTCCAATCGTTGTTATATAGTGGAATATTTATTGTATCAGATTTATTCTGGTTGTGATAATCTATTTTTTCAAAATTATGTGCCCAAAATAGCTACTATTTAAAATGGGAAACATGAGAAATCAAGTTACTTTATCCTGGATCTAGTTAAAGAAATATTTGTCTTCTGGTTGTTTTATTCAATGCAATTTGATTCAAGTTAAAGGTTAAGCCTGTAAAGGTCAATTTTGAAGGTTGATCTTTTGTTAGGGATTAATTGAATGTGGAATGATTTGTTATATTATGAATGTTATGAATGAATGTTTCGATTGCTTCTAAAATTAACCTTTCAAATATAGGTATTTATCTTTGTTGTGTACATTTCCAGGTAAAGTTGAAGTTAAATGCGAGAAAATGATAATTTTGTTTATCTGATATCTTATGATCAAGGATTTGCAGTTTATTACTCAGTTTTGACTTTGACTTTTAATTAACTACAGTTTAAGTGTCATTTAGTCTCTATTGATTCAGATAATTCCCACAGAAAGAAAAACAGCCGAAATTAACTCAAATTACAAAACCAATACTCACATGGTGAAGTGATGACAAGATGAGATTGTCAATCTTTATGATTTATCTTGACTTTGCTTTTTCTTTTAATTAAATTGGAATTAAGAGATCATTAAATTTTTGCGTTTTTCCAATAAAAAAGCTTCTAATGATTAACCAATTGGGTAAATTAAATGGCAAATAAAATGAAATAAAATTGAAATGTTATCAAATGCACTCTCGGCTTTTTATATATTTTTTCATCTGTTTTGTTTTTATGATTCCGTTGACCTGATATGTTTCTATATCTCATTGATTTACGCCTTCGTTTAGTCAACAATTAACCATTTTTGGTAACATTGAATCAATAACATTTTTAATTCAATAGATTTTTTAACTAACCATGATGATTAGATGATATTGAAGGAAGATAACAAGTTTAAAATAATTTAAAAATGTTTATTTTTATGATTTTAATCAATGAAAATACATATATTTACAGTAAAATAAATTGGTCAAGATTTTAAATTGAATTGCTGTAAACCTTAACAGTCAAAAAGCTAATAACATACAAAATAAGACTTTCATGTTAAAGGATTGTCCATCAATTCAACCTATTGAACCCCTGTGTTGCCAATAATGGCAATTATTATTTGTCAGAAGTTATAAAAGTGTTAAACTCAAGAAAATTTAATCATAGTGAATCAATACAAAATTATCTGCTCCTTTATTTTCAATGATACATGAAAATGTCTCTCTGGATTCCAACCTGAAAGAGTGTGATAATCAGAATGGCAAACATCAGAAGCAATTATTTTAACACAAACCTCACCATCTTTAGAATGTTCAACGGCTATCTTTTCAATGCTCAACAGTTTATTTATGTGGTGGAAAAGCAAGATGAATGCCAATCAAATGTTGAGTCTGTTGGGGTTATTTTGATATCTAGATTGGGCAAACAATTATTATTTTAATATAACTTAGCTTGCCAGCGTTCGACATCATGACATGTCAATTATGAGAATGTTAAACTGGATTAAAAATAAAGTAATGAAAAATTGAAATGAAAACACATCAAAGAGGTAGATGTAGAGACTCCTCATTGAGAATCCACTGGGCAAACCAGAAATTAGTTATTGCTTTTACTATTATATCTTCACACTATTTTAATCTTGTGTTTCAAACACAGAGTAATTCAAATTGATTGTGTTTATTAAACTAGAAGATCACGTTAAAAGGTATCACGTATTGCTGTCTATCATATTCAGAATGATATTGGCTAAACGTAAATACTGAATGTGTTGTTAAACATTGTTTACAGTGGCTGAATGATAATGTGATTGTTTTGGTGGTTGATTGTGAACATTGGCCCTATGGTTAGATTGATTGTTGGAAAAATTAAATAATGTTGATCCCCAGTAATGTTTAGGCCCAGAACCAAAATGAAGCCGCCATCTAAAGGTTGAGCTTTCCTCATCAAAATACCAGTAAACATTACCAATAAAGGCTCCAATAATGGTAAATATAACAGAGAGAAGCAATGATAAGCATAAAAGGACTCTGATTAAATCATGGTTAATTTCTGGTAATGCCACCATTGGTACCAGAATGAATGGTGTAGCAATTAAGAAGGTAACAGCAATGATCAAGACAATCAATGAGACAGCTTCACAAGTAAACTGACGATGATATCGAGCCAACTGTTGTTCCGGAGTTAACCTGGAATCAGGTTGATCATATTTCCTAAACAAAATAGAAACATTGAAACGAATTATCTTTTAAAAACCAAAGAATTTCAAAATTTCCAAATCAGTCATAAGTTTCAAATAAGTTCCATAAATTCCTAAACCATGATTGATATCATAATTTAAATCTTTACCCTTTCATCTTCAGTAGCAATTTCAGTAAATATTGTAACATTCATTAAATTGGATGGCGTCTGCTTGAAATCCCATTAACTTGACTCCAATAGATTCCCAAGTTAATCTCATGTGCCAACAATTTATAAATTACCTTCACTTGATCATGATAACCAACTTAACCTTTCCAATACATTTATAGTTGATATTTTAATAAACTGAATGTTAACCTAAATCATGAGTTGAACAAACCAAACTAAAAAGTAGTCAAGATCAGAGTGAAAGACAGTTTTTAATTTAATCGTAACATCATAATCATTTTCTCGAGTTATTGTGATTATGTTTTTATTATTAATATTGTTGTGTTCATACTATGACTGTAATCATAACCAGGTTAACAGACATCAACATGATATCAACAGACAATAACAATTTTTGCTTAACTCTAAATAACATTAAATCCATCAAATTGAAAAGTAAAAAACTTTGCTCTATTTTTCATCTTTTTTCATCCAACTTCAACTTTGTCTTCCTCATCATCATAATCTTGAAACGTCTTCATTATAATCACTTTTTATTACTGAACCAATAATCATAATAAACGCTGAAATTTTTTAGCATTTGATTGATTCGCTTTATATTAATATAAGATGATCAACAAACAAATAGATTGACCGATTCCGTTGAGAGTAATAACAATTTAGGATTGAGCTGATCTGCATTTGACCAGCCTTTATATTAACCAAACAATTTAGTTTTGTAATTCAATTCAACTATTAAGTCAGAGTTTCAATTCAAGTACAAAGGATGTTTAATTAGGAAATGTTTATCAATTTCAATCTCAAATTGTCAATCAACTGTTACAGTTGATTGTTAATAAAATTGATTGATTGACCATGATAGTCGAGTCAAGTCAATCAAGGCTGGTGAACAATTGTCATTGCGAGTAAAGTGATAAATGGTTTAATTTAATTTTAAAACAATTATTGATTTATATCTCAATCAAGGTTCGGCTATTTGTTTCACTTTTCACTTTTTATTTCCTTTCAATTATAAATATCTTAATGAAATTTAACTCAGACTAATTTAAATTGGTTTAATTGCGGATTAGGTTTGATGAATTGAAAGCTTGAATTAAAGATGATAAATATTGATCAACAATATAAAACAGTGAAATGTTTTGGTTGATTTGACTGGTTGCTATTGAGTTTGGTTAAAATGTTTGCTTAAATGAAAATCATGAAAGTTAAACATGTTAATGAAAGTTGCTTGATTAGAGCACTAAACAAACTGTTTTATTTTAAGATTCAAACCCATTAGATTAAGTGAGAAAGTTAATTGTTGCGAAGTGTTCAACAATTGAAAGGAAAAGTTGAATTTGCATGAATAACTATCATTTGCTACTCGATTGTAATAATTATTATGATCATGCTTCAAGAAGATCCGGAAGAAGTTTATTAATCATTTTCTGAATTGCATGATGAATGAAAGGAAGACAAAAGATGATAAATCACAGTAAAATCATCTCCAGATCATCTTTAAATCACTTTCAAGTTGCCAGAACGGTTTCTTAATTAAATGAATTTCTTGCATTATTTTCATCAACTTTTGTTTGTTCATTAAAAACACTGAATAATGTTTGAGACAATATTCGTGTTTTGCAATTTAAATCAGGAAATGATATGTTAACTTATAATAAGATTAACGGTGCATTAATTGTGATGAGACTAAAGTAAACCTTTATTTTACCTTTAATTTGTTTACTTGTATCAATAGTATCGATGGATATTAAACCCTTTATGAATTAAGATGGATTGAAATGAATTTGGTAAATAGTTAGAAACGATATTTCAATAAACATTTCCTGTTTTTATTTGTTTCAGATCAACATTGATGTTGATTGCTTTGTTTTCACTCACGAATTAATTTGCTTGGTTGATTCTTACAGAGTAATTAAGTTGAAAATTTCAAGTGAATCGTTCAAGTTGTTTACTGTCTCATTACTAGGTTGGGTTACTGATCTTGTTCAAGGCAAGTAGAGTTAAAAATGAACCCAAAATTCAGCGAAGAGGAAACAAGGCATTGGAGGATAAGACGAGAGAGGTGATTTGAGTGGCGGTGGTGGGAGGAGGGAGGAGAGGAAGGTTAAGAGAGTGGGTTTGGGTTGTCATATTTAATGGTTTGGATACAAGGATAAAAATGTGTCACCTAGATATTACCTTGAATTAACCAAACGATGGTAACACTAATTTTCACCCAGAATTGTCCTTTAAATACGCTCCGGTGATAAAAAAGGGAAAATTTTGGGATTAACCAAGCAATTAAGTATTTCAATCAATATATGTAAAAAATAGAAGCTTCAAGTTGGAGAAGCTCAGTGTTATTTAGATCAACGATAGATGATTGACTGATTGACTGATTGGGAAATTTTTGTAATTTTTGATGAAATAAATGAACTTGAATGAATCTAAATCGAAGTGGAATTTTGAACTGTTTTTATCTGGTTATTTGTCATATATTTAAACTAACCTTTTGGACTTGGTTTTGGCTTTAGTTGAAGATGAATAGTCTCTTGAATTGGCAACCAGAATGACTTCTGTTGAATTTTTACATTGACGCCAAGTGCGTTTGTCGACTGGACAATTGGCTGGTGACTTTAATTGTAATAAATTAGAGTTTGTTGAATGGTTTGAGAGGGAAGAAGAAGATGATTGTTCGATTGGTTCTAATCTTTCGTATCTATTGGCTGATAATAAACAAGCTTCTTGTGTTATTATTGAAATGGAATCATTGGATTTAGAGTTTCCATCTTTCCTTTTTGTTGATTTACTTTGACCAGAGACATGAAGACGAAGCACACTATTGTCTTTACCATTGTATAATGGCGAGGAAATTGACACTTTACTGTTGGCAATGGACGAACTTTTATCAGGCCATAATCCAGATTGACTGCGAGTGAAACCATAACGTGTAAGAGTTGAATCATTGATTTGATTACCCTTGATTGAGCCTTTTTGAATAGCAAGTCTGGGAAGAAGAATCACTTTCTCCGATTTTGATAATGAAGATGAACGTTGGGATGAAAAACTTGAAGTTTTCACTGATTCACGAGAATGATTACTCTTAGTCTGATCATGTTGTGATGAAGATGATGAGGTTCGAGATAAAGGAGAAAATGATGAACTTTCTGAATGGGTTGACATGGAAGAGGCACCGCGATTAACCATAATTTTATTCAAAGCGTTGGAAGACAGAGAACAGTTGCGCTCTGAAAGAGCCCATGAAGATCCAGTGAAAGGGTAAGGATGGTGAAGCCGTGAATGATAGTAATTATTTCTAGAAAAACCAGCAAAATTAGATGCAGTTAAAGGTCCAATAATATCATCAGGATCCTCATTGCCATCGTCTTTATCATTCACATTGTCACCGGGCAAAGAATCAATAACATCGTCATCATCCTCTGGATGGACATGAAGTGACAACACATTCTGATAAGCATTAACATCATCATTTTTGTTCACATTATCATCAGCATCATCCTTGTTTTCCTCCTCATCATCGTCACCAAAGGTAATCATATCAATTGATTTGGTTGAGGTATTCACTTTTAATCTGTTCAGTCCATTGAAATTCATATTATCCTGTGAACTTGTCAATCCATAAACATTTTGCACACTCGTCATGATCGAAGAGTTGATCAAAATCTTACCAAAATATTGACTCTTTGATTAAGTTTGCAATTGAAACAACGAACAGGTTAAAGATGAAAAACATGAAAAGCGAATGATAAAATCTTAAACAAACCTTTATGATTGACATTTACCTCTTTCTGTTTTGTATATCTGAATCACAGCGGAACTGATTGACCGGTTTCGTTTACTGTTTTATCATTCAATTATAATCATTGTTTACTGATGATTACTGCAAATGAAAGGAGATACTTTGTTACTCTCACTTCATCTAAAAGATTGAACAAAAAACTTTAAAAATAAACAAAGTAGATATTAGCAAAAAAAGAGTAAAAAGAGTAAAAAGGACGGACTAACCAGAAAGAGAGGAGAAAGACAAGAAAAGAAAGACGAGAGAAACAAAAAACGACTTTAGCTTCTTTCGTCAGAAGGTCTTTTTTAGAAGGTTTAAGTTAAGGCCTGAAAAATACCTGATCTTATCTTCATCTGGGTTAAATTTAACCCAATCTGGTTTATTATTCATGCAGCATTATTACACCAACCAACAGTCACAACATGACTAGCAACAGCAAGGTAAGGAAACAACAGCATTTGCGGTTAACTTGCAGAAATGATTTGCCAATATAACCAACAATGTGACGAGTTAATTTTTTTAGCCTTGGCTTTCTGTTATTTTAGTTCTAAATGCCGATCTAATCATTAACCGACACTGTCTATGATTACCGGTTCTGAAACATGAGTAATTGTACAAAACCATTTGTAATACAGCGCTGCGAATGATAAAAACTGCTAAATCTAGATTTGATGCAAAGGATAAAAGCGAATGGATCTTGTTTTTGCAATTATTGGTACTATACATTTACACGTCTATCAATCCATCTTCTTATACTATTATTATGGCTAATACTAGAAACTTTGTCACCTAAGTCATCATGATGTTCTTTAGTTGTTCCATTGACATTTGACTTATCTTCCTCGGTTCCTATTATATCAGCATTTTCCGGTTCCTGATCTTTGTGAGAAGCCGGTTGATCATTATTATTACAGATACAGTAATATAATCATGTAATATCAGTTTGGATACCATTTTCTTTGGAAATAGGTTTATCCTTGATTGGTTCTGTGTCTGTTTGAATTAGCTTTTCAACCCTAAGAGTTGCGACCTAATGAACTTTTAGGGACATAACAACTGGAAACATTTGTTTAAAAAAATCTCTGAAATTTTTGATGAAATCACTTTAAATAATTTATATCGACTTTTACTTTATAATCGGAAAAAAATTCGTATTCGGTTTCAATAAGTTTGTTTATTAATAGCTACTTACTAATAGGTATAAGGTAGTGGAAATAGAAATTTGGACATTCATTCAAATCAAATTTGAGACAGAATGACTAGACTTAAAAGCGCCATTTTTTCAGGTTTCGAGTCAGCAAACTTACTTTACCTACGTACGAAATTTGAAGTAGATTGGATAAACATTGTTCGATTATGCCTTCATTTTAAATCATCAAGAGGCCAAAAGAAAACAGCATTTTGAAGATAAAACAACATAGTTGTGAAAAAATCCCATAGAAAATAATGTTAAATTTGGAAATTTGAAAAATATGACCGAGATTACTTCGTCCAACTTTGTGCCTATGACAGAAGTCAAATAGCAAAAGCAGCTAAGCATGCTGTACTATCAGTAGTCAATAGATGGAAATTAAAATTAATTAATTTTTTAACTACTCTGGTTGCTGAATAATCAGCAAAACAATTTATGTCCAAATTTCTACTTCCACTACCTTATCAGAGTGAGAATGAGTACTTTATTACTTCTCTCTGCTCTGAATGTTTTTATTCTGCATTTTCTTTTGAGAGATCACTGGTTCAAAGATAAACTTGTGCATTTTGAAAGGAATCAATATAAATTGGAAATAATTAACAAAAAAGGCATTTCAAAAAATTGATACTTTAATTATAATTAACGCTGATCCTTGGTTTGATTTTAAATACAAATATCTGTATACATAAATATCTACATATATAAAATATGATTTGGCTGAATTGAGTTAAAATTTTGAACCTTTCAGTTCAATAACTCTTTGAGTAAATCATAAAACTCTTCTTAACATTATATTCTTATTATTTTCAGCTCTCTCATAATTACTGCTTCCTCCGTCAAATTCAGACGATGAAAATGAATCATCCGTGACTGCGTCATCTTCTTCTTCGTCCATTCTAAGATGATTTTGACTTTGTCCTACCATTTGGTTGTAGGGATGACGGTTAGATGTTACAAGAGGAGCACTCAGTTTTGATTTTGGCGGTCCAGGTGGACGAGGTGGACATGAAGGTATCACTGAAGGTGGACCGTTTGTTGATGTAAGATCATTCAAAGTTAATATCCTTGGTGCTGTGAGTTCACTTACAGACGGTGAAAGCCTTGCAAGTGGTGCATGTCGATGGTGTTGACCTGATGTACCATTACGAGAGTCACGTCCATTTAAAACCGCTGATCGGAAAGGTTTATAACGATAGGCTAAATCAATGTCTGAAGGTGCGATTGAGGAAGCATTTTCAAGATCATACGCTCCACCGGTTAACATGACATCTGAATAATCTTCGTTAATGTCACTAAAGGGTGTCATAAAAGATGGCGGTGGCATTGGAGGTGCCCGTTGAGGTATTGGTGGAGCTGGTGGCACAGAGACTGGTGATTCGATCACATCTGGAGGACGTTGTTTGGTTAATGGAGGTGGAGGTGGTGGAGGGGCTGGTGGTGCTGTTGGCTGGTTATGATGAGACGAATGAAGGAACGATGATGACTGTGAATGAGCTCCATTAAGTGTATGATGAGATTTATTGATTGGTATTTGTCTTAAACCCAATTTACGTTGTCCAATGGTTCCTCCGATGCAAGAAGGCATTGGTCTTTTACGTTGTTGACGGAATATCACAAAACTTGCCAATAAGATTAATAAAATGATAGCGAAAAAAATGACAAACAAAATGGTTCCAACAGATAATGCATCAGGACTAGTTGAATCATCTGAACAGATACTTTTATCACCATTGCAAATGTAATTGGATTGATTGAAATGAGAAAGTCTATTAGCTCCTATAATGTTTATCACAATTTTAGCCTCATCATAATCACTTCGATCTCGTATTGGTCCAGCATTTTTGGCAATCACAGTAAAAGACAATCCTTTATCTGAATGTACATCATTAAAATCGATTGTTTCGGTTAACCTAAGGGTTCCATTACGATCCAATTCAATACCAAATCGTCTATGTTTGATTAGGTAAAAGTAAATGGTTTCATTGTAATCTTCATCGGTTGCTTTATCAGCTAAACTTCCAATAACACTTCCAGCAGTCATTGATTTTGTTATGTCAAAGGTGAATCTGGATGATTTAAATTTGGGCAAATATTCATTTACATTGCCTATCCTTATTTCAACAGGAACTGTCGTAAACACTTTACGATCATTGCGAGCAATTACTTTGATTGAATAAGACCGTTTGGATTCATGATCAAAAGAGACTAAAGATGAAAGATGGCCATTTTTAGAGCCAAGAGTGAAATAGCCTGAATCTTGTTCAGGTAATATTTCATAGGTTAATTGGGAATAGCGAAGTGAATCGTAATCGGTTGCTGTAATAATTCCAATCGTAGATCCTATGGGATTGTTTTCAAGAGTATCTAAAACTAATCGTCCATCTTTCAATCCTACAAACATCGGAGGATTATCATTAACATCTGTAACATGAATGTTGACCATAATTGATGTATTTCGAGATCCAAAATAAGCTGAATCAGTTGCTGTTACTCGGAGACGGTAACACGTAATCAATTCATAATCTAATGGAGCATTAAGGTAAACAATTCCAGTTGAGGAATCCAATGTGAATGGTTTTAGGATACTTTTAGTGGAAACGGTTTGATTTAGAAGAGTCTTCAATGATAAACTAATTAATAGTGATTCACTTGGTTCCAATTGAGGTTTAATCACTCGCCGATAATAATCTCCTGCTCTCTCATTAAAAGTCCACTCGATTATTTCAAAAGAGTATGTTAATTGGGAATTAGCTGTATCTTCATCATCATCCATTGCTTTAAATTGGGTAAGTACATCATTTGTAGATTCATTTTCAGGAACAACCAGTTGACTTTGGCCTGAGGTGAAACGTGGTGAGGAACGATTAGGTGAACAAATTGTTATTATTAAGGTGACCAAACCATGATTAGAAAGTGATTCAAATTTATAAGTCCATTCTTCTCGCTTTTTAACCATTCCTTGGCCAATAAAAATAACATTACCAGAAGTTGTTAGTGATATAATCTTATTGCTACTGGAATCTTTTAAAACATAATCATCTCCTAAACTGTAAAGTAAACTGCCATTCAAGAGATCATATGGAAGTGAAATTTTATGGACTAATGATGGTGCTCGCACTGATCCAGTTGATCCAGATGATTTAGTTGGTTTAAGGGTGATTAATACATTAGTTTCACTTGATTGAGGTATTGTACCTCGATCTGAAGCAATAACAGTTAAATTAAATTGATTTAAGAAAGCTAATTGACTGTTATATGTCAATCTAGGATCTCGATTGTGTCTTTTATTTTTACCAATGTTTGATGTCATTTTATTCTCAACAGTACCTTGTTTAATTCTGATAACTCCGGTAGTTGAATCAATGGTAAAATAGTCTGAATTGTGCTTCAAGGAATAACTAATCATTGAATTATATCCTTTGTCTGAATCACGAGCATGAACTTGTCCAACTAAACCAACCGATGGTGGCACTGACTTGGAAGAATCATCTTCTGAAATTACGTAGTTAAATTCATAGATTGATTTCTCAAAAATCGGTGCATTATCATTTTCGTCAATGATGTTGATTGTTAATGTTGTTTGAGCTTTCCAGCTTCCATCATTGGCTGAAACCATGAGCAAGTATTCATCTTGAATTTCACGATCCAATGGTCCAGTAATAAATACCTCGCCAGTTGTGGGGCGAATGTCAAATGCTTCTGAATGACCCAACAATGAGTAAATGGCCTGAGCATAAGAACCTTCATCACGATCAGATGAAGTTACTTGGATAACTACTGAACCAATGGGAGCATTTTCAGTAATATTGACACTAAATAACCGTGTGAATCTTGGTGGGTTATCATTTTTATCCAGAACAGTAATTAAAACTCGAGTTCGTCCAGTGAGGCCATCTTCATCACGTACACCCATAGTTAACTCAAAGGAAGCAGTTGTTTCTCGGTCGATTTTACGAGTTGTCCAAAGAGTACCATATTTTTCATCAATCCGGAAAGGAGTATCTTTAGGCGATTCAATGAAATAACGTAATTTCCCATCTGATTCATTGTCTTCTTCATCAACTAAATCACGATCGGTTGCTCCAAGAGAAGCAACCAAAACTGGTTCATCTATCTCTTCAACAATTGTTGCATTGTACAAATCATGGTCAAATTTGGGTGGATTGTCATTTTCATTGATTACCTCAACTTTGACCACACTAATCTCGTAATAATCGTCTAATGAAGCTTCAATGTACAATTCATATGAAGTTGCTTCTTCATAATCCAAGGGCTTGCCAATTCTTAGATATTTACGATCAATGCGAAAATTACCTGATGGGTCGCCACCAATTATAATTAAGGAAACTGAATCGGATGATGTTGAAGGTATATCAGGAAGCAAACCAAATGAATGGACAATTTTACCAGGTTTAACATTCTCACTAACAGATATTTTATGAACCAATTCAATCAACCTTTTAGGTTTTCGTGAGTCTCCATCATTGTTAACCATTAAGTCTACAATAAGATTATTATCAAGGCGATTTCGAAGGGCCATATCCTCGGCAATGATTTTAATTGAATAGCTTGAATTAGCTTCTAGGGATCGAGTTGATCTTATTACACCGGTGTGTTCATCAATTGTAAATAATCCATCAGTTGATGGTGGGTTGAGTGTTTCAAGATTGAATTGGACACGAGAATTTGCACTTCCAATGAGATCACAATCAGTAACAACAAGTCCAAATAGGAAAAGATCATTTGATAATAAAGCTAATCTTTGTGATGTCATTTTCAAGGTGACACGACCAATTTGAGAATCAATTGGATGACCGTTGAGAGATCGAAAAACTGGTTTACAATCATTAACATCTCCGATTGAAATGGTCATTTTTGTTGTATCCGTCCACTTTGAATCACTCACTTCAATGGTCAAATGATATGCTGACCTTTGTTCACGGTCAAAAGATGTATCACTATGGAGAAACAGTTGACCTGAATGTGAATCAACACTAAACAGATGATCAGAATCATCTTCAACTATTTGATAACTCAACGTATCAGTCAAATCAGAATCACTAGCTTTGACGAACCCGAAAGGTTTACCAGCCATATGAATTGAATTTTCAATCAATTCAAATGAATAACTTGGTGATGAAAATTTGGGTCGATTATCATTTACGTCAATTATGTTAACCAAGACAATTCCTTCACCAGTTAATCTAGGAAGGCGTTTATCTATGGCAATGATCCGAAGCTCAATAAATCCACTTGAATTAGTTTTTCCCAAAGCTTCACGATCAATTGGTTTAATGGCTGACAGAAGAGCTGAAGTTGAGTTTAATTCAAAATAGCCTTCATGGTTGTTTTTTAGAAGATAATTCAATTCTGGTCGACCAGATAGTTTGTCAATCGTTTCACCAATTGCTTGATAATAACCAATCGGTCCAATTTCATTTTCACACCAATTAACATTATAAGGTGATGCCACAAATGTTGGTGGTTGATCGTGAACATTCACTAAGTTAATAACTAATCGAGCAGTGTCACTGTTTCCAGCTTCATCAATTGCTTGAATCTGTAAATCATAGACCGGAATTGTTTCATAATCCAGCGCCATGGCAACAATAACCGTATCTTCAAATATGCCAAAGTGACCGAATACATCACCAGATGCTATTCGGTAGCTAATTTTATCTGGTGAATCTTGATCATAAGCACGAAGACGGACAACAGTTGATTGAAGGGAAGCATTTTCTGGTATGGAAACATGAATTTCTGACTGCTCAAAGCTGGGTGAATTGTCATTTACATCTGAAACATGAAGTGTTACCGTTATTGATCTGGATCTACCTCCATAGTCTCGAGCACGGACAATCAGTGAATAAGTGTCGGTTGTTTCTCGGTCAAGTCGTCCAGTCAGTCTGAGAAGTCCATTGATTGGACCAATAGCAAAAGGAAAATCACCATTTCCACTGGGATTTCCGTTTTCCAGGTCATAACGGACATAGTTGTTGGGCACTCCGTCGGCGTCATCAGCCTTGAATCCATAGACAAGTGAATCAGGTCCAAGACTTTCAGGGATTCGCAAGATGGTTGGAGTTCGACGGTCAAATACTGGATCATTGTCATTAACATCTTTCACTTTAATGGCTACAGATGCACTTGTACGGTGGTAACCATCATCAGCAATCACAACTAAATCATAATGAGTAACCATTTCACGATCTAAAGATTCAATCAATTCAATGCAACCAGAGATTCCGTCAATTTTGAATGGACCAGAAACAAATTTACTGATTTCATTAGTTGAAGTTGAAGTTAAGGTTAAACCAAGAGTCTCGGTATATCCTAAAGATGAAGTGTCTTTGAAATAATAGCTGAGAGCGGATGATGAAGATGATCCATTAAAATTATAAACTTCATTAATAGCATCATAAGCATCTGCATCAGTGGCGGAAAGACATACAACCTGATGACCTAAGGTTACATTTTCAAGTAGTTCAACTTTGTATGTTGCTGGATCAAAGATGGGCCAATTATCATTTAGATTGATTAAATTGAAATAAACATTAATCTGTTCACTTCGGTATAATCCATCAAAGGCTTCACAAGTAATTATAAAATGATTAGGATCACTTTCATAATCAAGATGTCGCATTAAAGTGAATTTTCCAGTTTTCTCATTTAAATTGAAAATGTATTCTTCAGGTTCGGGTCCACCAAATGAACCATCTGATACCATTGCATATGTTAATGTGTGAGGTGCAAGATCAAGATCAAAAGCTTCAATAGATCCAACCTAAATCATAAATGAAGAAAGACAAAAAATATCAATTAGAATTGAAAATTAACAATTATCATCTATTAATAAACAATCCACCAACCAACGCACATCAAGAGTAATTACTGGTATTAGTTGACTTTAAAGGTGAATCGTAATCTATAACGATTAAAACCAATTTACATAATCATCATTAATGACTAATTGCACCAAATATTAAAACCTCAAAATTTAATACAACCATCATCAAACTATCATCAACATCATCATCACCAAAAACAACATCAACATATTATCATAATTTTGTGCAGCTTAAAAGTTGAATTAAATTCACTTGCAAAAATTGAAGTCAAGTTAACATGTTTGCAATTATTGTTATAATTTAAACTACGCATTTTAACTCATTTGTAAAAATGTCATGTCAACAATCAGCAACTTTAAAAGGTACAATTAGCTGACCCACCCGAATGTCCATAGACAATTATATTAAACAAGAACCAGAAAAAGGCAAGTTAATACAAAAACAAAACCAACAACATCAACAGTAAAAACAGCTCAAAAAATAAAGGTTCAACATTAATTTTTAGCAATAATAACACTTAAACATCGTCTTTTCCTCATCATCCTGTTCATCAATACCATTGATATCATTTGTTGTAATGATAATGTTAATGATGGTAAAACAAAAACAGCGTAAAAAAGTTGAATCGCCAAAAATTATGAACAAAACTTGAAATGGTTAAAAAATAAGCCAAAGGAGAGTAAAGAGATTAGCCGTTCCCATTGAGTCTTACCCATGAAAAAAACTCTTAACCTTGGTTACAATTTGATTCCAATTAACCTATCTTTGCTATTAACCTTACAATTATGAATTAAATACAAGACAACAAATATTAAATATATTTGATATTATCGATATGAGCCTATGCCCAATGCCTTTAACCACTTTTCATCTTAAAACTTGCCTTTCTCCTCACCATCTCGTTCAATCATCATCACCATTCTCCTCATCATCTTCTGCTTACCTAAACCCTCCTACTTAAAACAGAGAAGAAAAAATGACTAAAGCCTCGCCCAGAAGATGATAAAAAATGAAATGAAGATGAAAACTCAAGTTATCATCTTGGGATGAAATTCATAAAGGCGCAACCAAACCCATAAGGCTAACAAACAACACCATTTTTTGATATTATTAAAACTAAAATCACCGTCTTCACCTTCATCATCATCATAATCATTCCCTTCCCATGAAATTGGACCTGAAATATTGTATTTTCAAATACCAACCTTACAGACTAAAATAATTTTAATCTTATGCTTTGTTCACCTGTAAACTTTTACAATGACAAATGCCAATGAAGACATCTCGACTTTGTTGTCGGGTTATCACTGACAGATTGTAATATACCTTTAATGTTGTCCAACATTTAGATATGCATCATTATTAAACCATTGGTTTAATGTCCATTACCTAATGTGAATAACTTTTGTAGTTTTGAAAAAAGCTTTTATCCATTGTTGGTTCAATGTTGACTTGATAATCTTTTGTAAAGGACAGTTCAATTTGTCACAAATCTTGACCACCATTAAAATCATATTAACAGTCAAGTTTAGTTTCTCAAGTCAACAAGTTTGAAATAAGAGGAAAAATATGTGAATAAATATCCTAAAAGTAACGATAAATAAAGCTTGAATTTAAATTGAATTTGTATTTTAATTAAACTTCAAATGCTTCTGGTGCTAACATTTTTATCAATATAAATGAAGATGAAAAAGGTTAGATTTTGTTTTTTAAACATTTTTATCATCAAATTGCACTCTTTTATCAGTTTCAATTAGCTAACTGCAAACTTAAACACGTATCTAACAACTCATAAAGATAACAACAAACGTAAAGACTAAACGATTCAAATATTGCAATTAATTGCCAACAATTAGCCTAGACAATAATCAAAATTAAAATGCCATTTAAAATGTCAACAATCAGATAACCCAGCAGAAGCATTCAAATCGCTGATTTATTGGTAAATGTTAAACTTATACAATCAATTTGATCATCAATTTTGAACATCAATTGAACATACTAATTTGTCCAGGGCTTTGTAAGCCAAATTGATAGTAACATAGCTTTTAAACTCCTTCACTTTCACTATTTAAATTTCAATTGAAAATAAAATTGAACCATTTAATTGTAATTTTTCAAAGTCAGACTGGCATTCACAATTATCATTAGCGACTATCGTATGGCTCAAATAAAGATTAAAATGAGGCCATCAGATAATATTAAGGTATGAAAAAAAGGTGAGGTTAATTTGAATAAAATGATAATTAAAATACGAGGTAAGAAAAGACCAATCAAAGATACTACAAGCAATGAAACCATCAGCAGGATCAACAACAAAGTAGTCACCATTACTTAAATTTATATATTTTTTGACTCTTCCAACAAAAGTCTAGTGTATTAAGCCTAAAGGCAAAAGCAAAATGTTGCTTTTTTCCCATCAACATTCAACTTGCATCTTAACCTTCATCTTCATCTTCATCTTCATCATTCTCTTTCTTTTCTTCCTTTCTTTCTCACTCTTTATTTATACTTGCTAGTTGACTCAATATGTGGGCTTGTAACATCCACCCCTTAAGGTCAGGTCAGGTTAAGCTATTGAGAATAGAAAAGTACGCAAAAAAGAAAGACCTTTTAACATGGATTCCAATAGCGTTATGCTTTTCTTTCCCTGATAATGATATACTGTTGGATTATTATACATTTAAAAATAACAATTGGCCCGGTCAATCATATTTTGAGGTCACTTTCAGGTTCAATTTAAGATTCCTTTGGTCATTGTTAACCTTTCAATGTACAATGCTCAAAGATTCTGGTCAATATTTCCGGAATTATTTCTTAATATTTTTTGAGTTTATCAAGTTACTTTCACGGTGTTGAGAATCTGTGCTTTGCAATTTACATTTTTTACCATTTTGAGTAACAATGAGCATTTGAACTAGCTTTGTGTTTCTTTGTTTTGATAAAATCAGCTTTAATCAAATTGATTTTTGACCAAAAAACGCATTATTGAGCTTTTGCATGAACCAAGTCCATTTGTTTAACTTTAAGTTTTAATATTTTTGAATCATCAGTGCGTTTTAAACCAATCTGTGTACTTGAAAAATACGTAATTAAAACTGATATTGCGTTGATATCAAAAAGTCATCTCTTCGTTTTCATCTCATTTTACCTTATCATACCATATTTTAAGCCCTGAAAATTGATTAATAAGATACTCTTTGATTGTTGCATTAATTGACTATAATCTTGAACATGCAAAAAGAGCCAAAACTGAAGGAAAAAGTTCACAAGAAAAAAATGTCTTCAGGTAAACACGAAATCTGTCAATCAACTAAGCCTAAGGGTCAACCGTTTAAATGTGATTTAGTTGAGTTTCATCAATATTTGATACAATACTAAATATCGGATAATATGAATAGACACACATTGGTTAGCAAAGATCCTTTAAACTCAAGCGTTTCTTACCTTCAAAGGTGTTAATCCTCAAAAATTGTTATCATCATCTGAATTACCCAATCATTATCAAACTTTAATACCTTACTTTAAAATGGGGAACTCAAGTTTCCATGAAATTAAGCTTATTAACAGAAAGGCAGAGAATATTCTTGATAAAAATTGATTCTACAGATTAAATTGTATGCTATTGCATGCTCCATATTATATGTACCATATTCCTGGGAAATAATAATATAAATGATTTTAAGAAACATTTTGAGACTATTGTGCTTCATTAAAAGGTTAGATTGAAAATGATCAACTTTTTTATTTGAGAACAAAAATCATCTGGTCATTTGGCTTTAATTAAATTGATTATTCATAGTCAGGAATAATCTTGCATTTTACATATCTACTTCACATTTGCTGCCTTCCTCTGTTTATTAATCATAAATAAATAAGATAAAAATATCAAAAAATAGAAATAAATCTTAACGTTAATCTTTTTCTCAAAGTCACTTACATTGTAATACTTATTAGTCTTATATAACCTATTGTGATGAGAGTTTGACCTTTAAAGCCATGATAAGTTCAAGACTAACCCATAAAAAGCAAAATATTAAGATGAGGATGAGGATGATGACGAGAGAGATTTATCTTACTGATCTTTACCTTTAGTTGGGTGTTGCATGAAAATGTTGATGTTTCTTTGCATAAATTTTGTTTACAATGTTTACTCAGTAGCAAATGGGACAGCATCAACAACGTTTATTACATATTACAGATAAACACACTCCAAGGGAGGTTGACGTTGAAAAACGTTGCAAAAACGTTGATATCATTTGCAAAATGCAATTTAAGGTAAAAAAGTGAAGCGAAAAAAGTTGACTGAAGAGTTTTCAAATTGGTGTTGGCGTTAGTTGAATCAAGCGTGTTGCTATGTTAATGACAATGATGGACTACGAAGAAGATGAAATATGTTTATCATCTTACAGGCATGATTATCATTCATCTTGTGAAAAAGGAAATGGATGAAAGATTGAAGATGAAAGATGATCGAGTTTGGGTGTAACATTGATCATCTATCAGGTTGATCAGCGTTGGACTAGCATTTAATCAAACATCATTTGAAATAATTTATCACTGATAAATCAACTAAACCCAATAGATGACCATTGATTGTCTGAAAACAATGATAAGAGTAATGATAAATTACATTAGGAAATTGCAAACTGTGAGCAATTTAAATTGTCACAGTTTGATTTGGTTAAAACAAAATTCAATTGTTTTGCCTAAATGAAGCAAAAACCAGTTCATTGTAAACCAAAACAATAGTTGCATTTTGAATGATCGCGAATTGATTGATTTCAAAGACAAAGTGATTGGATTAATTGTAATTCACTGTCATTTGTGATTAACAAGTAATCAACATGATTTAATCATGTCCAAGCCAATCTTGTTAAAAAAGTGTATCTACAAGTTGATCAAGTCAACTTGTCTAACAGGTATTACGAGTTATTATCATTGCTATTTACCTCTGTCTTTTTATTCGCCACCTTTATCATCATCGCCATCTCTTCAATCCATACAAAAATTCCTCCCATTTTGATCAGTTTGATCTTCACGAACTCAAAGTCCAGAGGATTTCAAACAGAAACACTTTTCCTTTTATTCAAACCTTTTCAATTACCTGACCTCTTCTATCTTCAACCACTTTAACCATCATTTGCGTCTTTTTTCAAATCTCATATAGTTTGATTTTTCAATGTTTTTTAATTTTTGCCTGCACAGTTCATACCTAAAGCAACTCACGCTCAAAATAAAAATCACAGTGAAAATGATAAAAAAATGTTGAATCAATTTTGACCTCCTACAGGTAACACAACTCAGGTTGGGTAAAAAGACATGTAAAGACATTTGAAAGCATTTCAATTTAAAAGAAATCATTTCTTCTTTTCTTCTACTTTCATCATCTTCAACCCAATACAAGTTTCCTTAAATAACTTGGCACCCAAGGAGGTGCCGTTTAAAAGCAATGACACACACACTGCTAATCGTGTACCTAGATCGTTAGTCCAAGTAAAGGCATAACTTATTAGCTTGATATCAATATTTGGCTTGTTACATTGAGCCATTCGTGAATTGATGATGCTTTTAAAGCTTTTCAAATAAATTGATCCAGGTTTATCTGTTCAACATTTATTCTCATACCTTTTACATTAACAACTGTATAAAAAGATAACATGAAAAACATGAACACATTTTCATGGTTAGAGGAAATTACTTGAAATCAATTTTGGTGATAAAATTTTCAACTCATTTTTTGGTTACTTTGAAACTTTAACAGAAGTAAAGGTTTTTCATTAAATCATGTAATACTAATCAATTATCATGCCATAACTGTCTTGAAGTTTATGACCATTTATTATCAAACAATTTCAATGGCAATAACATTTCAAATGAAGACAACTGATTTCATGCTCTGCTTACATTGTTTGATTAAAAAATTGATCAACAATTAATCTTAATCAATTGACTAATAAGATTTGGAGTCATTTTTTACCTCAATCCGTAATTGCTATCATTAACAACAGGTTAAAATGGACTTTTGATAATCTCATGATTGCCGGTGTTAACATTGCCAATTTTTGTTGTTTAACCTGGTAATCTCACGTTAACAGGTATTCAAACAGTCAATCTAATCAACTTTTATTTTTGCTTTATATCATTGAAAATGTAATTAACAGAATCAAACATCTATTAAGATGAAGATGTGAAACAAAAACACATTGTTTAACAACTAAAGGATTTTCATTTTCATCATCTTCTTTCCTTTGTTTTCCTCACAAAGGTAAAGGTAAAAAGCTGAAGTTGATAAATAAGCTACTGGAAGAAGAACCACAAAAAAGCTGAAGATGATGATGAAAGTAACAATCACAAAGGTTTTTAATCTTGATTCATCTTCCACCCTCTTCACGTTAATAAGTATTTATCCTTCATCATCATCTTTCTGTTTCCATTCAACATTCTCAATGATAATCCGGATTAATTTTCAAGTCAAAAAATCACAAGAGTTTAATTCTTATAAGTTTTTCTTCCTTATTTTTCTCTCTTCACTCTTTCTCATCATCTTCATCTTTACCTCCCCTCATCACCTTAAGCCCGGAGGCTTTTTAGACCCACGTTACTCCATCAACTAGCATCACTACAATTACAACTTTAACTCAAGCAAATATGATTCTGTGTATATTTGCATTACTATGTTTAACTGGAGGATCAAGATGAAGATGAGAGTAACTTTTTGCCAACTAAACATCATCATCTTTAAGATCATCTTCAAGACGAGTCAATGATGTAAACACACCATTAACTTTGACAGGTTTGGCTGGACACAACAAGCTACTGAATTCCTGAGAAGCAAAAAAGATCACAAACTTTTTTCTTCTGCTTCTTTAACATGAAAACTAAAAAACACTGAAAAATGAGAATCTTAATCTTGAAAAAATCATAAATATATCAGATTGCAAAATGAAGCAATAAAAAATATTTCAAGATGAGTGAAAATTATCTGAATGCGTGAGTAAAATAGACACCTCAGTTTTTACCTTAATATTTGCAACTGAATTTTTCCTCTTTTTTCTTGCCTTGATAATTTGTTTTCAGCTTTTTTGCACTTTACTTTGAAACTTGACATTTTCAATGTTATTTGATAATGGTTACATTGAGATAGCAACACATTTTTCAATGTATTATGAAGTGATGTGCTTGTTTATTGTCAAGAGTGGATTTGGTCTGAGATTAATTTTTAAAAATTTCAAGTTAAACTTACAACTAATCCTCGGTCCATATTTTCAGGTATATCAAAGTAGTACTGCTTTGATCTGAAGTGAGGTGCATTATCATTTACGTCTGTAACGATTATCTGAATCTTTTTGGTGGTTAAATGGAATGAATCGGAAGCGCCAACAATTAATGTATAACTGTCAATTGTTTCACGATCAAGAGGTTTCTGTAAGATAAATTGATAAATTATGTTAAAATTAATTTACACCAGAAATTGTTGTCAATTTGTGTGGGCCAATTGACACACAGCTCAAGTTGAATTAAGGACACTATCATCTCTCTTTGTGGCCGATTAATGAACAAGATGAGGAAAGGATGAAAAGGAATTAAAAAGGTGAGGGAAAATTGTAAAGTGAAAAATGATTTCAAGAATCATGATCAACATGAATGAGGTTCAGTCCTTCAACTTGTCCTGTTGGTATCTTTACTTTGATGCCAACAATAGGTAAGATGGGTTTGAAATGAAAGGGAAAGTTGAAGGAAAGTGCTGGAAATGAGAGTGATTTGCCCAGGTAATGAGGATTGAAGATGAAAAATGCGAAAAGGAAATAGATTGAAAAGGTTATCTGAAGAGATCAGTAAATTGCAGACATAGGTAAGGAGAAAGATGAAGATAAAGGTTAAGGGAAAGAGAGAGACAAAGGTATATCTAAAAAGAAGACAAATGAAAGAATAACTAAAAAGTGAAACGGAAAGTGAAGATGTCTTAAGATAAGGATGCTTGAGGGAAAAATGATGATGAAAGATGATAGAGAAAGAGAGGAAACAAGTCTTGATGATGAGAGATGACGAGAGAGATGATTGAATGGTCCTCTAATTTGTGTCTTTGTTCAACTAACTTGTAAAATGATTTTGCCAGTGAAAGTATCAACACGAAAGGTTGGTTCAAAGCAACGTGAACAATTAATTAATTTGTATTCAATTTTGGACGATACATCAGGGTCACGGGTGATTGTTGATAAATCAAACAATTCACTGGCCGGTGGAGTCGCCTCGCTGACCAATATTGACGATCCAGTCGATTTGAAGCTCGGTGGGTTATCATCTTTATCCAATACTTTGATGTTAACCTGGAAGATGAAGGAACGAGAAAAATGTTATTTAAAAGAGCAAATAATTTGATTGCAAAGTATAAACACTAATTATGGATAAGAAGCTTTCTTAATTATTTACTGTAAATAACAATAATGATTTACATTGGTAAATAGACGTTACAAGATTGTTTTAGCGTTATATCAATGAGTAGCTTTTATTAAAAATGTAAACATTAAAAAAGTAGATGATGATGATGAATGTAGGAGACTAATCTTCGTGACTTTGAATTAGATGAGTAAATCGATTAATATGAATCAATCATATTATGAGTGGTTTTTGTTTTTTGTTATTAAAGTTACACAAAAAGTGAGTAAAATTTTACTTTAAAAATGTGATTAAATTGAAGAGATGTAATTATAACAGGCAATCATTTAACTTCAATTTAGACACTTTATGAACATCTTTAAGTTACAAAAGATGGAATGGAGAGGGAAATGTTCATTTGATTAGTAAGTTTAATGCATTGTTCAAATAATCAAAATAATGAACAATATCAAGATGTAACAATTAATCAATGTAAGCTTTACAAAAGTAAATTATGCATAATTATAAAATTGCAATGTAAAATTGTAAAATATAAAAAGTATATAAATTCAATGGTAATGAGTAAACGTTTTCAATTGGCATTTCAACTATTGACTTTGGGTTGCTTTTGTTGGCTTGTTGTAAATGAAGGAATTGTAAAGACAGTAGGAAGATAAATGTTGAAGATGATGAAAATAGAGAGAGAGAAAGAGAGAAAAGAAGGAGAAAGCTTAAGGGCGAATTATGAAAATGAAAAAGAGGAGGTTAGATGAGAGGTAAATAACGAAGAAACAGGTAAAAAGAGAAGCTAAACTGGACAGGTAAACAAAATACAATTTGAAATGAAAGATGAAGGGAAGATGAAGAAGATGCAGAAGACAAGAGACAAGCCAGTCAAGTGTGTGAATGCTTAAGGTAAACTGATTTTTGTCTACAGGGAAGCAAAGAAGTCAAATGTACAAAAATAACTGGAAAACACGAAAAAGATAGTTTTTCACTTTTCTTCGTTAAATAAATGGCAAAACACAAAACAACAATCAATACGATGTAACCTTAAAATAGATTCAAAGGCAAGCAAAAACACTAATTAGCACCTTGGAATGAGCTTTAAATCATTTTGTTAAAAACGTTTAGCCATTTTTTACTCTCAAAGACTAATTGAAAATAGTTTTTTGAAAGAGAAGAAGATAAATAGAAGATGAAAAGGATGAAAACAATGGAGTGAAGTAAAATGTCTTCAAGGTAAAGGCTACAGATTGGAAAGACTAGAAACTCAAACGAAGCGTAACAACGCAAGGCGGATCGGACGTTGAATTGCCTAAAAGTAGCCTGAAAAGAGACCATATCGTTAATAATATTAACATTGTGAAAATGGATGGATATATTTATATGGAAGTCAAAATGAAAATGTAAGGTGAAATAAGGAAAGAAGAAGAAGAAGAAGAAGAAGAAGAAGGATACAGTTTTCAGTTGAGTTGGGAACGGCTGAGGAAAGAAAGAGATGATGATGATTAAAAGAAAGAGAAAAATGCGAGAAACAAAAAGAGAAAAAAAGACAAAGTCTATCTTCATCTCCGCGCCCTTTCGTTGCTTATTTTAAGGGCGCGGAAAAGCGGAGTCCACTTATGGTTAATCGACAAGCCCTTGTTTAATTGAGAATCTTGATCCCCATCAACATCAACATGATCATCATAAAACAACATCATCATACCTGACGCAAGCTAAGGGGAGGAAAAGCAAAAGATGAACAAAAAAAGGAAGCTAAGGTAAGAAGAGAAGATCAGATTCACCTTGCAGGCAAATTTTTTCAAAAATATAAATGACTTGTCTTTTTGAGTCTCTTTTTGACTCTCTTGACTCTCATTCACTTTTAGCTTTTCTTCCTCTGTCTCACTCTGTCTTTATCTTCTTGTGTCAAAAAATCTTAAACTGATGATGAAAATTTTACTCGGACTTCATTTTCAAGCTTCTGTATTTCCTTTCCGTTTCTTAATTTTATTTTTCATACTTTTATATGTTAGTTATGTTTGCAGGTAAGTTTTTACCTTTGGATGACTTTTTTTCTTGTTCATGTTTTTTTGTTGCTGCTTTTGCTTTTGCTGCTGACAAATTAATTACCATAGAAGAAGATGAAGATGAGATTTAAAAAGGAAGAAAGAAGAAAAAAAAGGTAAAAAGTGAAGTTTTGTCAAGTAAGCATGATAATGGTAATAATAAGAATGTGAAATAAAATGCAAAAAGTTATAACTATTAACATGCAAACAGGCAAATAACATGATGACAAGACGTTACAAGGCAATATACAAGGTTAAACATTTTGGGTTATAAATTATGACCAGTAATTTAACATCAATTTAAATTGTGTCAGTCACAGTAGTTATCAATATATTATCAGGTTTAATACAATCAAAGCTTTTCACATAATAAACTTGACGAAAGAAGATTTGATTTTTGTATTCAAATTGAGTAACAAATTGTACAACAATAATAATAAAAAGTTACTGAAATGGTAACAATAAAAGTTATCAAAAATCATCATCAATATCATCATCGATATCATAAATATCAGTGTCAAAGTTATTATAATATTGGAGCAAAAAACCTTCAATTGATACATCAAAGGTTGATCTTTGTGAGAAAGTTGTTTTTGTACTGAAAAAAGGTTATTTTTCCCATTGAAAAGCATCTATTGTAAAATAGATTAACCAAAATTCATTGTTAAAGCTTTTTTGTGTGTATCAATGAGCTAACTTAAGATGTTAACCTCAAAAGTCTATGAGAAACGAGCCTCTTTCGGTGTGATATTTTGTCAAATATCTTACTTTTGTTTGCTAAGAAATGTTAGTTTTAAGGTTCAATTTTTACCCTATTCTCAATGAGTTTTACCTGCAAGTTGAAAATGTGAGAAATTTAAGTTTTAAATGAAGAGGTTCATCTGCTGACCATTAAAATAAGTGAAGACAGAAACCGTGCTCAGGTAGGAGTAATAAGGTGATCACCAAATGCTTAACTCGTGACTAGAACTCATAAAGTTCAGAATTCATTATTACTATTATTAAATAAAATGTTTTATGATATCACAATGCAACTACTGCATCAACAGCTAACATTAACATGTATTTTAAAAAGGGAAAAATTTATATTAAAAATGTAAAAAGTCTTCATCACTCCCACAACTATTAAAATATTATTATGATGAAGAAACAAACACACTTATTGTTAGCAGCATTATTATTATCATCATTAACAGAACAACGTTATCATCATTATCCTAATCATGATTATCAACCAGCAATGTCATGACTTACCAAGAGTTTTGTTTTTTAAAAAAAAACTTGCTACTGGTTAACGATCAACATTAATTATTCATCTTGTAGGTTCACAATTTAATCTTGATAAATTGTTTTGTGTTTTTTACGCTTTCATATTTAACTTGATTATTGAGAGTGAAAGTAAATTAGTGACATTATCGTTTAATTAATAGGTTTTCATGATCACTTGATTGTTGAGTTAAACTTCAACTTTGAAGCACTTGAAAATGGTCAAAAGTCTGTAAAAAAGTGTCGGTAGAAACACCAAAAATCTTAAACTTAATTGATGGCAATTTGTTGATCAATAGCGATAATTATCAAGGGAGTGATTATGATCAACTTGATGATGATGAGAGCGTGCAAAAAACAAGAAGAAAACGATCAATTCTGAATAGTGAACTCGGAATTGCCTTAAGAAATATTTCATTCTTTAGTTATTTTTACCTGACATTTGTATATTTGTTTGTTATCTGAAACAATTACCTTTCATTTGAACAAATGGTTAACCTTTAAAGGTAATAAGGATCAATAAGAACCACCAAAGTGGTTAAATAATATTAATATCAAGAAAGAGTGAAAAAAATTCATTGATAATTAAAATGCTATGAATGTTAATGATGATACATTGATGTTAGAATTTAATGAATTTTTTGTTTAATACACATTCAATACAAATTGAGATTGTAGTTTTTATTGAGTTTATCATTTTATTTTCAATAGTTAAATATGTATTATCGTTTAATATCATTAGCAATGGCAATTGAACTGAAAACGCGTGTCAATTGCCAATGTAATTGTGATATTAATTTGGGAAAAAGTTAAATGTTGGTTATATTGTTGTAATTTAACTTTTCATGTTTCCTTTTCAAATGCTAATGGAAATTAACTTAATTGTGAACCTAACAATTATACTGAACAATTGAAAATAATAGATTTCCCACTGAGAAGCTTTAAATGCATTCAAAAATTATCATCAAGTTTCTGTTTTTTTTTCTTTGCGCTGTTTTACCAACTAATCTGGAAACTTGCTTGAAACAAAGATTCAATACAAAGTTTCTTTATTATGTATAATCGTTATTATCATTATCATCATTGCTATCTTATATATTAATACCGTTTTGGTATTTTTCGGTCAAAATTTCTCTGCACCCAGAAGGGCTACAAATTTTCTGTTAATCCCAAATTAAAGCTTTTCATTTGAATGTCGCCCGAAAAATATACAAATTTTTAGAACCTCACCCTGAATCTCAGGAAAAGCTCATGAAAAAAGAGACTAAAATAGACAGTGAAAAAGAAAGAAAAACCCAAAAGAAAGACAAAATGACACTTTTACATTATTGTAAAGGGCAGCAAAGGGATATTGATACAAAATTTAATTATTGAGTTGAGAGTAGGGACTTAGAGAATTTTTGAATGTTATTTATTTTGATTATAATTAACTAATTAACTAATTATTTTTAGTTTATTAACATTTGAATACTCTGTGAATCCAGTGTTATCAACAATTTTCATTGATTTGTGTTTTTAGTGCTAAAATAAGGTAAGTACCAGGTACAATGTGCTCTCCACGTAGCGTGAACACCCTTGTTATTATTATTGTTATATTATCATTGTTGTTGCATAGTTTAGATGATTAAGCCCCTATGATATCTAAATTAAAATAACAAGAAAAGCTAAATTTTTATCCTCCTAAAAATTCTGACTTTCAAATAATTCATTGAAACCCAACTGATTTTAAGCATAGCAGTTGAAAACGAGTCATTGTAAAGGTAAATAAGATGATAAAGATGATGACGATGACGAAGATGAAGAGAGAGGAAAGAAACCCTACTAAGAAAGTTGAAAATCTTAAGGCATAAGAGTTACTAATGTTACTTTCAGTAAAAGTAAACATTCTTGTTTTCCTTTCCTTTCATTATTCTTGGGCCTTACTTTTTTCAACCTTAAACCTCTTGAGGGTGAAATGTCATTGTGGTCATCATCGCGTATGCAGCTATATAAATCTGTCAAAAAATGACCGTCAAACCTTTTCGGTCAATCTTAATCTGACGTTGTAAAAGTCTAACCTGTCTAAGGTTTTTTACTCTTGGAATTCGTTTTTTTCTGTTTACCTGCTCAGGTCAAAGGTAAGAAAAATGTATCCCAAAAATAACATCTTATCGGTTACTTTAGTCAAACTTTGACAACTCTGCCAATCTTGGCCTCATCATCACCACCTAATATAGCACCAGTATTATAATATTTAACTCCCCATTGGGATTATTTCAGCTGGCCCTAAGGACATGGTATTACAATCTTGCTGGTCATTATTATCAATAGTAAAAATTGATTCATTATCAACTCAGATGTAAAATGAATATGCATTAAGAAAGATTTGACTTTACTTGTCATTAGTAGTTGACTAGATGATTGATTTAACTTACCGTTGTTAGATAGAGTTCATATCCTTGAATGGAAACGATTTCAATTGAATAGGAATCTATTGTTTCACGGTCTAAATTGGATTGGATATACAAATCACCAGAATGCCGATCAACGGCAATGGTTCTATCAGATGCTTTGAGAACATAAAATTCACACTTTTCCAACCGATCAGATGAACATTTGAATTTATGTAATCTCAATCCAACAGGTTCATTCTCATAAACTTCCAGAGATAAATCACTTTTCTCATGAGACTTGGTATCAAGGTTTTGAGGTAGATGAATAAAGGTAACTGTATCTGAGGTAACTAGACCTGCTCCGTCAATTGCTAACAAATTGATGGGTCGATTAATATAACCTTCAATTGGTCGTCTTGTCCTTACATCACCCGATCTTGGATCAATAACCAGATAATCTGATGATGATTCGGTTGAAGCCAGTTTGTAGGTAATCACCGAATTAATTCCAGCATCAACATCAATGGCTTTTACAGTTCCGATAATTTGATTCTCTTCAATCTTATGGCCTGAGATGAGAAACAAATCAGGTGAAACAAATTCAGGATAATTATCATTGATATCCTCAAGCAACAGGGTAACCTGTTTCAGTACCGAATGACCAACTTTGTCTCGTATCCTAATAGATACTGATATTGTTTCAGCAGCTTCACGATCAAGACTGTTGGTTGATACTAGATCACCGTTAGTGGGATTAATTGTGACAGGACAAGCGACCGTCTCAAGTTGCTCTGACAGTTTTAAGTATCGACCTGATGGATGTCGGGTGACAAGAGCATCTCCTGAAGATGTGGCATGGGAAGAAGAGGAATAAGAAGCATCACCTTTGCCAACCTCGCATACAATAATCTCATAGATCAATGTATCTCCAGAATCACAGTCGTAAGCAGCTAAATTGACAAGTTTCGAGCCAATTTCAATATTTTCAAGAACTCGAACTACATCTGATTGTGTCGAGAGGCTTGAGATTGATGATGAGCTGGTTTGTTGAGATAAATGATTCAAATTAAAAGTAGGCGAGCAATCATTAACATCTGTGACAACAATTGATAGCATTTGAATGTCACTTCTATGTCCAGCTCCGTCAATGGCACTAATATTTAGATAATGGCGATTTTCAGTTTCATAATCTAGTGGAGAAACGATAATTACTGATGACTCGGAAATCTCAAATAATTTTCGTTTTCTCTCAAGAGTTGATGATTGAGTTAATTCATAACGGATTGGTGAACCAGTATCACTGAGATCGGGATCAATTGCATTCAATGTTAACACAATTGAGCCTACTTTAACATCTTCTGGTAAAGTGATAGGTGAACTGGGAAAATTAACAAATTTAGGTGGATTGTCGTTAACATCTTCAATCACGAATCTAAGTAACTTGTAGGAGGTATAAAAACCATCATCAGCCGAAACAAGTAACTCAACTTGATTGGTTACCTCACGATCAATGGATCGGGCTAAGGTTAACACACCGGTTGTGCTGTTTAAATTAAAATAGCCGCCAGAGCTATTTATGCTAATGCTGTTAACATCGCTACTTGTATTAATTCCTCCTCCACCGCCGACGCCTTTTATTTTATCCTTATTATTCTCACTAGTTAAAGAGTCACGGACTGTTGAGTCTAATTGTTTGTAAACCACAACACTGCTTTGGTCAGCATCAGAGGCTTCAACTTTGGCCACACGAGTTCCAATTGGTGTATCTTCACTCAAGCTAAAACTTTCAACTGGATAAATTGATGTCCTAATAAAGGAAGATGATGAACTTTCACCTGTCAAATCGTTGTTAATATCATTAGAGGATGATGATGGTGAAGATGAGGATGATATAAAAACTGGTGGATTGTCATTAACATCAACAATTTCAACAATCACAGTAGCTGTTGAAGTTAACCGTTGAGATTCGAAGGATTGATCTATGGCGTACACCTCTAAGGTTAGGTAAGGCGTTGTTTCCGCATCAAATGTTACTTTTGACCAAAGGTGGCCAGAGTAAGGATCGATCTCAACTAATCCTGTAGCATTTGACTCAGATAAGGAATAAAAAATCTCTGAATTGGCACCTTTATCAGCATCCCATGCTTGTAATTGACCAATTGGTGTATTTTCTTGGCAATTTTCTTCTAAACGAAAGTGAAATGTTTTATTGGCAAATATTGGCGGGTTATCATTTTCATCAACACAATGTATTATCACTTGGGTTGTTGAGCGGCTTTCATAATATGATTTGAATGTTGTTGATTCAGAAGATGAATGGGATAATGAATGGTCTGATGAATCTGGATTAGTTTCAAAGGTAATGATGGTTAAAGAATATGTTTCAACAGTCTCTCGGTCTAATGGACGTTTAACATACAATTGACCATTAGGAAAGATACCAAAAGATTCACCAAGATTACCAGAAGTTATTTTATATCCAATGGGATCACCATCGTCATCGGTAGCAGCAATATTCAAAAATTGACTGTTAACCGGTATTGACTCACTAAGACTTATTTCATACAATGTTGATGCAAAGCGTGGTTTTGCTGTATTCACAGCTTTCACAATAATATGTATGGTCAAGCGATTTAAAGTACCACAAGATGTTTGACTTTGATCTAAAACACTGGTATCAAATGGTGTTGTAGCTCCAGGATCAGTTGCCATCACTTCAAATGTAATGAAATCAAGAGCATCGTTATGAGATCGATAGCGTCTTCCGGGAGGATATAAAGATGATAAGCTACGATTAACTTTGAGCTCGTTTCCTTTGATGAATAAAAGATGATCAGGGTTCGAGATGAGATCATACCTAATATCTAAACTGACTGAAGTAGGATTAACTGAGGTTGTCGGATGATTTGAGGTTGTTGGTGAGGATAATGATGATGCCCGACTTGAATGAGCAATTCTGGATGCAGAGGCGGATTGATCAGCATCAATAGCATTTAATCTGTAAATTGTTAATTTTGGTGGAACATCAACAGGCAAAGTAAGCTCAATGAACTGCTCAGTGAATAAAGGTTGATTATCGTTGACATCAATGAGAGATAAATGAACATCAATATGAAGGAAAGCTTTCTCATTAAAGGCAACCAATTGAAGTGTATAAGTACTTTGAGTCTCTCTGTCAAGTTGGCCAGCAACTTTAAGATAATGACGGTCAACAGAGAAAAGGCCGATTGGATCACCTGAAACTATTGTCAAATCAAATTTACCAGCTTCGAGTTCAATTTTACCAATTATTGCTCCAATACCGGCCGATTCATTTATTTCAAATTCATAATTTCGTTTCAAAGATTCAACCGATTTCCTATTTTCATCGGTTAAAGTGTAAACATTGAACGAAGCTCGAGATCGAGCCGGTTCACAATTTTTACAAGTCACATTGAAACGTAATAGAGAAGGTAAATTTGAAGATGAGCTAAATGATCCAGGCCGAGAACCAGTTTTTAAATTAATCTCACCGGTACGACTATTTAGAGATAGTATTGAGTTAATCAAGTTGTTCTGGTTATTATTATCCATGGCAAAAGTTACTGGTGTTAAGATGTCTCGATCACGAATTAAAACTCGACTAACAACAACTGAATAGTTGAGCGATGAAAAGTCGATTGGAATGAAGGCAAAATAGGTTGATGGATAAACAATTGGACGGTGATCATCTTTATCTTTAATACGGATAATCAATGTTAAAGATGAACTTAGTTGATGACCGGGTAGACCACGATCTTTGACAAGAATTGATAATCGGTATTGAGAGCATTTCTCATAATCAAGTTCACGAGTTGAAATTAGTGCATGTTGGCTACCGGTTCCTGTTGATGAGTCAATAATTTGAAAGAGGCCACCATATTTATACAATAAGTTACAATCAACTGTACCATTAGCTCCAAGATCACGGTCAACTGTTATTAAAGGAATGTTGAGTTTATTTGATTCTTCAATCTCATAAATATAAGCTGAACTTGAATTATCGTAGATGACAGAATCTTTAGGTAAAATTAAGCTTGGTACTTCATCATTAACATCCAACATATTAATTTTAAGGGTTGCATAAGCCCATTTAGGGTTAGGCCCACCATCACGAGCGGTAGCTTTAAGCTCAAAAACTGGTGTTTCCTCACGATTGATAACCTTTTCAGTTGTTACCAAACCAGTGAGAGTGTCAATCTGGAAGAAGTGAGCATTAGGTCCACTTAGAGAGTAATACAGCTTTGCATTGATTCCTTCATCTAAATCAACGGCACCAATGGAGGCTACAAAGGATCCAATGGGAAGCGATTCAATCAAATTAACTTCATAGATATCACGATTGAAAACAGGTTCATGGTCATTTACATCGTTAACAATAATAACAAGGTTAGCGGTTGATGATCGAGCTGGTAACCCATAATCTCGAGCAATTATGGTTAAATTATATTGTGACATCTTTTCACGATCAAGTGATCCATTAACACGAATAATGTGAGAAGTACCAATCGATTCAAGACGAAAATGGTTCATTTCATTACCAGAAGCAATTATCAATGAAGTTTCACCATTTGGACCATGATCATTATCAGAGACTGAAATGGCAGTGACAACACTTCCATTAACAGCGTTTTCATCAACTGAGGCAATTTCAGACCGAGAAAGATGGCGAAATTTAATCACAGGATCATGATCATTGGTATCTAAAAGATTTACAGTAATGTAAGCTCGTCCATTTTGTCTTGGTGTCCCATGATCATGAGCAAACACGGTAAACACACAAACTTTGTACCCAGTGGAACTAGAAGTTGACCCAAGTGAGGCTGTTGAGAGTGGAGATGATGATGATGGCGATGAAATTGGCGTGGTTCCACAGTCTATGGGACCTTCTTGGGCAGTGTAAATGACTCCGGTTTCAGGATCAATTGTAAAATATTTTTCAGACAACAGATAATAACTGATGGCTGTGTTATCATTTCCCTCTTCATCGGCGTCGGTTGCTCTCACTTGTAAGATTGGTACACTTTTACCAACAGTCTCGTTGAGACTGACAGTATAGTCGGAGTGGTCAAATATTGGCGGGTTATCGTTAACATCCAGTATGGTTACGTGAAGAGTTAGAAAGGCAGAAAGTCCACCATCATCAACAGCTGAGATATTAACAATGTAATTGGCCTGAGTTTCCCGATCAAGTGAATCAGCTACTTCTAGATGGAGGAAAGATGACGAAACGTTGTAGCTTAATTTGAAGGGTAACTCATTGGATGACACAAGCGATGATGCTGAAGGTAAAATGGCAGCTAATGATGAGGATGACCCGTTCAAGGAAGGTTCATTTTGTAATGATGAGGTTGTCGGTATTGTTGATGTTGAAATGGTGGAGGGTGACTCGGATGATGCTCTGGTTGTTTGTACAATTTCATAAGTTAAGGCACCTTCATCGGGATCAATGGCTGTCTCCAGAATTAATTTAGTACCAATTGGAGCTGATTCACTGAAAGATATATTCCTATTAATGTAGGGTGGCCAATATGGTGGATTATCATTTACATCGGTCACTTTTATCCGTATCTCAATTGGATAAGTTGGTGAACTGCTTAACAAAACGAGATGATAAAAATCACGAATCTCTCGATCGGTGGCAACTGAAGTTGTTAATATTGAACCAGAAGATTGATCAAATTTAAACTCAGGCAGTTCAACATTAAATCGATAAGTGAAACCAGGTTTAATTGGTATTTGGCCTACCAATCGACCTGGTGGTGTGTTTTCGGCTATTTCAAAATAAAAGGTATCACTTGATGAAGATGAAGATGAAGATGAAGATGATGAGGAAATCGATGAGGCAGATGAAATTGGTAAAATGGTGCAGTAACAATACACTAAACTTATCACAATTAATCTAAAAATTATTCCTAATAATAACAAAATGTTAGTCGTTCTTTTTGACCTTAAATGGATCAAATTTGTCGTTGATGACAGTAAAGATGAGCAATTTAATGAAGATCTTAAATTAGATCTTAATTTGTGTGAAGCAAACATGTTTAAGCTTCCGTTGGATTGGTGAGTTAAAATAAAAAAAATGAAATTTCAATCACTTGAAACACAAAGTCGAGGAAAATATTTCATGGTTATCCTTTTTCAGGCAAACCAAACACCATTCTAGATGATTTTAAACAGGTTATCCACTTTATTGTCCTCATTGTATTAACATTCAATGTCCACATTTAAGTTAGCAGTTTATTCTTAAAATGAATAAACTTGGTTTCAGATGACTTTACAAGATACTTTTCACTTTGTTTAATCTGAAAAGGAATCATTGACACTGTAATTTTGAATTGAAACAGAATGAAATTCTTATAAATAATTTTCTATCTTATTGCTTGTTCAATTCATTTTGGATACTTGGCAATTATGTTATCATTATACATTGAAGATTTTCAATTACTCGATGGCCATCTTGGTTAAAAATTATAGGTGATGACATAACCATGTAAAATTGAGTTGACAATGGCAAGTTTGCTTGAACAGGGTCAAACATTTCTCCTTCTTTGAGAAAGTAAACAAAAACAAGGGAAAAGGAAACAATTAACAAATATTAATAAAGAGTAAACATGGAAATTCAGCATCTAAAGTAACATTTGAACACTAATTATAGTACAAAATAAGCTAAATTGATGAACAGATTGCAGTTGTAACATTGCCATGTTATTTAACATTTGATTCACAATCCAAAGCCCAACTTGTTGTCTTACAGCGTTTAACTAATGTTGATAATCAAGTAAAATTTTATCTCTAATAGACTGAATCATGTTCATAATGATGCTAATTGGAATAAATCAGCTTTTCCACAATTTTAATCAAATTAAGATTGGTAAACAAAACATATGAGAAGCAAAAAAACTTACCTTATTAGAATCAGTTTTCCCATTGCAGTAGTTTCTTGTTTGTTTCGGTAGCTGATTTTTCCCAAGCAAATCACAATAAATTTTACACTAAATAATCCAGATTGGTTAAATGATTTGATAACATAACTCTAATTAACTGACACAACAATTTGGTTAACTATAAGAAAATAATAACAAAAAAAAACAAATTCAGTTTGCAGCTTTACATATGAAAAAAGATGGTTTTGTATGAGTTAGAGTTTAAACCAAGTAAAAGTAAAATGGCAAAGTTGTTGTTGCTGCTTATACAAAACACATTGAACTGAAGGCCAATTCAAAGGCCAATTTTGAAAGCCGCTTCATTTCGTTCTCACTTCTTCTCACTTTATCTTCTCTTTCTTCTTCTTCCCCATCCCTTCTTTTCATCTTTATCTTCACTTGTTCTTCCCCTTGTTTTTGCCCTTTGGTTTCTCGCCCCAATGGAAGGAATGTCAAACATTCTTTGAGCTGTTCCTGGGTAAGAAAGAGAAGATATAAATGAGAGAAAGAGACTTGTTTAGCCGGTTTAAACGAAGAGAGGATGAAGAAGAAGATGAAGCTGATGATGGGGAGTGAACAGGTCATCGCAAGAGAAAGGCTAGGAGAGAGAAAGAAAGGTAGAAAGAGAATGAAAAGTCTTTGGCTTTTTTCTTCCTGAAAACCGGTTTGAACAACAGATTTTATTTAACTTATTAAACCAATCGAATTTCAAGTTAATTTCTAACTGTCAACTAATAAATTTGTAACCACTAATCATTACAATAATTAACCCGACAATGATTATTAGTGAACATTTGCTTTTCTATCAATTTTAATGCTTGTTTACTTTCTCTTCTCTGTTTAAATTCATAAATTTCTTGTGAGCAAAAGATATTTATTTCTAATTTTCTTTATGAATAACAGTCCGATTTTTTTATTAAAATATTGATTAGACATTGATTTTTCAACAATTTTGTTTGACTAAATGTTTATACAGCAGTGGTAAGAGTTAAGTTCATTTTTAGGTGTCACCATTTCGAGCACTTTACTGTAAGTCTGTTAAGATAAACAATGCAATAGAAAACTGAACTAAACAAAGTTCGACTCTGTTGGTACTTTCATTTATTGTTAGATGCGATTATAAAAAAAATTCGTTTTTGTTAAGTTAACCCTGATCATTACTGTAATCGTAATTTCAAAACTAATCACATACCTTTAAATTGCCAATCATCATGGAATCAAATTGCAATAATTTGTAGTTTATCAAAATTGCCAGTGAAGTTTGATCTTTTTGTTACATATTGATCTCTAAATGCTATAGACAATAATTTAATAACTTTATAAATGATTTGTTCAAACATTTCTTTAAATTAAAAAAAATTCTTTTATAAATCAGATTACTGATCGGTTGATTTGTTTACTAATCAGCTTCGAGATCATGTGCATGTGATTAACAGATGGCGACACTTTATAAACGGAATCGCGCTTTCAATTAGCGCGCCTTAAAAGCTGCGTTACTTCAATGAATATTTGTTATATCACCAAAAGAGGGCGACACTATCACAAACTGTGAAAAAAGTGAAAAATTTTCACTGAAAATATAATTAAATAAACTACTCAAGTCTCAATTCAATCATTATTATCAATAAAATACATACAATACAATATATGATACTAATGTAATATACATGACTCAGTATACATATAACGTCACAACATTATTTTTTATCTGAAAATTGTGGCCAAACTAAAAAGATTCCAATGAAGTTTTTTAACAGTTTGAAAGTCATGATTGAATTGCTTGTCGGCAAAATAGTCAGAGCGTATTCAGGACTCGGGTTACATAGAAATTAACATTTAAACAGAGCTGGGGAAGTGCAAAGTTCTGACTTTGTAGGGAAACATTTTTGTTTATTCAGGTCGATGGTTTACAGCATTTCTCGGTGAGTTTAGTCGAGTTTGCACTACCTTTAGTCAAGTTTTCATTAGCTTTAGTCAAACCGGTAGAGGGCAAGTTCACTGAGGATTTTTTGTCATTAGCTTTAGTCAGTTGTCATTAGATTTAGTCGAGTTTTCAAAAGGTTTAGTCAAATCCCTTTCTCTTGTTTTAAACAAAATTTAAAAGACGATTTAAATTTAAAAAAATGCATAAATAAATTTAGTATTAAAATTCGAGAAGCACAATTTGATCTAGCGACAATTTTTTAATCAATACAAGAACTACAAGCTGTAATTGTGCTTCTCGATCGTCTTTTAAATTTTGTTTAAAACAAGAGAAAGGGATTTGACTAAACCTTTTGAAAACTCGACTAAATCTAATGACAACTGACTAAAGCTAATGACAAAAAATCCTCAGTGAACTTGCCCTCTACCGGTTTGACTAAAGCTAATGAAAACTTGACTAAAGGTAGTGCAAACTCGACTAAACTCACCGAGAAATGCTGTATTGTTGGATTAGGAGCATTAATATACGTAAAATTGTCTTTCGAATGAAGCGTATGATGGAAAAATATGGTGACTCAACTGTACAAAAGGATATCGAAGTTTAAATCTTGATTGCAGTATTCATAAAAATAATCATACAAACAAAAACGAATGTCCTATCTACAGAGATTTGATGAGCTTATGATTTCTTATGAGTCGGTGAAGATGGATGAACAAAAATTTGTCGTGATCCATGTTTGAATTCATCGCACAACTAATTGTGCATTAATGATTGGTATATTGTATACATCTTTTTATTATGAATTTATCTTGATAGTTATTTAAATACATCAGAAGTTATCTAAAATAATGTTTTTTGGACAAAATAATTAACAAAATCGGTTATTATGCAACACGAAAAAATAAGGAAGACATGAAAATAAAACTTGAAAAGTAAAGAGCATGGAAAATATAATATAATAGTAAGTTTTACTGTCAAAAAGGACAAGTTGTGGAATTGTGATTTCGATTTAATGCTTTGATTTCAGATCACATTTTTGAGACAGTTCATTAATTCGTTTAGATTTCAAAAGACTACAAAATAGCAGTACAAAGTTCAATATTGTTGTTACAAGATACAGTTGTCAGATCAACTTTTCTTACTTTTACTTACTGTTTAACAATTGAAAGTGATGAATGTTCAATTATTGAATCGGCAAATAGTATGATAATGAAGAGTTGAAGAGTTTTATTTTTAAACGGTAAAATTAGAAAGTAAGTTGGTGATGGGTGAAAATGATTGGATCAATTTGTTTCAATTCATTTGCTAATTGCAAGTTTTCGACCGACTATTTTTGGTAACTTTCAAATAAATTCAATTTCTTTAAATTTTACAATCATATCAGTAATTTGGATTATTCAATAAAATGCAACCATTCAATTACGTTAACAATTTACTCAAACTGTAGCTTAGTTTCAATCAGATGCTAACATGCAACATTATCACTACTAAATGAAAATTAATTCATCAGGGATAATCTTAATCAAAATCATAAGTATCATAGTATCTTTTGTTAACCAACAGTCCAGATCAATGGCTAACTACTTATTACTTGGGTTGTTACAGTACTTGTAAATCTAAAAAATGTCAGAAAGTGTTAATTGTAATAAACTTATGAAGCAACTGTGAAATGTAATAACAGGAATTAATTCAAGTAAACGACAATTTCATTTTACAATAATGATCAACATTTTGAATCATTAAGATCATTTGAGTTGAGCTACCGTTAACTTATGTAGTAATTATATGGACAAAAACGGACAAATTTTTAATGAAATGCAATTTTGAGATGCAATTGATTCACTGATCGGTTCAAAATGATATCTCTTGAATATCAAACAGCAAATCATTGAGCACTTGAAGATGCTGCTACAATGATTATGTTTAATGGTAAAAATTTTCATTATCGTTTCCAAATCTATTTGAGCTGATTTGTTTATTTTTTACATTTTAAGGTTGATATTTTTGATAATGATCCTTACATTGTGCATGAACAGTTGTGCAGTGAAATTGACTTTCAATAATTTGAATGCTTGTAAATTGAGAATGTTTCGGGATAATGAAAGTTTTCAATTTATAAGTCTTAAAATTATCAGCTCTTTCATGATTTAATGGCATGATTACTCGAATATAAAAAAGAAAACGATATTTGTTATCAGATGATAGTAACAACTAGCTATTGATATTCTGATTGTTAATCTATCATCTCGACTGTCAAAGTTGAAATATCGTTGACTCAGTAAATATTGTTCAACCATTCAGCCTTTAATATCATGATATTCATGCATATGATCAATATATTACAGTTGTTATTATTAGTCGATCAAAGTATTTACTTTGCCAACTTCAAATTCAAAGTATTGTTGACATTGTTGATATTTCAATGAAACCTGGAAAGTTGAAAGAAAACGGTTAATTTATCATTATTACTCATTTTGATTGAATTGCAGTGTTAATACACTATATTATTGGTTAACTGATTAGTTTATCACTCAAATTGGGTTTTGACAAAAATGTTCACAAATAAACAAAAAGGCCAACAACCGGGTTAGTTATGAATTAAAAGATAAATTAATATTATCTTAAAAACAGTAAGTTCGTTTGTTAGCCTAAACATTAAGGAAGTTTCGCACCGTTTACTTTTGAAGCTTGTATACCAAAAAGGCTTGTTAGTCCATGTTCATGTTCATGTTCATGTTCATGCTCATCACCACCATCAACAGTCATCATCTTGATTTATTTTGTTTCTTTATATTGATACAGTCCAACGAGTCGCAAGGCGAGAGTGAAAAATAAGAAAATATATTAACTGGAATGATAAATAAGATTGTTATTGGTTTCATAATAATAAATGATGGTAATAATAAGATACAGACAAAACAAAAGTAAAGAAAAAAATAACTGAAAATATTTACCCCATTATCATCAAGATCATCGTGTTGTGTGATTATGAACTCGAATCCCGCCCTCAGGCCACTATCCCATTTTAAAAGTATTTACATACAAGCAAATACCTCGTCACTATGCCGTGACGCTTATTAGTCGCCCCTAATCGATTGTTAAAAGAGAAAGCGTTTTTTTTTCATTTTTTAAGGTGATTATCTTTCATTTTCAATCTTGATTATTTTTTCTCTCTCTTCTTACTAGTCCGTTACGATGAGATCAAAAAATGTATCAGGCTTGACACGGGAATGAAGGCGTTAACGTGTTAGCTCGTTTTATTCAATGTGATTGTGCCATGAAACGAAGCGACCGACAGGCTCGAGGTGGAGTCTTTTACTCAATATTGTTAACGGGTTGCTCTTTTGCAATCGACACCAGCCTATTTCAAGGGTTACACAGTTTAACTTTTGTTTTCATATAAAAACCCATCACCCTCCAAATTGGTCAACTCATTAGTGCATTCGGCTTGAAATTGAACACTTGAAAAGTAGTCTTTTGTTAAGCATTGTCTTCAATCCAATCCATCATTTGTAAGTTTCTTGTTTTTGCTCATTCAAATTTTCTCTACTTTGTCTCTCTATGCCTGACTATCCGTGTGTGTGTATCTTGTTATATGTCATTTATCAACCTTTTTTGTGAATCAATCAAAGCAATGGATCTATGGAAGTGATCATTTCCTTTAGTGAATTACTCATTGTGAATTTGTAAACCATTCATTGTCGAAGGAGCATATTTTATCATTGTATTTTATGATGAGAGTGTTCTCGAAAAAAAACTAAGTTCCGTTTTGATCATCTCTAGCTCCCTCTTAAGTATACAATGTCCATACTTTTAGGCTTTTCCAGTTTAGCTTATTCATTTAACTGTGGTTGAGTGAAAATTTGTTAATTTGCAGTTAATCCCATAAGTTTAGTCTACAAGAAAAGTAAAAAGAAACAAGATCTTAAGAAAGATAATTCTCGTCTGAAAAGAAATGAAGAATGTGAACTTACCCGAGGGCAAAACTGTTTTAGTTATCTCAAAGAAAGGCAAAAAGTAGTCTAGTAACTAAAAAGTAAAAAAACTTATAATTTCTGTGTTTCCATTAACAGACAAATTGATAACCATGCGAGTGACTATGGGTCTCCTTGGCATTCTGGCCTTTCTAGCATTGACTTCAGCTCAAGACAATCATTCGGTAAGTGTATGAATTAGACTGAAAAAATGATAGTTACCTGAAGCAAAAAACTGAGAAGATAACTGAACAACAAGATTCACACTAGTACTAATGATGGTTGCAATTTGTCAATTACCTGATTATAGAAGCAAAAACGTGGTCACCCTGGCCCTAAAATGGTTCCTGTGCCTGTCCCAATACCTGTTCCAGTTCATCATCACCACCATCATCCAGTAGTAATGCCAGCCGGAAGCAATAACTATCAAGAATGGACTGGCCCATCAGCTCAACTTTTCCCAGAGGCTCAAATGATCCAAGAGTCACAAGATAACGGTTTCTTTGATCCAAGAGGATTAAGAGATTTCCATGAAATGCACCAGCCTATGGCTTATCCAAGATACGCTTTCCAACCTGGTTATGATGGTGGTCGACCTCGTAAGAATTATTATTCAGCAACAGCTGGTCACTCCTCTGAACGATCAGGCGATAATCATTATGCTCCTGGTGGTGAGCCAAGAGGACATAGAAGACGTGTTCGACCATCTCGTCCAGAGATGGAATCTCAAGTTCCAGGTCCAATGAAACCAGCTGAGTCTTTCCAAGAAAACAATGAATGGTAAATTGTATAATTTTTTCAAACCTGTTAACAATGATGATAAAAAAATCAAAGAGCTACTCTTTGAAAAAAATGGAGGGAAAAGCGTTGCCAATGGCAACTTGTTAACAAAAGATAAACAACAATTATTCAATCAATCACTTATGCTAATACAATAACCATCAAAATCATAGTCACCATTTCACCTTCATCTTCACAAACCTCAATCATCATAAAAATTAATTTTTTGCCTGTCTTCATTAGACAATCAGACCGTGAACAATATGGATAAAGATGTCTTTAAAGCAACTTTCATTCAATTATCTTAAAACAGCTGAAGCAATCATCATGTAATCACCCGCTGGTCTTTTTGTCAACATTTTTTTTACATTTTCACTTCAACTAATATTGTACACTCATTAGTTGTGTCTCATTGAGTCCTACGTCAAATGGACTGGAACCGTTAAATAACAACCCAACATTAATGAACAAAATGTGCTTTCATCTTCAAGATTTAGCCAAACCCAACATTATTTTTTTCTTCAATCTTTTTATTGATGTTTACCTTTTTTGTTTATTACTCAATTGTGTTAGAATGATTAATTATTATTTAGCAACTCAACTCCACGCAAAACCGAACAAATCAGTTTAACTTGTCAATGAAATAGAGTTTCAGATTGTTGTTTTACCAAACATTTCACCAAAGTGTCAACTCAAGTGCCAAACAGGTTGGTATTATTGAGTGAAATATTTTTAATATTTTTAATCTTCAGGAAATATTACCAAGCCATTGAGTTTATATTATAAATGAAATTGTTGAAAGAAAACTTTTATACACTTTTATTATCAAATTAGTTCCGTTAATTATGTCAAAATAGGTTTAAAAGATTTACATGTTTGAACATTTTTTATTAATTTTACCACTAATATTAATTAAAAGTACAAGTTAGTTTCGATTGATTTCATTACTTTAAACAGATTAAAGAAACAAATTGTTAAGAGAAAGTTGTTGGTAAAAATTTATCAACAATCCAAGCATTAGAAATAATTGTAATATTGACTATCAAGTCTGTGGATTAACCATTATTCACCCCTAAACATTTCAATAAAAGATTAATTTAAAAACCATTAATCCATTCTCTATTCATCCTTTATTTCAATCAAAAAATATTATCTCTAATTTATCTTTGTTGTAAAAATCCTTCTTTAACAAGTTAATGAACATTTAACCAAAATTTGATTAATTTTTTGTACTTGAGCGATGATTAAATACCAATTGATTAACTGTCATTAATAGCTATCCGATTTAGTACACCAGAACTCAATTGATTGAGATCAATGGTATTAAATCAGATTCCATTCAAATAAATTCTGTTAATCTATTCATAAACGAGTGACATTTGATTGTAAAGAAAATAATGTGTTACTAAAACAAAATAACATTGTTTAATTGGAGTCTGTTTGTTTAGATAAATTGTTAAAATGAAATCCATTAAGGTTTGAAATTTTTTCAAAGATTGATGAATGCATCGATTATTAATAAAAAAATAAAATCAGTAAAAACTGTTATTCTGAAAAATCTAATGCAAAATTGAAAATATTGATTGAGTTTTGATGTTTTGTTATCAAAGGATGACCATTCAGCATGAGATTAATTGAAAAATCAGCTTTCTTCCTGAATAGCTTTCATTTTATCATTAGATCCTAGATAGCTTTCTGTCATTTTCATTGAAATATCCCAAAGCTTTTTGGCTAATCCAAGGTCTGAAGCCAGACTGGAGGTTCCTCTTTCTCGGCAATTGTCAAAGTATTTACCGGTAACATTATTTAATGAAGGCTCCAAAGCACAATATATTATTGTTTGAGCGCCTTCTTCCTCTGTTCTCAAGAACAAACGCTTTAATGGACCTAGCCAACGGTACAAGTATCTAAAAGCTGAACCATTAAGTAAATCAGTATCAATGGTGCCTGGGTGAAGACAATTCACGGTTACTCCTGAGTCTTTAAGTTCACCGGCTAAATAATTTGTGAATAAAACATTTTCCAATTTGGTAACACAATAGCCAGTGAAAGGAGAATATTTTTTTGCAAAATTGACATCATCCAGGTCAATTGACCGATTTAATCGATGAGCTTCCGATGAAACATTGACAATTCTTGAAGGTGAACTAGCTTTTAGTTTGGGTAACAATAACATGGTCAAGAGAAAGGGTCCTAAATGGTTTGATTGGAAATGCATTTCATATCCATCTTCAGTAACCTTCCTCTCATCTGATCCATAAATACCTGCATTATTAATGAGAACATCAATTTTCTCATGTTTCGCATTGAGTTCTTCAACAGCCTTCTTGATTGAAGCGAACGATGAAAGATCAAGCTGTACTATGGAGATATTTTCATTTTCAGTTTCCCTTTTAACATCATCAGCAACTTTGGAAGCAGCCTCGACATTACGGCACGCCATGATTATTGAAGCACCTCTTCGAGCAAGATCAACAACTGTTGATCGACCGATTCCTCTGTTACATCCTGTGATCACAATTGTTTTACCAGCGGCACTAATATCACTTGCTAAACACTTCACTTTACCCATGATGAAGGCAACCAAAAAAGTAGGTAGTAAAGCAATAAAGATGATTGTTAAAAAATCAAACATAGCAAATGATTCTTTATCAGAAGCACAAAGATAAGTTATCTTATTGGTGTCTCTGCCCCTCTCTCTTTACGTCAACTGACGGTTCTTTCGTATTGATAGTGTTTTATGACAATGAGCTATTCAAATCAAAGCTCAAAGCCAAAAAGAATTCACTAGAAGAAAATTTGAGCCACCAAATGATGAAATGTCTACTAAGAATTGATAATCATACAATAATGTTTAAGTATATCAACAGGAAAGGAGTATGTTTTAATGTTATGGACTCACTAAGGGAAATGACTTCAAAGAGTGGGAGCAATTACATTATTAAATATTGACTGATTGTTAGAGGAAAGTCGAAATTGTGTGATGAGAATTGAAAAATCAGGTTTAAATGATGAATTGGTATTATCTATTAAGGTAAGGGTAGTTGTTGGAGTTAGTTGAAAGGAAAATCAAAAAGTTGGTCAAGATGATTAGACAGGTCCATTATTACAAGTATAAATATAGTTGATAAAGCACCATTCATTTAACCAGGAACATTGAACAGTCAAATACTTTAATCAAATAATGGAGAATGAAATAAGTTTTGAAAAGAGCACTTACTCAAAATAATTCAAGCTGTTAAAGATGTTTCTTGTCGCTCGTATAACCCGAAACTGGTAACTGGTTAATTGTATGCGTGTTTTCAAACAATAACAATGTTTTACCAGTGTTTCACTGGTACTTCTTTTGGTTCAAGCATCGATACTGATCCAATTGGTTCAATAATCATTGCGAAAGGTAACAGAGCTTGTGAGCTTTCACTTATTTCTAGACTAGACTCACTGCTAATTACACTGATGCTTTTTAACGTTATTTTATTCGAGATCGCGAAACTCTGTGTTCACTGTTCTGAATAACCTTATTTTTAACCTTGATTTCGCTGGTTAGGAAAAAAGAAAAACAATTTACAGTCGTTAGACTTTCTTTAGAGGGAAAGTTGAGAGAGTTTGGGTTACCTTTGAAGGCCAGCTTCTTGACAAACCAGAGACAAGGTAAAACAAGAAGCTGAGTTGACAACAATGGAGTTTTCAGTTACATTGAATATTGTCAAAATCAAATCAAATTTTATTTTAAGTTCCAGTAAGAGATGAGCAATCATCTAAACAATGGCATTAAACATCACCAGAAGATTTCATTGTTTTTCTTTGAAGTACAAATATCGATTGAAATTTTTTGGTTCCACTTACAATCCAGTTTTAAAGCTAAGTTAAGATTAAGTTAATAGGTTTGTTAACTCAACTATCTACTGTCTCTGCAAAACAATCAAACCTAGATTTAGTCAAAGTTAAAATACTTCGACTGCAGTCAAGACATTTATCGAATGTCCGATCAACCGTTAGTTTTAACAACAAAGGAATTGAAAAACATATGGCTTTTCAGTTATTTTTAGCAGAACATTTCAAATCAGATTGTTCATTGTTTTATTAGATGTTCAATTAAGACGAAATCGATAGATGTACTGATAACTTGAGCTCAATTTATCTTTATGTTACCTAGAATATTTATCTTTATAATACCTTAAATAAACCTTAATAGATTAAATGCACGCATCTGTTGAGTATGAATGTGCATATATGTTAATAGTAGTCAAGTTGATTCATTTATCTCATGATATTGTTCAAGGAAACATAGATTATTCATTGTTCATACAACTCAAGTTTAGTTGAACTTAATAGTTAATGATACCAATTTAACGTCTACGACTTGGATATAAAAGGTTGCTTTTCTGATAAACTGCTTACTTTGATTGTGAACTCTGGTTGTTGAATTTGCTTCATCTTAAACAAATCTTGTGTCCATCTTGTTCAACAATGCCTTTGAAATTATATTATCATAAACTTTCTCCTCCATCAAATATGGTTAGGATTGTTGCAAAGCAAATCGGTACATCTTTTGAGGAAACAGAAGTCAATTTACAGACTGGTGATCATATGAAGCCTGATTTCCTATCTGTAAGTTAATCATTACAAAACGATTTAAATTGTTGCAATAATTTTTTAATCTAATTTAATTTTTCGCTATTTTAATCTAATATTGTACAGATAAACCCATTTCACTGTGTTCCTACTTTGGTGGATGATGGATATGCCCTTTGGGAAAGGTAACAGCACTTCGATATTCTTTGGTTTTATTGCTAAACAGTTGATTAAGTTATATATTTTGAATCATTGCAGTCGTTCCATATGTACTTATCTTGTGGACAAATTTGCTCATGGACATTCCCTTTATCCAACTGATTTACATAAACGAGCAACAGTCGATCGATGGCTTTATTGGGACTCAGGGACATTTTACCCATCATTGAGTGCCTATTATGGGCCAGTCTTTGCAGGAAAACCAATTCAACCAGAAACAGCTGATTCGTTCAAGAAAAACGCTGCTGCACTCGATGAATCATTGAAAAATACTAAATATGTTGCAGGTGATGAATTGAGTGTCGCTGATATTTCAATTACAGTAACCATTTCAGTTGCTTCAGCTATGGGCATTGATACAAGTGAGCTCAAAAATGTTGAAAAATGGTTGAAACAAGTGGAAACTGATTTGAAACCATCGACATGGCAAACTTTAGTCATTGATCCAGCTAATGGTTTAGGAGCTTACTTCAAGTCAAAGGCTTCAGATAGTTCATAAACTGGTTGTTATTCAAATTTCGGTTTGATTAAAATACATGTATCTGTCCAAATCATAGTTTAATTAAAAGATGATAACATGAAATTATTTATTCCTAATCTTTAACTATTTCAATGGAAGTCTATTCAAAGGTAAACAATAATTTCTTTTAATTATTTAAATTAGTTTTGCTTTTGTCCTTTTCAAAATTTATATTTACAACTGTAACAAATAATTTTGTGCTTCACTGGCTGCAAAATGATGATTACTTAATGAAAATTATATCAAATAACTTTATTTTCATCGACATGGATTACATTAAGAAGTTCAGTCAATTTTAGTGTTATTATTAATAAATCATTTCCGAGCTTAATGCTTTAGTTAGATTCGGTTTCTATTATCAACAATAATTGAGTCCATTTTAAAAAACAAACATTTAGTTGGAGCTGATATAAGCCTGGACTTAGCTTTGACTTTTAGATATTTCATCACAATTATTGAGTAGTTGTGACCGGAAAAGAATCTTTATAAGAAAAAAATCGCAAAATAAAATTCTTTTTTTTCATCGCATTCATTTGCATTTAATCTTTTCAATTAGACAAAAGCAGAGGATTTTATTTTTGGTTTCTTCAATTCAACATTGTTTTTTTCCATAGTGAATCGATTGTAATTGAAAACAGAATTGTTATGGGATTCTACTATTATTGTCTAATACAAAGAAAGTGAAGACTTAAGCACTCAAACGATTCGATTAAAATCCATAAAAATCTGTTTTTTCAATATCAAACAAGTACCAAATATCGATGCTTTTGCTCACTATTAGTGAGTAACTATTTGTTAGTGAAATATCAGAAGCATATCGATACTATCGATGAAATAACGTTACGTTTATTTCATCATTTTTATACCAACGCCTTGAAGTTCAAACATTCAATTTCAAAGTTAGGTTTAGACAAAGAGTAATATCATTCTTTGGTAATATAACTACTTTACTCTTTGGTTTAGACGTTTGATTTCTTAATCAATTTATCACTTTGATTTTGCGGCTTTGATTGTGAACTTTCACTTAATCTTAAACAATTGTGTTTATCTTGTTAAACATTATGCCAGTACAATTATATTACGATAACCTTTCTCCACCATCGCGAGTAGTGCGAATCCTTGTTAAGCAAATCGGTCTAAATGTTTAAGAAAAACAAGTCAATTTAATGGCTGGTGATCACATGAAGCCAGAGTTCCTCTCCGTGAGTAATTATTATAATTTATATTTTGATTCCGTCAACCGATTCAAATGTCAACCTTTTGTTTTTCTCTCACAACCTCGTCCTTTACAGATCAACCCATTCCATTGTGTTCCTACCCTGGTTGATGATGGATATGCTCTATGGGAAAGGTAATATTACTTTTATCTTTATGGTTAATATAAAGATAAATATAAATATTGGTCTTTATTTTAACTTTTTCAGCCGTGCCATATGTACTTATCTTTTGGATAAATTTGCTCCTGGACATTCCCTTTATCCAACTGATTTACAAAAACGAGCAACAATCAATCGATGGCTTTATTGGGACTCAGGAACTTTTTACGCTTCATTGAACGGATACTATGTACCAATCTTTTATGGCAAACCAGTTCAACCAGAATCAGCTGAATTGTTCAAGAAAAAAGCTGCTGCACTCGATGAATCATTGAAAAATACTAAATATGTTGCTGGTGATGAATTGAGTGTCGCTGATATTCCAATTACAGTTACAATGACTTTAGCTACAGCTATTGGTATTGATACAGGTGAACTTAAAAATGTTGAAAAATGGTTGAAACGAGTGGAATCTGATTTAAAACCATCAACATGGCAAACATTAGTTATTGATCCAGCAAACGCTCTAAGCGATTTGCTCAAATCAATTACTTCTAAAAGTTCATAATTTTTTCTGTATTTTGCGCAAAATACCTATCTAATATTTAAAAATGAATTAAATTGAAAGATAATAAGTAAAAAATGTTCTATCCAACTCTTTTAACTGTCCTAACTGCCAGCACAGTACGAATCTTTTGGCTCTGCAAATCTGGTTTTAACGGAAGTCTATTCAAAAGTTAATAATTTCTTTTCATAACTTATTGATGCTTATACAGTATATGTAATGGTTTGTCCATTTCAACATTTATTTCACCATTTTTTGATAATTTCGTGCTTTACTGACTGTTAAGCAGTGATTATTTCAAGACAATTATAAGTTAAACTGATCTGACTTTTAACTTGAATTACTTCAAGAAATTGCTAGAAATGATTTTCGAGTTTACACTTACTTTTTGATTTGCCTTCTCAATTTTGTTACTGAAACATTTAATGTCGTATGACTTAGTGAAGCAAATTGTATCATTAGCCCAATTATCATTAAAAAGAGCTGTAAAGATTATTAATTCTTTTCATAATAATCTGATCAATTTTTTCAGAGCAACAGATATTGCTCTTTTCATTTTAGCACGCACTTTCGAATGAATTAGGAAAATAAATTTTTCATTTATCAATTTAGACTTGCTGTCTGATTTATCAAATGCCCAGGTCTTGGTTTTTGGTATTGTAAAACTACAACTGATGGTATACCATCTGTTGAATCACTAGACAGTTCAAACAAGAAGTGGCTAGTTATTAAATAATTTTTTATCATCAAATGAGACAAGCAATTATGCGATTTGAAGCTGTTTATTTCATCATTTAAACATTGGATTGTGCTGCTGATTAACTTTGCAATTTGATTCACAGAAAAGAAACAGCAAATTAACAATTAAAGAAAATACAATCGAATACCTAGAATTGGTATTGATGGTGATTGAAATTTGAATTAAACAAAGTTTAATTCACTATTTCGTGCCTTAATTTTACCGAAATTTGTTTATCACTATCAACACGTTTAACACAACAAAGCTATTAATAATTTTACAAAGATGAGACTCTAGTGGACGAATAATTTAGGTAGTCGAGTGTATCATATCTACAGTTTTTTTTGTTCCACTGATAATGATTCGAGTACATATTTTAATAATATCTTTCACGATATTCATTTCTCTCCTCTCTCTCTCTTTCTCTGAGTGACTTGGACAGAAAATTTTCAGAACGGTAATAATTTATAAGATACTTGAACCTCCTCTTATAAAAACCTCATTTACTATCTTCCCACGTTCCCAGTTTCATTTGTTATTATAGCTTTTGCCTTTGAATGTTGAATCTCTGTATCTAAATCTCTAGTTTTATTTCATTTCTTTTAAAATTGTATTAAAATAAATATTCATAAGTTGCGTTATGTTTTATCGTTTTTTAATAGTGAATCTGTGTTAATTATTAATACATAAACAAATGGAACCATAAAACGAGTCAATAGCAATAAATGTTCAAACATGCTTAATATGACTCAATGGATCGTTGTATTTCTAGTCAGTTTCATCAGCTGGTTTATCTTGTAAGTAACTTGTTTTTCATAATTTTTTCTTACTCTTATACGCTTATATCTTGTTTACTTTTTCTCTAGCTATGTACGGAAAAAGCACTCTTACTGGGAGCGTCAAGGCATCAAGGGCCCAAAGCCTTTATTTCTGGTTGGAACTACATTCGCTGGCTTAGGGAAACCAATTGTTGAAGCAAACAGGGACTTTTACAAGAAATTTGGTAACCTTTATGGGTAAATTGAAACTCTTTTTGTTCCTTCTCATCATTGTTTCTACTTTATCTTTTACAACTCAACTCATATGGTTTTGAACGAAATCAATTTCTCGTAATTTAGTGTTAAATTGTCCTTGACTAGTTTCCGAACACTTTTTCTATTTTTCTAGTCTCCTTCATAATTGTAATGTGCTTGTAATAAAATCAAGGTCTTTAGGTTCAAGTGAAATTCTTGCTTTTTTGCAATTCATTATTTTTCCAACATTTCCTCGTAAATATCAGAATATCTATTCAAAATTTTTGGCCTAACTATCGATTTATCACATATGCATAGGAGGCAAGAAGATTGGAATGGTTAACAGTCAGCTGTTAAATATCTGATTATTTTATTTTCAGAGTGAAAATTCTTGAAAGCAAGTACTCATTAGCTTCACTTATCTCATATCGTTGGCTCGATCACATGTTAATGAAATCCATTGAGTTTATTTTTTTGTTTTGACTTTTTCTGATAACAATTCATTGATAAAAAAATACTCTAGTTTATCATGTTTGCCTCTGGCTAACAGGATAGTTTATATTGACTATTTATTGATTCCCCTATTTTTTCAGCGACCATGAAATGATCAACTTATTATCTTTTGTCATTATTTTACAGTCTATACGATGGCTTACAAGCTCACTTAGTTGTTGGTGATCCTGATCTTCTTCGGCACATCTGCGTCAAAGATTTTCACATTTTCCCTCAAGGTTTTCATTTCCCATCTCTTCACGAAATCGAGAAATCGTTTTTGATAAATTTATATGGAGAAAAATGGAAACGCAATCGAACTCTATTGACTCCTACATTTTCAACAGGAAAAATCAAGAAAATGTTTAATTTAATGAAAATTTGCAACAAAGATGCTCAATTGCAACTCAAAAACCTCACCAATTCAGGTGAAGCAGAGTTTGATCCAAAATATTTTTGGGGAAGATACAATATGGATGTCATCGCTAAATGCTGTTTTGCAACGAATCTTGATGTTTACAGCAATGAAGAAGACGTTTTTCTACGCAATTTTATTGAATTTTTCCAAGGAAACCCTCTAAAATTATTGTGTGGGGTTGTTTTTCCTGGGTGGTTTTCCAGATTATTAAGATTGAGTTTGTTTCCACCGAAAAATCTTGAATTTTTGCGAGACTTAACTTTGACTTTAATTGAGAACCGTAAACATGGTCATAATAAAGCCGACGATTTCCTTCAAGCAGTTCTTGATCTAGAAACATCAACAGAAGATGATGATCCGAATAAAGCTAAACTGACCACGGACGAAATCGTTGGAGCATCAATCATTTTTCTTGTTGCAGGTTATGAAACAACTTCAACTCTTCTCACCTGGTCCTGTTATAGACTGGCCAACAATCCAGATATCCAAGAAAAGTTATATCATCAAATTTCTGAAGTTGATTTGGATGATTACGAAACACTCAATTCATTGACATACCTAGATGCTGTCATATCAGAAACACTCAGAATCGATGCACCGATTGTGCTATTCCAGCGACTCTCACATTCAGACTACCAATTACCAGGAACCAATGTGGAGATCAAAAAAGGAACTACAATATCTATTCCTGTCCACGCCATTCATCATGATCCAGACAATTATCCTGATCCAGAAGTTTTCGATCCACAAAGATTCTTGAATGGATCAGTGAAACCATTCACCTTTCTACCTTTCGGTGCAGGCCCAAGATTATGCATTGGAATGAGATTTGCACTCATCAATGCAAAACTGTCCTTAGCCTATTTAGTCAAAAACTATCACATTTTTACTACCGATGCAACCCCATCAAAAATTGAATATGCAAAAGGGTCCATCATATTATCAGCCGAAGATTTGAAATTAGGAATAAAACCAAGATGATTTTCTATTTTCAATCAACAATTTGAAATGCAACAATTTATAAGCTGTCGTGGCTAGCCGGTCCATACGCATGAAATGTTAACTTTACCCTAACCCCTACTGTATTGATCTTTAATTATAAACTCAATGAAACGCAGCCGATATAAATGAAAGTTAAATGCCATAACTTACAAAAGACAAAAAATATTGAGGAGGTCATAAGAAAAGGTTGTTTCACTAATATAACTGTGTTCATTACTTGATAACGCTCAGAATAAAATTTGGTGCTCAAGACTCAAAATACTTATTGCCTCATCTTAATTTAAATATTTATTGTGTTGAACAATTTATACCCTTGAATGATTTTGAATGAAAGAAGCAAGGCAATAGATGATTCAAAAGTCAAAGGCTTAGCAATTTTAATCGAGTGCCGAAATTGCGGGCTCATAACGTTGAATAACTTTTACTTGTATGGCTCTGGGAAAAAATCTTTCAGTTAACACCAAATTTATATTTTTTCGTAGTTTCGTATTACAGTAAAAAAGGTTGTTTGAATTTGATTTCAAAAGAAGAGTGAAATGTTTTTGAAGAAAGAAGAAACTCCCCTGTAATAATATGCAAACTTATCATGTTATCAAGTTAAACATTGAATTTATTCAATAATGAAAAATTAAATCTTTTTTGTCCAAACATTCCGTTGTAAAAACATAAACAAAGAAATGTTTTGCATTCAACTCTTTTCACTTTTTCAAAACTTGCATTGCAAATGACACCTCGGCTCTTTTGACTCTTTGCAAATCTGTGTTTTGACGGAAGTCTATTCAAAGGTAAACAATACTTTCTTTTCATCCTTTATTGTTGTTACCTACACAATATAAGAGGGACTCTTTGTCTGTGCAAGCATTCGGATAAACTGATTTCACGTTTAAGCTTACTTTTTTGATTGCCTTTTCAATTTTGCTACTGAAACCATCAATGTTGAAGTTTAATGATTTCAGGAAGAGAATTCTAATTCTACAATTAAAAATCTAGTTATCGCGATTATTAATGAAAGAGTTTTAAAAATTATTAATTTGTTTGATGAGTCAAATTTCATTAAAGATTTGTCAAGAATAGGTGGCAGGATGAAAGCTGCTTAGCTTAAAACAACATTACCAACAATCAGTTATTCATAAATGACTTTCCCATAGTAATCTAAGAAAAAACTTGCAGACTATCTTGATTCTGAATAATTAAGACAATTTTTGTTGAAATTTAAGCAGAAAACTAATTGTAAATTCTGTTTATGTTTCTCTTTAAAGAGTGTAAGTCAATTGTTTTAATTTTATTTGATTTAGCTTTTATTTTTTGTTACAACCTAAATTCGAGATAAATTAATAAATTAAATCTGCTTGGTTATATCAATTTGATTGTTGCGTATCAATTCGTATTACAAAATTATTCAAAAAGATACTGAATTATCTATTTTTTCATTTAACTTGATGAAAAATTCCTGTTGTCATTTCCAGTGAAGTGCAGTTTCTCAGTGTTAATGTGTTTATCAATGATATCACAATTGAATTTGATCATTAGCAGCATCAAAATATAATTATTTTGCTATCTATTATTGTTTACATTCATGTCTATTGGGATTGTGATGAACAGAAAGCATGTTCAAACTGATGCAATCCAAGTTTGAATTAAATTATGTTCATGTCTCTGAAGAAAAATTCATGAAATTTATTAATTTCCACCGTCTCATCATTTCAATGAAAATATTTGCTACCAATGACACTCACTATTTCAAAATTAAATGGTAGCATCCAAAAGCAACTAGATGGATGGAAAATTTGGCCTTCCCATCCACTTGCTGATTGATTTATCTAATCAATGGAAAGTATAATCTTTTTTTGCTGACTCGAGTGATCGTGATAATGTAACGGGAAGAGAATGAACCAGTCATTGAATCATCACAATAATTTCATTTTGTGTTTTGTCTCTATACAATCAGCTTGAACGTGCTTGAATTGTATACAAAATGTTACTTTATCACCTTTTGGCCGTTTTGGCCAGTTTAACCCTCACCAATGGGTTTAAAGAAGGCCTTTCCATCTCCACAATTTACCAGCAACCCGAACAAATCCACATTTCATTAGGAGGTAAGTCATTGTTTATCATGTCAAATAAAGCTCTCATTTATGTTGTTTATTTTTTCAAGCCGATCCATCGGAAATGATAGCTACCTGGACTACTTTTGATCAAATTAGTCTACCTACGGCTTCATATGGAATCTCAAAGCTTAATCAAACAACTCACGGATATTCAACCAAATTTGTTGACGGTGGCCCAGAGAAACGAGTTATGTACATACATAGAGTTACAATGAACAATCTTAAACCAGATCAAAAGTATGGTTAGTTATGCAAACAATTGTAATCAATTGTGATCAAATTGCCATTGCAAATGTAATTATGATTATGCATTGGCAAAATCATGATTGTTGCCAAATCAAGTCATTAACTTTATACTGCTTTATTGTTTGTTTCATTTACCAGTTTACCGAGTTGGCAGTGAAGCAGGTTGGAGTGAAATTTTCTGGTTCAAAACTATTAAAGATGGTGTTGATTGGAGTCCAACTTTGGCTGTATTCGGTGATCTTGGCAATGTTAATGGAAAATCAATTCCAAAATTACAACAAGATTCTCAGGATGGAGCATTTGATGCAATCCTTCATGTTGGTATGTACATTAGCATTCATTATCAAAACAAAAACATGTAATAAAATCGGGTTTCTCTTTTTCCTTCGTAGGAGACTTCGCATATGACTTGGACTCGGTATGAATTTATTGAGCTCTGACTATCGAGTAGTTATTAAATCAATTCTCAAACATTTAATAGGATAATGCACAAGTTGGTGATCAATTTATGCGACAAGTTGAACCATTTGCTGCTTATGTTCCTTACATGGCAACTCCCGGAAATCATGAACAAGCTTAGTAAGTGCTGGATAAAATGATACAAACCTATTATTAAATGTTTTTTTATTTGCATTATTAATTATCCAGCAATTTTTCGAACTATGTTAATCGTTTTACAATGGTCGATACCAGAAGCAAGGAGATAAACAACCATTTTTACAGTTACAATATTGGTCCAGCTCACTTCATCAGTTTTTCAACAGAATTTTACTTTTTCTTCGAATATGGCTGGAGTCAATTGTACACTCAATTCAAATGGTTAGAGGAGGATCTAATTGAGGCAACTAAACCAGAAAACCGAGCGATTCGACCTTGGATTATCACACTTGGACACAGACCAATGTATTGTAACAGTCTTACTAAAGATGATTGCACTTTCCGAGAATCAAGGGTAAAAACAAAATCAAGTCAAATGATAAATCGTAAAATACTGAAATGCTTTTCAAACTAAAATCTATTAGATTCGCAAAGGTATTCCTGTTGTATATGAGCTTGGCTTAGAAGATCTATTTTATAAATATGGTGTTGATCTAGAAATTTGGGGTCACGAACATTTCTATGAGCGATTGTGGCCAATTTACAACTTAAAGGTTTATAATGGAAGTTTAGAGGAACCTTATACCAATCCTAGTGCTCCGGTCCATATAACAACTGGTTCAGCGGTATGAATCAATCATTAATTTCATTCTAATTTCTTAACAAAAAATTATTTAAAAAATTTCATGTTACAGGGTTGTCAAGAAGGCATTAATCCTCCAGTTTCAGATCCAACTGATTGGAGTGCTGTTAGAATTGAAGATTATGGATTTTCTCGGATGAAGATTCATAACCGTACTCATTTAACTTTTGAGCAGTTATCTGTTGATCAGGTAATAAACATTAGGTTCATATTTTATGCACTGATAATTTATCGAATGATTTTTCTTTCTTTTCTTAGGATCATAAAGTTGTTGATAGTATTACCATAATAAAGGATAAACATGAGCCTTATCCTGAAAGAAAAGCTATTCATAATTGAAATTAACTTTCGACCCATTTTTAACTGACTTTGTGATATCAGCCGGAATCAGCTATTATTTTAATTTTAATCGTTAGAGAACGGTGTAAAGTTCTAGGACCAAATTTTTCAAGGGAAATTTAATCATGAATAATTTGATTTACTGAAATATCTCACAAAAAGTAAGAAAACAATTTTTTTAAATGATTTAATTAAACGATGTTTATTAATATATCTCATACAAAATAATTCAAATAGAAAGTTTGACGCACAAAGCAATGTATGAACCATTTTATTGAATAACCTAAACACAAAAATACCAAAAATACAATACTAATTGCAGAGAAAAACCAGAATCTTTTATCTCAAATCTTTTATTCTGTAAAAAGTGGATCAGTAAATGCGTAGAGTTAGTAAAGTCCGGTTGCCTTCAAACATCTGTGTTACTCTATTCGCGCCTTTGGAAACTCAAAGGGAAAAGTTGATCCTTAAAACTTGTAAGCTTTTAGCTTAAGTTTTCCCGCTTAACTGCTTTACTAAAGTCCTTTTTTAGTTTTCCAAACAAACTAACTAGCTTCAGGTCAGCAAAAGTTACCTTTTTTACAACTTTTGTTTTGAGATTCAACTTTTTGTAATAAGCAGATTGAAACATTGGTTTAGGTTCAAGGGTTTAATTGTGATGACTAACATTGTAAGTATTTACAGATAAATACGTTATTAACTAACCGTTTTCTTAGAGATAATATTCTCAAAATAAATGCAAAAACGATAAAGATTCATAAAATTATCTGAAATGTTTTATTAATAATTCAGCTGATGCTACAGAAATTTAAAGTACAATTTTATCATTGAAATCAATTTATGAACTAGAAGCAATTGATTTAAGTAATTCTTTGAAACCATAAGCTGGATCGATAACAAGAGTTTTCCATGTAGATGGTTTTAAATCAGTTTCCACTCGTTTCAACCATTTTTCAACATTTTTAAATTTACTTGTATCAATACCAATTGCTGTAGCCACAGTCATTGTAACTGTGATTGAAATATCAGCGACGCTCAATTCATCACCAGCAACATATTTAGTATTTTTCAATGATTCATCGAGTGCAGCAGCGTTTTTCTTGAACGACTCAGCTGCTTCTAGTTGAACTGATTTTCCTTCAAAAACTGGTTCAAAGTAGGCATCCAATGATGCAGTTAAAGTTGAAGAATCCCAATAAAGCCATCGATTAATTGTTGCTCGTTTTTGTAAATCAGTTGGATAAAGGGAATGTCCGTTAGCAAATTTGTCCACAAGATAAGTACATATGGAACGACTGAAAAAATAGACAAAATGTATCATATTCATATTAATATTTATTTACATGTTAACTGGAGTTATCAAAAAATATGAAAGTAATGTTACCTTTCCCAAAGAGGATATCCATCATCTACTAAGGTAGGGACACAATGAAATGGATTTATCTGCACAATATTAGATTGGATTAGAGTTTAAAAAAATTGAAAATCGATTGTAAAATTTATCATTATAATTGTTATATTTATCATCATTTACAATTTTTCGGTAATAATTTACTCACTGCGAGAAACTCTGGCTTCATATGTTCACCAGCCATTAAATTGACTTCTTTTTCCTCAACATTTAGTCCGATTTGCTTAACAAGGATTCTCACTACTCGCGATGGTGGAGAAAGGCTAGCGTGATATAATTGTACTGGCATTTCGTTGAACAAGATTAAAACAACTGTTAAACAAATGATTAAGTAGAAGTATATAAATGAAGTGAACAATTAATCATGGAATCAACCTTTTATATTCAAAAAAATTGATAAGATCAACTTAATCTGATCTGATTAAATGTCTTGGATGTTTTTTCTGGAAAATCCTCATTAATTTTCGATGAACTGTTTTCAGGATATCTTTACAGCCATTCCTATTATAACATTCTTTCTGGAAAGATATAAAGATAGATAATGATTCATATAAATGTTGATCCAAGATTAATATTGTTATGCGTTTTAGCTTTGGATAATACTATTTGGATAATAGTATTTCTGTTTAGCTTTAAAATCGTGATAGTAATTTGTCTAAACCGATAAGGTGTAAAATAAGATACATGATAGTACATAAGTCTCATTGAAAAATCGTATTACCAGTACAAATAACATATGACAATAAAAACTGATCATTCTAATTTATATTGAAAATGGTATCGAGTTAAGTGTCACAGTGAGTTGTATAAATATTAGGAAAATCAGTTTGCAGATAAAAAATTAAGTTAAAATCTCAACGCTGCACCATTTCTCTCAATGCTAGGAAGAGTGAAACAGAAATACAGTGAAACCTCGATTATTTTATATTTTTGTTATGTAGAGTATTAGAAGAAAACAGTATGAGTTAATTAAAAATTAGTATACATCTCTGTAAATAATTTTAGGGGATGAAATTTGTACATTTAGCAGCTAAACTTTAGCTGCTAGAGTCTAACCATATAAAATATAAAATAACCGAGGTTTCACTGTAAATATTGGAATAAGTGCTTGTTAACATCTCTGCTTACAACTCCTGTGAGGTTATTTTGTTACAAACCTAGCTGTTAGTAAAGTCCGGTTGCATTCAAACATCTGTGTTACTCTATTCGCGCCTTTGGAAACTCAAAGGGGGAAGTTGCAACTGGAATCAAAATTTCAAACACAATATACAATCAAACATTTGTTTTTGATAATTCACACAAAGTTAACTTTTGAAAACTTATGACTTAGTTATTAAAAACATTATTTACTAATAAATACGTTATAACTAACCATTTTCTTAGAGATAATATTCTAAAAATAAATGCAAAAACGGTAACGATTCGTGAAATGTTTTATTAATAATTAAGCTGATGCTACAGAAATGCAGAATGCAATTTTATCATTGAAATCAATTCATGGATTGTCTCTCGTTTTCACATTTAAGCTTTAAAGTAAAGACTGTCTCCAAGTTAAAAAGGGTTGAAAGCAATAAGAAGACTGTTTTGCTCAGTAAACCTCCAACAATCATGAATTCAGACAATTGTAAAGAATCGAATTGTTAAGTATTCACCACTTCTCTTAATTTTGATGAACTACATGGCCAACCTACACGCAAAGAAATCACTGAGAAAGCATTATGACCATGTAACTTATGTTGCTCTTTAATTTTGTTCTCGATTCTTTACGATTAAGTTGTACTGAAATCAAAAATTTACTACATTTTTTTCAGGAAAACCGTCAAAAATGCCTGAAGGTGTGAGAATTAATAAAAAAGCTAGCTTGAAGATTATCTTTATGACCCTCATTGTGAAAACGAGAAGACACCCAATTTATGAACTGGAAGTAATTGATTTAATTAAATCATCAAAACCATAAGCTGGATCGATAACAAGAGTTTTCCATGTAGATGGTTTTAAATCAGTTTCAACTCGTTTCAACCATTTTTCAACATTTTTAAGTTTACTTGTATCAATACCAATTGCTGTAGCCACAGTCATTGTAACTGTAATTGAAATATCAGCGACACTCAATTCATCACCAGCAACATATTT